>KV003341.1:124437-141834 GCA_001598015.1 Dorcoceras hygrometricum | reverse complement strand
GCGATGGGACTTCGGTCCGCGAGCATGGGGTTCGTATGATTGGGCTCTTTGAAAAGCTGTCGGGTCTTGATATCGCACTTCCACACGAGCTGTCGGTGGATGTACTTCTCCTCTCACTACCCGCTGCATTTGACCCATTTGTGGTCAACTTCAACATGAACAAGTTGGCAGCCACCCTTGAAGAGGTGGTTAACATGCTTGTAGTGTCATGCGCGATGGGACTTCGGTCCGCGAGCATGGGGTTCGTATGATTGGGCTCGTTGAAAAGCTGTCGGGCCTTGATATCGCACTTCCACACGAGCTGTCGGTGGATGTACTTCTCCTCTCACTACCCGCTGCATTTGACCCATTTGTGGTCAACTTCAACATGAACAAGTTGGCAGCCACCCTTGAAGAGGTGGTTAACATGCTTGTAGTGTTTGAAGGAACCGTAAAGAAGGACAAACCCGTCCTCCTTATGGGCTCTTCTGCGAAGAAGGGGCCCAGACGCAAGAGCAAGAAGCGTTCTGGTCCTGCGAAGGAGGAAAAGTCCGCCAAGAAGCCAAAGGCAAAGGCTTCAAAACCAAACAAGTCTGAGGATGTTTGCCACCACTGCCACAAGGCTGGGCATTGGAGGAGGAACTGCAAGGAGTACCTCGAGCAGTTGCGAACTACGAAAGGTATGTTCTATATTGAAATAAATATGTCTCTTAATTCGAATTCTTGGGTACTTGATACCGGATGTGGATCTCATATCTGCAATGATTTGCAGGTGATGACAAGAAGCCGACGTCTTAGAGAGGGTGAGACGCACTTGAGGCTTGGCAATGGAGCAAGAGTTGCTGCAGTAGCTATAGGAGATGTTTATTTATTTCTGTCTTCTGATTTTAAGTTGTTGTTGAGAAACGTTTTATTTGTTCCCGAATTAATAAAGAACATTATTTCTGTTTCTATGCTTGATAGTGATGGATATTCTTGTATGTTTGCTAATTCGATTTGCAATATTTACAAGAATGAATGTTTAATTGGAATTGGGGAACGCGAAAACGATTTATACACCTTAAAATTAAAAGACGTTCCAACTCGCGATGTCGAAGCACATACAACAACGATTAAAAGGAAACACGACAACTTGAACCCAGCATAACTTTGGCACGCTAGTCTAGGTCATATTTCTCTAAGTAGGATGAACAAGTTAGTTAGGAGTGACATGTTTGATCTGTCAGACATTAACTCCCTACCGACTTATGAGTCTTGTCTTAAGGGAAAGATGACTAAGCAACCCTTCAAGGGCAAGGGTGAGCGTGCTCAAGGCCTATTGGATTTGATCCACACTGATGTGTGCGGCCCGTTTAGTATTGGTACTAAATATGGTCACACATACTTCATCACCTTTACCGATGATTACTCTAGGTATGGGTACTTGTACTTGATGAAGTACAAGTCTGAATCCTTTGAAAGGTTCAAATAATTCAAGGCTGAAGTAGAAAATCAATTAGGCAAAAGTATTAAAGCACTTCGATCTGATTGAGGTGGCGAATACTTGAGTGCTGAATTTCAAGAATATCTGAAAGAGAATGGGATTCTCGCACAGTGGACCCCTCCGGCCACACCACAACTCAATGGTGTAGCGGAGCGTCGTAATCGGACCTTGTTGGACATGGTTCGATCTATGATGAGCTTCATTGAGCTTCCTACCTCGTTTTGGGGCTATGCGCTCGAAACGGCGGTATTGTTGTTGAACAATGTCCACACCAAGGCGGTGGATAAGACTCCATATGAGATATGGATGGGCAAACCACCCAAGTACTCATACATGAGGATTTGGGGATGTCCTCCTTACGTGAAGCAGACAGTGGTAGATATGCTGGATACGAGATCCATCTATGCTACTTCATTGGGTATCCAAAGAATTCCATTGGATACTACTTCTACTATCCCAGCGAAACAAAAGTGTTTGTTTCTAGGAATGCCACCTTTATGGAAAGGGAATTTCTACTGATAGACAAAATAGTAGAACTCGAAGAGGTTCGAGATCCAATCGAAGTACCAGGTGAGTCTCCCGCACCTCCAGAGCCAATACCAGAAATGGTCGCACCTAGGAGATCCGAAAGGGTTCCTAGGGCTCCTGAGAGATATGGTTTTCTCCTTGAAGATGATCAAGGTGATCAAGTTGTTGGATCTGATCCGAGAACTTTCAAGGAGGTGACGATGCTGATTCAAATTTGTGGCTTGAATCAATGCAGTCTGAGTTTGACTCAATGCATGCTAACCAAGTTTGGACTCTTGTTAATCCTCCCGAAGGAATTGTTCCTATTGGGTGTAAATGGGTATACAAGAGGAAACTTGGGCCTGATGGTAAGGTAATGACCTACAAGACACGATTGGTCGCGAAAGGTTACACTCAAAGGCAAGGTGTTGACTATGATGAAACCTTCTCTCCAGTCGCAATGTTCAAGTCAATTAGAATCTTGTTAGCCATAGCCGTATGGTACGACTATGAGATATGGCAAATGGATGTGAAAACTGCGTTCCTTAATGGAAACATTAAGGAAGAGATCTATATGACGCAGCCTGAGGGTTTCACATCTGTTGGAAGCGAGCATAAGGTATGCAAGCTTCAGAGATCGATCTACGGTCCTAAACAAGCATCGCGAAGTTGGAGCCTGAGATTCGATGAAACAATTAAGGAATTTGGTTTCATCAAGAATCCCGAGGAGCCATGTGTGTATAAGAAGGTAGTCAAAAGCGCTGTGACATTCCTCGTACTTTATGTTGATGACATTCTACTCATTGGGAATGATGTAGTGCTGCAGTCAACTAAAGTATGGTTGTCTAGTAGATTTTCGATGAAGGACATGGGTGAACCATCCTATATTCTTGGAATACAGATCTATTGGGATAGATCTAAACGGATGCTCGGACTCACCCAAGCTACCTACATCGATACCATACTTAAGAGGTTCTCTATGGAAGAGTCCAAGAGAGGACACCTACCTATGTGCCACGGGGTCACTCTATCTAAGTCTATGTGTCCGAAGACTGATGAGGAGATAGAGAGTATGACACGTGTGCCATATGCCTCGGAAATAGGTAGTATTATGTATGGCATGATCTCCACTAGACCGGATGTCGCATATGCTCTGAGTGTCAAGAGCCGCTACCAGGCCAACCCCGTCCAATTGCATTGGAAGGTTGTGAAGGATATTCTTAAGTACTTACGAAAGACTAAGAATATGTTCATGGTCTATGGGGGTGGTGAACTGAAACTGGAAGGCTACACTGATTCTAGCTTCCAGTGTGACGTGGATGATTCGAAATCTACCTCTGGATTTGTATTCATGCTCAATGGTGGTGCTGTCTCTTGGAAGAGTTCCAAGCAAGACACCATCGCGGATTCAACCACTGAGGCTGAGTACATCGCAGCATCAGCTGCTGCTAAGGAGGCCGTTTGGATAAGGAATTTCGTCCAAGAGTTGGGCGTCATTCTTAATGGAGTTGGTCCAGTCCCGGTGTACTGCGACAACACGGGTGCCGTTGCGCAAGCAAAGGAGCCTAGGTCTCACCAAAGATCCAAACACATACTGAGGAAATACCACATAATCCGGGATATTATGGCTAGAGGTGACATAGCAGTTGAGAGAGTCGCCTCTGCGGACAACGTTGCTGATCCACTTACGAAGCCCTTGCCAGGACCCTTGTTTGAGAAACATCGCGAAACAATGGGACTGCGTCTGATGAGTAGTTGGCTTTAGGGCAAGTGGGAGATTGTTAGAGTAGATGTCCAACTAGCCAACTTGTGGCGTGTGGGTTTATAGACTCTTGTATATGAAAATCTTTATATATGATATTCGCATTTATTTATATGGCATTCTTTACTTTCGTTATGTGTGTAATGATTTACAATTGCGTTGAGTAAAGACCGAGAATGCACTAAAGCGTATGTTAGATGTGATAGTGGGTATGACGGCTATCATGAAACACATCTAATAGTCGCTGTGTATTCTGAACATGTTCCTAGTCGATTGGGCCGTCAAAATGAGGATAAGGCCGCCCGAGCTCGAGACTAGTATCTGCGATGCGAAGTACCATGTTTCATTGGTAGGGAACATTGTGATGTTCTGAGCATGCAGATAGATAGTGACTTGGTGATCTATCGAACTACCCTCGTTCGGACTTTCCAAGTGGTTACCATTTGTCGAGTGGATAAGTCCGAGGTCTTGGTTGTACTGATTAGTCCTCACGACTCGAAACGTCATTGAGACTCTACATGATAGGTGTCTCACTTTGACTCGTTTTCCGACTCACTTGGGGTCATCAGGAGGCGGGATTGGGTGAGACCCCGATGCATGTAGGAGTCGATGCATCGTTGTCGAGGATTCACCGCTCGCAGACATGCGTGGATATCCTATGCTATCTGAGGGGATAATAGTGTATAAATCTCTGGCCAGAGTACTAGAAGTGTTTTAGGTAAATGTGTTTACCTAGTTACACTCGCGATGTCACTATTAGATCTCCGAGATGTATGCATAGCTATCGGATCTATAGCGACTCTCGATTTACCAATGGTCGTTGATCTGATCGGGATATATGGATTGAAAGGACCGTACTGTACGCTAACCACGACCAACTGGTTCTTGCAGGCACTATCAGTTATACCTAGGGGATCATGGGGCGATGTTGCTAGACGCTCTTACCATGATCCGATGGGCAATTCCGGAATTGTGATTCCGGAGCCACAATGGTTGTGGGCCCACGGCTAGCTGTATCCCTGAACCATTGAGGGTCACACAAGTACTGGGTTCGAGATTCTCGCACGGATACTGAGCTCAATGTGTTGAGCATGAGAAGAGGATTTTAGGGAGTGCGACTTCCTAAAAGTCAACAGGGGTCAAATCGTGATTTCCCGCTGTTGAGGGGCAAAACGGTCATTTTGCACTGGGGTTCTGAAAAATGGTTTTTCAGATCATAGTATTCAGTTTTGGAAACTGAGTCGATCGGTCCGATTTGATCGGTGATCGGAGTTACGATGAAGTCACGGTGATGGGGATGAATCGAATGTTCATCCGTTGGACCCGGGCCCGTTGGGCCGGTCCAAGTCCATCATTAAGTCTATTTAATATAGACTTAGACATAATTATCAAAACACTACTACACAATTAACCCTAACCCTAAGCTCTAGGAGCCGCCCCCCTCTCCTCAAACCTCACGCCGCCGCCGGTGCACGCCGCCGCCTCCTTCGCCGGAACTTGTTCCGGCCAACTTGACGAGGAGAATCCGTCCACGCCGATCTCGTCAGGCCTTCTAGTGTAGGCTGACGAAGGAGTCTCGCATCCGGTCATGGACCTGATTGACGTAGTCTACCGCCATCTATCGTGAAGTGCCGGTTTCCTCGAGAAACTGGTCGGAGCCAGGCACGAGTTGCCAGCAAGGTAGTCATCTAAACACCCTATGAATGTCATAGCCTGTTGTTTATTGAATTGTATTGATCGTCTCCCGGCCAAATTTTTGTTCTTCCGCTGCCTCGTCGGGAGGCGTGATCCGGATCCGCCGCGGTTCCCCAACACATGCTAACAGACTACACAAGGGAGATGTTTCGCAATATCACCAAGCTTCACGCAAGCTTCCAAAAGCTGTACCAAACGAAGCGTCTTAGCAAGAGGAGTCCAGCGCTACCACTCTTACTTCAGTCGGAGCTGTCTATAGTCGACAATCGGAAAAGATAAACAGTAGCTAGGGTATCGCGAAAGAATTCGCTATCAGGAAATATTCTAAGTGTCGAAGCTGAATAATAAGGAACGAAGGCAAAGTCCTCTATTTAAAGATCAAATCTGCTCAAATCTGAAGAACAGAACCCACCGACACTTAAGTCTCAAAACTGATTTCCCACTCGGATCTGAATCTCACAACAGATATGACTCTTCGTCAAAACAGATCCCGACTTAACCGAACAACGTCTCACAGAGTCTACTGTCGCATCTAGACACATCACCCTCTACTCGAATCTGAAGTTCTAAACACATCGCATCGCAACACTCAGATCCTATCGAAATCTGAAGACCAACGCTACACAAATCTGAATCTCGCCCACTAAACCAAACGCTGTCATTACAACTTATACAAACGACGTAGTTTAGCTACTCGTCACAAAAAACACGCTAGCTCACCCTTGGACACCTGCGATACCAGATTTCATATCCACAACTGATCGCGATCACCAGCACTGACCAACACTCACATCTGAACAGTTCCCGTGGGAATTAAAATTCTCTAGATCTGTTCAAGCCAAATCTGGTCTATGATTAACCCGATTAATTAACTCAATTAATCTTGTAAACTTTCGGGTCTCACGTCTCTCCCCCACTAAAACAAGATTTCGTCATCGAAATCAAACTTTAGATCAAGAGTTCAAGATAACTGGGAAAACGAACGTAAGAAATCATCTACCGGGAAACAACAAAGAACAACCAACTACTGGAATATGATACAGTGCTTACTCAAACAGATGCGGCCACTCACGCTGCATCTTCTCTTCCAGTTCCCAAGTAGCTTCTTCTCTACCATGTTTACTCCACTGGACCATCACCAAAGGAATGGTCTTATTCCTCAGCTGTTTCTCTTTTCAATCCAAGATCTGCAAGGTATATTCCACATAACTCATAGTCCGATCTAGCTCCACCTCGTCAGTTCTCAACACATGCGACGGATCTGGATCATACCTCCTCAACATCGACACATGAAAAACATCATGTAAGGAAGACAAATCTGGCGGCAACAATAGCCGATAAGCCAAAGGACCAATCTTCTCAACAATCTCATAGGATCCAACATAAAGAGAAGCTAACTTTCCCTTGAGACCAAATATCATAACACTGTGAAAAGGAGAAACTTTCAGGAAAACTAGATCACCAACCTGAAATTCTAAAGGTCTACGCCTCTTATTCGCATAACTAGCTTGACGATCTTGTGCAGCTTTCATTCGCTGGTGAATCAGATCTACTTGATCTCTCATCTGCGGCACAAATTCTGAAGAAGACAGCTGCTTCCCCCACTTCTTCCCAACACACAGGCGATCTACACTTGCTGCCATACAAAGCTTCAAATGGGGCCATTCCAATCGTGACCTGATAGCTGTTATTGTAGGAAAACTCAACTAAGGACAACGAATCTTGCCAGCTATCACTAAAATCCATCACAACAGCTCTCAACATATCCTCTAAGATCTGGATAGTTCTCTCAGATTATCCATCTGTTTGGGGATGATACGCTATACTCATCGCCAATCTAGTACCCAAAACTGTTTGCAGACTCTTCCAAAACCTGGAAGTAAACCTCGGATCACGATCTAAAACAATAGAAAATGGCTGTTAGGACCGAAGGATCAGATCTCTTTTAAGGCAATACTAAATAAAACAAAGGCCGTGAGATCTGATCCAATAAAATAAATAGGCGAGCGCTGATAAATAAAAAAATTTGCGCTGCTAAAAAGAGGTACAATACCTCAGGTTCTTGAACATTAAATAGAGCACCGGAGATAGATCTAGTATGAAATAAAATCATGCGGAATACACCAGAACTGAATCCTAATTTTAAAACCCGGCACAAACAGATTTCTGTTAAAACAATGCAATGCGACTGCATGAAATCTGTTTGCTTTGTGTGTGCTAATGTGTAACTGATAAATGTGTATGCGGAATGCTGTAAATAGTAAAGAGATTACTCAATGTTTGTTTATGGAAGTTCGGATATAAATATCCTACGTCTCCCCTTCTTCCGCTCCGGGAATGATCCACTAGAAGATTTGATCTACACATCGTGTACAGAGCCGATCCAACAGCCAGCAGCTGCTAGAACTCCTAGACTCTACAACAGCCCTTGGCTATGTCAATCACTTGTTTTACGCCTCTGTGAGAAAGGCTACAAACACAGAGTTTAACATCTTCGTGCTTGGACGGGATCTGATTTTACATTTTGGGTTTGAGATTCATTCACTATACAATTTTGCTCAACTCTCAGGAATGTGAATGAATCTCTGTGTGTGAGATATACAGTGTAAGAACAACTCTCGTAATAATAATAATATCTCACACAACTGGGAAATGCTCCTAAAGAGCTGATGAAGACTCAGCAGTCGACGCTCGTTGTAAGCTCCTCTCTAATGGTGGTCGACTGCTTCGTCCTTCTATTTTTCTTCCCTCTGTTTTTGCACTGTGCTTCGTCCCTTATGGAGTGATCAAATTGTCTTCTTCAAAATCTTCGTATATATAGCTTCTCTCCAAAGATATAGCCGTTAGAGTAGATTCAAATCCCTTCTGCGCTTGTTACGGCTAAATTGTCGTCTTTCCAAATATGGTGCAAACACCGTGAATCATTCTCCGTATATTGTACTATTTCCCAAAATAGTACTGATCTTGTCCCCTTAAATTAAGGCATTTATACGATTCAATTTCAGCCATTGATTCTTTCCATTGATAGTGGTTGATTGCGTCTGAATAGTTCAACAGATTGTTCAACAGCTGTTCACTCAGCTGTTGTCTTCTCTTTGTCATAACATTGTTCAACAGCTGTTCACTTAACACTTCGCTCACCAGCTGTTCACTAAGTTGTTGGTTTTCTTCGTATCGCTCATTAGCTGTTGGTTCTTCTTTGTATATCTCATCAGCTGTTCGTTCTTCTGTCATATTTGAACGTCGTTTGATATCAGCTGATGGCTCGTCTTCACATTTGAACATCTGATATCTGCTTCATCTTTTGTTCGTCGTTCCAACAGCTGATTCGCCTCTATTGATCAACATCTGATAACATCTCTTCGTCGTCAGACTTCACTGCTGAACCAATGAGTACAGCTGGACTCCACGTAAGCACCACGTAAGCAAGTCTGACCACGCTGGATTTCACGTAAGCATCTCTGTCCACGTAAGCATATCTGATAGGTCTTCTCGATTCTTTCAATTCAGACTTCTCCAGCTAATCCTTTTTCGCGCACCAGCTGGTTCAGCTACTCCATCTGATCCATCTTTGCGCACCAGCTGGTTCAGCTACTCCAGCTGATCCAAAAATTCTTCAGCTGAACATTCTTTGTCACGTCCAGATTTCTCCTTACTTCATATTGATCAGACTTCTTCTACTTTTCACTTCACATTCAGACTTCACTTCTCGCAGACTCCTCAAATAAGATCTCTTATTCTTCTTCGCGTCAGATCTCTTCCATATTTCACTCTTTAGCGATCCTGATTTCTCAAGTCTTATTCCAGCTCTTCTTTAGATCTCTTCTGTTAAATCTGTACACTACGTAGAAATGTTAGAAACACAATAACAGGTTTTGTGTAATTCAAAACACATATCTGGATCTGTTATCCAGATCCATCACCGGCACACCATGCAATCTCATCACAAAATCTATGTACAGCTTCGCCATCTTCTTCAAAGAATAAGTCAAACTATAGGGAATGAAGTGAGCAGACTTAGACAATCTGTCTATAACAACCCACACAGCATCACACCCTCTGCTGAACGAGGAAAATGTGTGACAAAATCCATTGCTATGTGCTCCCAATTCCATTGGGGAATCTCCAAACTCTGCAAAAAAACACCAGGTATCATCCTTTCAGCCTTGACCTGCTGATAATTCAGACAACGAGCTACAAAATCAGCAACATCACTCTTCAAACCTGCCCACCAGTAATGCTGCTTCAAGGCATAATACATCTTCCTCACACCGGGATGAACACTGTGTCTACTACAGTGAGCTTCTCTTAAGATCTCATACTTCAAATCAATATATTTGGCACAACCAACCTACCACAAAATCTCAAACAACCATCAGACGAGACAGAATAATCCTCCAACTATCCAGCTCTCACCTTCAGCTTCAACTCATGAATAGATGGATCTGTCCTCTGAGCTGCTATAACATTCGCAAAAATCTGTGGCTCAACTTGAAAAGAAGACACCACAACATAATCCTCACCTGGGTAACATCGCCAACCAGTAGTTCTTAGATGCTCATGGACCTTCGAAATCTGCAACGAAGCCAGCATCACCACTTGAGCCATTCTGCTCAATGCATCAGCAACTACATTCATCTTCCCAGGCTGATATTGGATCTCACAATCAAAATCCTTAAGCAGCTCCATCCACCTACGCTGTCTCATGTTCAAATCTGACTGAGAAAACAGATACTGAAAGCTCTTGTGGTCTAAATACATCACAAACTGCTCGCCATACAGATAGTGGCGCCAAATCTTCAAGGCCAAAACCACTACTGCCAACTCCAAATCATGAACTGGGTAATGAGTATCATGCGGTTTCAACTGACGAGAAGCATACGCAATGACTCGACCATTCTGCATCAACACACAACCCAATCCATTCAAGGAAGCATCTGCACAAACCACAAAACCACCTAAACCACACGGCAAGGCTAACACTGGTGCTGATGTTAGCTTCTTTTGAGCAACAGAAAGCTGTTCTCACATTGCTTAGTCCAAACAAACCTCTTGTCTTTCTGAGTCAACTGAGTCATTGGCTTAGCTATACTAGAGAATCTCTATATAAAACGTCTAGCCAGTCAAACATAAGAAACTACGAATCTCAGCAACATTCTTGGGACGCTCCCAGTTAACAACTGCCTCAACTTTACTGGAATCCACAGAAATACCTGCAGTTGAAACGACATGACCCAGAAACAAAACTCTATCCAACCAAAACTCGCACTTGGAGAACTTAGCATACAGCTGCGAGTCGCGAAGCGTCTGAAGAACCAACTTCAAATGCTATTTGTGCTGCATCGGAGTCTTAGAGTACGCCAAAATGTCATCGATAAACACAATCACAAACTGATCGATGAACTCGCTAAAGACTCGATTCATCAGGTCCATGAAAACTGAAGGGACATTCGTCAAACCAAAAGGCATAACTAAAAACTCATAATGCCTGTACCTCGTACGAAAAACAGTTTTTGCAACATCTTGCTCTCGAATTTGCAACTGATGGTACCCCAAACGCAGATCGATCTTAGAGAACACAGCCGAACCCTGAAGCTGATCAAACAAGTCATCGATCCTCGGCAAAGGGTACTTATTCTTCACTGTCGCCTTATTCAACTGTCTAAAGTTGATTCACATCCTCATCGACCCATCCTTCTTCTTTACAAACAAGATAGGCGCTCCCCAGGATGACATGCTGGGTCTAATGAAAACCTTCTCCAGCAAATCACTAAGCTGAACCTTAAGCTGCCTCAACTCAGCAGACGCTAAACGATATGGGGCTCTTGAGATAGGAGCTGTACCAGGTACCAACTCAATGCTGAAGTCTATCTCCCTCTTCGGAGGAAAACCAGGAATCTCCTCCAGAAACACATCCGGGAAATTGCGAACAACGGGAACGTTACTAAGCTCTAAGCTCGAAGAAGAAGACGCATCCAAAGCATAGATCATAAATCCAGCATTCTCCAACGACAACAGGCTAAACATCTCCATCACAGAGAGTAAAGGAATCTTCAATCGGGAATCTAAACCATAGAAGTCCCACTTCTCACCAGACTGAGGCCTAAAACGCACAACTCCATGGAAACAGTCCACGGTGGCCCTATAATCAGACAACACATCCATTCCCGCTATGCAATCAAAATCCCACATCACAAGCCTAATCAGGTTGGCTAACAACACATTCTCACCAAACCTAAGAATACCATTCAACAAAATCACTTGGGAGTACAAGCTCGCGCCGGCAAGAGTCGCAACAGACACAACATCACACAAAGTAGTGGTATGTAAACCATTCTCAACCACAAATGCATCAGCAATAAACGAATGTGATGCTCCTGTATCAAACAACACACGCGCAGGACAATAAAAAACAAAGCAAGTACCTGCGATCACTCCTGTTGGCGTGCCCTCCGCTTGCTCCCTTGTCATGGCATTCACTTGGGCAAACTGAGGTCCTACAAACTGGGGCTGGTGTCTAAATCGTGAAGGACCAGGCTGCTGGAACGGCCGATACTGGGGCTATCCCAACCTTTGCTGCTGAACAGGAAAATAACGACCTCTAGACGATCCACCTCGACCCTGCGGTAGGGTGGCGGTATGCTGAGATCCAGACAAAGGACATACTCTCTCAAAGTGTCCATACTGTCCACAAACATTGCACGAACCTTGCACACCTACAAAATGCGTCGTAGGATGCTTTCATCCACATTGGCCACAAAAATCAACCTTGGAACTGTTAGAGTAGATGTCCAACTAGCCAACTTGTGGCGTGTGGGTTTATAGACTCTTGTATATGACAATATTTATATATGATATTCGCATTTATTTATATGGCATTCTTTACTTTCATTGTGTTGTATGATGATTAATAATTGCGTTGAGTAAAGACCTAGAATGCACTATAGTGTATGTTAGATGTGATAGTGGGTATGACGGCTATCATGAAACACATCTAATAGTCACTGTGTATTCTGAATTAGTTCCTAGTCGATTGGGCCGTCAAAATGAGGATAAGGCCGCCCGAGCTCGAGACTAGTATCTGCGATGCGAAGTACCATCAATGGTCGTTGATCTGATCGGGATATATGGATTGAAAGGACCGTATTGTATGCTAACCATGACCAACTGGTTCTTGCAGGCACTATCAGTGATACCTAGGGGATCATGGGGCGATGTTGCTAGACGCTCTTACCATGATCCGATGGGCAAGTCCGGAATTGTGATTCCGGAGCCACAATGGTTGTGGGCCCACGGCTAGCTGTATCCCTGAACCATTGAGGGTCACACAAGTACTGGATTCGAGATTTCCGCACGGATACTGAGCTCAATGTGTTGAGCATAGGAAGAGGATTTTGGGGAGTGCGACTTCCTAAAAGTCAACAGGGGTCAAATCGTGATTTCCCGCTGTTGAGGGGCAAAACGGTCATTTTGCACTGGGGTTCTGAAAAATGGTTTTTCAGATCATAGTATTCAGTTTTGGAAACTGAGTCAATCGGTCCGATCTGATCGGCGATCGGAGTTACGATGAAGTCACGGTGATGGGGATGAACCGAATGTTCATCCGTTGGACCCGGGCCCGTTGGGCCGGTCCAAGTCCATCATCAAGTCTACTTAAGGTAGACTTAAACTTAATCACTCATAATTTGACACAAACCCTAACCCTAAGAGCTCTAGTAGCCGTCGCCCTCTCCTCTCTCAAAAGGCCGCCGCCGCCGCCGCCTCACGCCACGCGCCGCCGCCGCCTCACGCCACGCGCCGCCGCCGCCTCCTTTGCCGGAAATTGTTCCGGCCAATCTTTCGAGGAGAATCCGTCCGCGCCGATCTCGTCAGGCCTTCTAGTGCAGGCTGACGAAGGAGTCTCGCTTCTGGTCGTGGACCTGATTGACGTATTCTACCGCCGCCTACCGTGAAGTGCCGGTTTCCTCCCAAAACTGGTCGGAGCCAGGCACGAGTTGCCAGAAAGGTAATCCCGAGAAACATCCTATGAATGGTCATAGCATGTTTTGTTTTGAATTGTATTGATCGTCGCCCGGCCCATTTTTGTTCTTCCGCTGCCTCGCCGGGAGGCGTGATCCGAATCCGCCACGGTCCCCAACAGGAACTACTACCACTGCTAGAACTACCCGAGACAGAAGAACTAGAACCAGACTTCTTCTTGAACTGACGACCACGAGGCGTAAACCTATGGTGTCCAGACTGTTGGGACCTGCTGCTGGGGTGCTGGGATGACTGCACAGACTGGGAATGTTTTGTTTTGAATTGTATTGATCGTCGCCCGGCCCATTTTTGTTCTTCCGCTGCCTCGCCGGGAGGCGTGATCCGAATCCGCCACGGTCCCCAACAGGAACTACTACCACTGCTAGAACTACCCGAGACAGAAGAACTAGAACCAGACTTCTTCTTGAACTGACGACCACGAGGCGTAAACCTATGGTGTCCAGACTGTTGGGACCTGCTGCTGGGGTGGCTGGGATGACTGCACAGACTGGGAAGGTTGCACCCCCGAAACCATGGTACGGTTACCTTGCACCACTTGCGGCCTAACTCGAGACCTACGGTTCTGCAGTCCCTCCTCAATATCCATAGCCTTGTCCACTGCATCCGCATAACTCGTCGGTGAACCCGCCAACACCAAAGAATACAACTCCTCATTCAGTCCTTCCAAGAACTTGTTCCTCTTTGCCCTCTCATGGCCAGAAACATGTGGAATATACGCAAGAAGAGAAGAAAACCTCCGAGCATACTCTCCCACACATAGATCCCTGCACCAGGTTATCAAACTCACACTCCCTGGCGTTCACAAAGGATTCCGGGACGTACTCCTGACGAAAGGCAGTACAAAAGCTAATCCACGTGATCCATACACCTGTCTCCTCGAGAGTCCTCGAAGCGCCTCTCCACCAATGCTCTGCACCTCTCCTCAACTGAAACATAGCCAAACTCAACCTACTCTCGTCGTCATACCTGACACGGTCAAACAACCCGGTAATGTGCTGCAACCAGGACTCTGCATCGGAACTAGATTCATCGCCATTAAACATCTGAGTATTCATCCGCTGAAATCTCGCCATCACCAGTTCCATGTCGTCCACACGGGCTGCCAGCTCATCTACCTCAATTTCAACCTGTATATCACAGCCACGACGGGGAATACTATGCTGCATTTCCTCGTTCTGATCTTCGGACTCTTCCGGAATCTGCCCTCTACCTTTAACCCTACGTCTAGGCGGCATCTACGAAGGTACTAAGAGGGTAAGGTCACACAACAACTAATATATCACATAGCACATAAATCACATAGTCATGCACATGCAACAAGCAACACTGTGCCTAGACTCAAGTGCGATCAAAAGAAATCGAGCTTATCCCAGCTTAAGCTCTGATACCAAAAATTTCAGGCCTCGTGCTCAACTCAGAGTAAAACCACGCAAACAATAGCGGAATCAATAAAAATAGTGGTTAAAATTTGTGCTTTTGGCCTGACTGAAAGATTACATAAAATACAACAATACTCAAAATATCCCAGTTTACAATCTCACAGTACAACAGTACATCATATATCAAACACAAGAACACCAGACTACAACTGGATACAAGAAAGCACAGGGCATTCCTCGGCTATAAGTATTGATACATATATGCTATATGCTAATCGGGACACTCTAACCACCTCCTGGGGCACCTCCATCTGGGTCAACTCCACGACCAGCTGAGTAGCCTGGGAAACCCTGACAAAAAACAGGCAGGCAAACAAACCAAGCCCCAGAGGTACATGGGGTCAAACCCCAGTACGGAGAGCAGCATAAAACAACAAATGGAAAGCAACAAGTAATATGCAAATGCTATGCATGAGAGCAAGGCTACAACCGAAAGAAGGGAGCCAGAATCTCGAAGGCAACTCAAATCTGATCACCGATCAAGAACAGATACAACGGATAACAGTGGCCACAGGGTGTGTGAGTATATGGGAGCTAACCACTTGTCTCAACACATGGATCATGTGCAAAACACAGTGCTCAACCTTCTGTTGCCCAGCTCATGAGATCTGGGAGCTACCCACTCCGCTCATAGCGGCTAACAGATCCCAACAGGGAGATTAGGTATACGGGAGTTACCCGCTCGTCCTCAAAACAAGCACCCTGATACTCACAAATCAACACAACAAGGCATGACTTAAACAGATCAGAGCTCAATATGAGAAATGCGTGTATGCAACAGATAAAATGTCCAACACAGAACATATACAAAGATGCAAGGCATACACAGCAGCAAGCATAATCACCCATGCTCAATCCAAAGCAGTAAAACAAGCTTACATCCGTACCTCAACTCTCGTGAGCTACAATTACCACAAAGTAGTCCCAAGCAACAAAGATCTCGCACCTGCTAAGCCAAACACGGATACTAGCTCAGGGACAGTAGCACAGAAACTACGAATTGGGAGCTACAAGCTCAACCAAATCTGTCCTACCCTTCTAACACAACAGAAGGCTCTAAACGAAGCACAAGGTAGGATCTTAACACTTACCCAACAAGCTACCTGAACGGCAGAAGCAAAGCCACGCTTATGCTAACAGACTACACAAGGGAGATTTTTCGCAATCTCACCAAGCTTCACACAAGCTTCCAAAAGCTGTGCCAAACGAAGCGTCTTAGCAAGAGGAGTCCAGCGCTACCACTCTTACTTCAGTCGGAGCTGTCTACCGTCGACAATCGGAAAAGATAAACAGTAGCTAGGGTATCGCGACAAAATTCGCTATCGGGAATATTCTGAGTGTCAAAGCTGAATAATAAGTAACGAAGGCAAAGTCCTCTATTTAAAGGTCAAATCTGCTCAAATCTGAAGAACAGAACCCACCGACACTCAAGTCTCAAAACTGATTTCCCACTCGGATCTGAATCTCACAACAGATATGACTCTTCGTCAAAACAGATCTCGACTTAACCGAACAACGTCGCACAGAGTCTACTGTCGCATCTAGACACATCACCCTCTACTCGAATCTGAAGTGCTAAACACATCGTATCGCAACACTCAGATCCTATCGAAATCTGAAGACCAGCTCTACACAATTCTGAATCTCGCCCACTAAACCAAACGCTGTCGTTCCAACTTATCCAAACGATGTAGTTTAGCTACTCGTCACAGAAAACACGCTAGCTCACCCCTGGGCACCTGCGATACCAGATTTCATCACCACAACTGAGCGCGATCACTAGCACTGACCAACACTCACATCTGAATAGTTCTCATGGGAATTTCAAATTCTCTAGATCTGTTCAAGCCAAATCTGGTCTATGATAAACCCGATTAATTAACTCAATTAATCTTGTAACGGGTCTCACACATACAACCATACTTTAGTTGATTGCAGCATTACTACATCATTGCCTATGAGTAGAATGTCATCAACATAAAGTATAAGGAATGTCACAGCATTCTTAACTACCTTCTTATACACACATGGCTCCTCGGGATTCTTGATTAACCCAAATTCTTTAATCGTGTTTCATTGAATCTCAGGTACCAAATTATCGATACTTGCTTGAGACCGTAGATCGTTATCTAAAGTTTGCATACTTTATGCTTGTTAGAGTAGATGCCCAACTAGCCAACTTGTGGCGTGTGGGTTTTATAGACTCTTGTACAAACAATCTTTATATATGATATTCGCATTCTTTTATATGGCATTCTTTACTTTCATTATGTGTGTAATGATTTACAATTGCGTTGAGTAAAGACCTAGAATGCACTAAAGCGTATGTTAGATGTGATAGTGGGTATGACGGCTATCATCGAACACATCTAATAGTCGTTGTGTATTCTGAACATGTTCCTAGTCGATTGGGCCGTCAAAATCAGGATAAGGCCGCCCGAGTTCGAGACTAGTATCTGCGATGCGAAGTACCATGTTTCATTGGTAGGAAA
>KV003341.1:43302-73253 GCA_001598015.1 Dorcoceras hygrometricum | reverse complement strand
CATTGGTAAATCGAGAGTCGCTAAAGATCCGATGGCTATGCATACATCTTGGAGATCGAATAGTGACATCACGAGTGTAACTAGGTAAACCCATTTACCTAAAACACTTCTAGTACTCTGGCCAGAGATTTATACACTATTATCCCCTCAGATAGCATAGGATATCCACGCATGTCTGCGAGCGGTGAATCCTCGACAACGATGCATCGACTCCTACATGCATTGGGGTCTCATCCAATCCCGCCACCTAATGACCCCAAGTGAGTCAGAAAACGAGTCAAAGTGAGACTCCTATCATGTAGAGTCTCAATTACGTTTCGAGTCATGAGGACTAATCAGTACAACCAAGACCTCGGAATTATCCACTCGACAAATGGTAACCACTTGGAAAGTGCGAACGAGGGTAGTTCGACAGATCACCAGGTCACTATCTATCTGCATGCTCAGAACATCACAATGTTCCCTACCAATGAAACGTGGTATTTCGCATCGTAGATACTAGTCTCTAGCTCGGGCGGCCTTATCCTCATTTTTACGGCCCAATCGACTAGGAACATGTTCAGAATACACAGTGACTATTAGATGTGTTTCATGATAGCCGTCATACCCACTACCACATCTAACATACACTTTAGTGCATTCTAGGTCTTTACTCAACACAATTGCGAATATCATATATAAAGATTGTTTCATACAAGAGTCTATAAACCCACACGCCACAAGTTGGCTAGTTGGGCATCTACTCTAACACCCAGGAGTTCACTGGTACGACTAATCCACTAGAAGCTGGGAGCTAGATCAAATCTTTGGAAGTTATCTTCGAGTACCTGCAGCTATCAGAGGAGATGCAATGATTTTGTGGGAAGGAGAAAAACTGACTTTAGACTTGGATATGCTCACGTGGGAAGAATTCAAAAACTATTTTATGACCAGTATTTCACAGCTGACGTGCGATCTGAGTTAAAGAGGGAGTTTTAGCCTTGAAGCAAGGGAGTATGTGTAAAACCCCGATCCGAAAATTTTAAATAAATAACTGGGAGGTGCAAATTGAAAGATGATAACTTGTTCTTGGATGATTTGCAACTTCATAAAAATTTCAGATCATGTAATATAAGAGAACAGACGGTATCTCTTATCAAAGGAATACTTAACTACGGAACTTTATATATAATCAAAGATACGAATTCACTCAAATTACATTGAATAAACGAAGAAGTATCTGAAATATTCAAAAGCTGTATCTTAACTTCTATATATAAAAAAGACTGAAAGCAAGAAAGCGAATGTCCACGATAAACACCCCTGATCTGATCTAGCTCGCACCATCCAGCTACGTTTAGTTCTCATCACCTGCACTCAAGAAAACTAGTGAGCCTAGAGGCTCAACAAGCAAATCTGGAATACAAAGGCAGGTAATACGGGCATCACAATAACTTTAACTGTATCTGAAAGCTCGTAAGCTGATAGAACTTACAAGGTGAAAAAAAACTGAATACTGTAATCTGGTAAACTGAAAACTGCAAAAGATGCACATGTTTGAAACATACTGCAAACATTTACTGGTCTTTAAAAGGAAGTAACATAAACTTTTCTTTAAGTTGTGGTTGAACAACTGTGCTCACTTCTTATTTTCTATTGAATTACGGCATAGAAGCTCTCCTTAGGTCAAGGTCACTTGATCAAGCTATCATCTGAAATGAGGAACTGAGGAACAAATCACATCTATGCTGTGAAGGGATTACAGTTTGTCAACCATAACCTTGGTCCTTCCAATGAGAAGGTGCACACTGGTTCGTCAGCCAGCGTCCTCACCCTTCCTATGTGCACACTGGTTCGTCAGCCAACTTCCTCACCCTTCCTATGCTGACCGTCTGTCATCTTTGTCAATAATCACTTTAAACTTTGAAATTTTACTTCCATTAAATCTTTCGATGAAAATTTCTTTAAACTGCTTTTATTTTATCTGAAACAGATCTTTTTCTTACATGTTTTGCTATTTTAAAACTCTTTTGATGTTTGAAAACTATTGGGAGTTCATCGGAGTTCAATCGAAGAAGAAAACTTGAATAAGCTCATGTTGTAGAAACAAATAACGAACAGCAGAGCTCTAAACTGATGAACTATCTCTTGAAAAGGATATAACTACGAAGTTATACTTTCAAATCGAACCTAAAGAAATGAAGAATTAACTTGAAATTACTGTATCAGTCCAGAATGGACCTGATCACGATCATCTCGGAGTAAAGCAGCATGTGAGCGTGCTGGTTCAGAATAGAAAATCAGCTCTGGGTTGTTTGGTCAAATAAAGTCAACTCAGACCAGACAATCAGATCGCGAGCATACTGGACAATGAAATCTGATCACAAGAAGACTGGACAATGAAATCAGATCGCAAGCGGATTGGACAATGAAATCAGACTGCAAGCGGAGTGGTCAATGAAGTCAGATCGCTACTTAAAAAATCAGCTCGGGAAAAATAAGCAGATCGGAACTTAGCTCAAAATGACTAAAAACTTAGAAGATTTTCTTAGTCTGAAGCAATCAAAAATATCTAAGGAACATTCCAGAAATAAGACACGTAAGCTGCTTGTAAATTGCTTGTTGAACATCCCAAAATTTTCAAGGAAAGAAAAACTTCCTCAAACATCGTAAAACATTTTCTAACAAATTTTTTGAATCACAACTTTAGCAAATCAATAATTTTTTAAGAAAATATTTATAAACTCAACTGTGTTTGAAAAACTTCAAAGAAAACATTTCTCAAACCTTTAACACATAAAAACATGCAAGCAGAAACAATACATACTTTCTAAAGTGCAGCAAGAAACAAATTTTACTTGCCTTAAAGTTAGAACAATATTTATAAGTTTTGGTGATAACAAAAATAAGACAAGTTGCAATTAGACATTCGGTTGTCGCAGGAGTTTATCTATCTTCAGTAGCGTTTCAGCAGTTGGAGCTTTCGTGAGTTTTCAGCAGATGATATGATTTCAGCAGTTGGTATGCTTTCAGTGGTTGATTCGTATTCAGAGAGATTCAGCAGATGTTGTTGTCACGATCAACAGATACCGTTTTGTGCTTCAGCGTGTTTTTGCTAAGGATTGGTAAACGACAGCGTTTTGATAAGTTAGAACGACGTCGTAGAGTGCACTGTTTCGTTTCAGCAGACGAAGTGTTCAGCAGATACTTTGTTGAAGAAGTTCAGCAGTTGGTTAAGTCTATTTGTTGAAGATTGCGATGCGACAGCATTTGGTTTAGTTGGAACGACAGCGTTTTGATTGATTCAGCAGAAGCGTTCTTTTGACAAATCAGCAGATGCACTACTTGGTGTTTACCAGAAGATGTATTTCGAAGATAGCAAAACGGCGTCACTTGATTAAGTTGACACGACATCGTTTTATTGCTTAAAGAATCAGCAGATGGAAAAACGCATATGCATATCAGCAGGAGAATTCTTCTAAGCGTTTTTCCAGTCGAAGTTCATGACAATGACGATGGATGTAAGTGCTGATTTTCAAAGTAATTTCAGGCGCAAGATCTAAGTATTTGAAATACGATCGTTTGCTCTTAAGGAAAAGATTTGTATTGTGACACCCAAACCCAACGGGGTCACGAGAAATGGGGTAAACAAAAATTTTCGAATAAAAGAAGGGCTAAAAGATAATTTGTTATAAGCTGCATCTCTTATAACTCCAAGAAAAACGAAACTCAAGACCAATTCAAAAATCATAAACATTTCAATGGCAGAAACAGGGGAAGATGGCCCAGTTTCTTATTTCTTTCAATTCCATTTTCAGTTGATCATGGCATATAAGTTCTATTTGGTCCGTGTTGCACTTTGATCAAAATGACTTCCGATATCAGTTCTAGCATATAGCTCATATGAAAGGGCAATTGACATCTTGACAACTGCTCACCCTTCTCCTTGGTGACCTTAACTGTCTATGCCATAATCTAAAACATCTTTTCGTTCCTTAACAATCTTTCTTTAAACATTTCTGTAAAACATCGGGTTCCATTATTTAAAACATTCGCTTCCCATTTTAAAACTTTACTGAGTATTGAATTCAACTTTGGAAACATATCGTTTGAACTGGAACTGATTGAGAGAAAAACCAGTCGAAATGAACAGTACCAGTCGCAAGACTAATACCTGCTGAAATGAAAAGAAATGCATCTGCTGGTGAACAGTACCAGTCGCAAGAATAAATATAAAATGAAACGATGTCGTTGAGGTGATCAGCAGAGGAGTACAAACTACCTGCTGATCTTTGTATAAAGTGAAACGATGTCGTTAAAGTGATCAGCAGACGAACACAAAACTACCTGCTGATTCTTTGTATTAAATGAAACGGTGTCGTTAGAAAAATCAGCAGATGAAATACAAACTACCTGCTGATATTTGTATAACTAAATGGAACGACGTCGTTAGCACATCAATCAGTCGCAAGGAAAAGTGCTAACACGATTATATAAGTGAATAGTACCAGTCGCAAGACTAGTACCAGCTGGAATTCGTTAGAAAAATCAGCAGATGAAATACAAACTACCTGCTGATATTTGTATAACTAAATGGAACGACGTCGTTAGCACATCAATCAGTCGCAAGGAAAAGTGCTAACACGATTATATAAGTGAATAGTACCAGTCACAACTGCTGATTCCTTATCAAAAGAATGCAACTGCTGATACTAAATAAAGGAAGACACATCTGCTGATGAACAGTGCATCTGCTGAAATTTACGAAGAACTCTTATAATATCAAAACAACGATCGCGCTACCAGCTGTTGCCTATTAAACCAGACTTTATACTGATCTAACTAGCACTGCTGATTACACAAATCATCAAATCCTGATATTATCACAGAGAGGAAAACATTCATAAACATTATATCAATGCAGCTGCTGAATCTTAACAAGTAGAAACAGCTGCTGGGACATAACTCGACATTTGTAATATCAGAACAATAACAATGTCATCAGCTGCTGCTTACCATACCATACCAATGATTCAACCAACAGCTACCGATTTCACAGCTATCAAATTTTAATATTACTGCTATTTCGAGTCATGCCATTACATTTCTGAAATTGAATTCCAATCCTCAGTATCTTTTAAACTTCATAAACTTTCTAAAAATCATACTGGAAGCATCATAAACAACAAAAACATCATTTTCGAACCCATCTTTCTTTCCTTTTCATGTCTAAATCATTTCAAACATGAACTTTAAACATTTCAACAATAAACAAGAAGCAGATCCATTAAAACACAATATATGCCTCAAATGGTGTAGAAAAAGATCAGCTTTTACGTGCCTTGATTTGAAGCTTTGCAACTTCAGCTAATTCCTGCAGAATCCTCCCTTTTGAGCAACACACAAATTCTTCTGGAAATTTCTTTGAAGAATACTTTAAAACTTTTCTTTGCAAATGATACAAATCTTACTTTAGAAACAAGTATTTATATGAAAGGGATTAATATCAGAACAATAACAATGTCATCAGCTGCTGTCTTTCAAACCATACCAATGATTCAACCAACAGCTACCGATTTCACAGTTATCAAATTTTAATATTACTGCTATTTCGAGAACATTCATAACATTTTTGAAATTGAATTCCAATCCTCAGTATCTTTTAAACTTCATAAACTTTCTAAAAATCATACTGGAAGCATCATAAACAACAAAAACATCATTTTCGAACCCATCTTTCTTTCCTTTTCATGTCTAAATCATTTCAAACGTGAACTTTAAACATTTCAACAATAAACAAGCAAGCAGATCCATTAAACACAATATATGCCTCAAATGGTATAGAAAAAGATCAGCTTTTACGTGCCTTGATGAAGCTTTGCAACAAACAGCAATTTCCTGCAGGAATCCTCCCCTTGAGCAACGCACGATCCTTTCTTAAAATCTTTTGAAGAACACTTTAGACTTTTCTTTTGCAAATGATGAAAGTCTTTCTTTAGAAACAAGTATTTATATGAAAGGGATTAGTGGCAAGCTACTTGTGATATCAAGCATGACACACTCCTAAAAGTTAGTAAAATTCCCTTCATATTATTTTAATTTGTAAAACACCAAACCTTTTTCAAAAGAAATCATTTCACCTCCTTAAAACATTTTACTTTCAATTTCAAACCAACTTGTGCATTGCTCTTTGGAGTTACCTGCTGAAATCAACTGCAGCGCAATCTTTCCTGCTGAAATGAACAATTCAGCAGATACATGATAATTAAAAATTGCCAACATGGCCCATATGATTTATGAAATGCATAAATGTGGTCCTATGGATTTTGGGGCGTTACAGTTATACCCTCAGTTGGTAGTTTAAAGGTTGCTGAAAATATATCCTCAGTGACAGCCAACTTACGATTACACATAGAACTAATAATAGTCCCAGATATGACCTTTGCATTGGAAAAAAATTCAGTAACAGCATTCTCAAATACATACGTGGTACCTTCCAAGAAGCCTCGTAATCCTGTGTTTTACAGGTATTTGAACATACGAATCATCCCGGCATGCTCCATAGTAAGGACAGATGCGAAATCCACCTGCAGAGTGTTTACAAATGGAGAGGAAGCCATCTCTAATAATAAATTTGGGAAGATTTTAGATAAAATACACTGGATGTAATTTAGCGGGTTGCACTGTTGCTCTATTGTGCGAGAATTTTGAAATCGTACTGAATAGAACACAGAAAGATGGTTTTTGTTTGAGCGGGGAGAGAGAGGGGTTTTGCTGGACACGTGTCATCATCACATTTAAAGACTTTTGAAATTCAGTAAAGATGACCGTCCGATTTAAAATAAGTTTTAAACGCTAACCCAATCTCTTCCGTTCAATTTTATATATCAGCACGAAAATAATTGAGGCAAACCCCATGATAACATAACGCTGTATCACGAGCTGAACCAGACCGATATGATACTAATCAGCTCAATGACAACCAGCTGACTGGTTTAGTTATCTGTTTGACTCAGATTATTCCCCCTGAATTTAGGCACGTAAAACACATTCATGACATATCGAGGAGACCCAAAATGTTTCTAAAATAAGAGAAATTAGCGTCCGGCAGAGGCTTGGTGAATATGTCAGCCACTTGCTGATCCGTTGGCACATGCTCTACTCGAACGTTTTTCTTAAGCACATGGTCTCGAATGAAATGATGTCGGATGTCAATGTGTTTAGTTCTGGAATGCATCACAATATTCTGAGTGATCGCGATCGCGCTAGTGTTGTCACAGAAGATGGGTGCCTCTTGGGCATCAACGTCATAGTCCCTAAGTTGTTGCTGAATCCATAGTATCTGTGAGCAACAACTCCCAGCTGCAAGGTACTCTGCCTCAGCCGTGGACATAGCTATTGATGTTTGTTTCTTGCTAAACCATGAAATAAGTCTATCACCAGAAATTGACAAGTTCCGCTTGTGCTTCTTCGATCAATCCTACATCCTGCATAGTCTGCATCACTTTATCCGATTAAGTTCAAGCTGGAGTCTTTGGGATACCAAAGACCCACATTTTGTGTGCATTTCAGATATTTTAGAATGAGTTTAATAGCCATGTAGTGAGACTGCTTTGGGTCAGCTTGAAACCTAGCACACATGTAGACCGAGAACATTATATCTGGTCTGCTTGCTGTGAGGTAAATAAGTGAACCAATCATCCCACGATACATGGTTACCTCGACGGTAGTTCCAGCTTAGTCTTTATCCAGCTTGATGGAGGTGCTCATGGGAGTAGCTGTAGAGGAACAATTTTCCATCCCGAACTCTTCAGAAGTTTCTTTGTATACTTTGCTTGGTTGATGAAAATTCCATCTTCAAGCTGTTTAACTTGTAATCCGAGGAAAAATGTCAACTCCCCAATCATGCTCATCTCAAATTGGTCCTGCATTAACTTTGAGAATTTATCGCAAAGCTTATGGTTAGTTGATCCAAATATTATATCATCAACATAAATCTGTACAAGCAGGATATGATTATTCTTTACAAACCTAAACAGTGTCTTATCAACTAAACCAATCGTAAAATCATGATTAATGAGAAACTTGGACAGAGTATCATACCAAGCTCTTGGAGCTTGTTTCAGACCATATAAAGCTTTATCCAGCTTGTATACGTGTTCCTGTCTGGTATGATCTACGAAGCCAGGAGGCTGTGATACATACACTTCCTCATTCAGGATACAATTCAAGAAGGCACTTTTGACATCCATTTGATAAACTTTAAAGTTCTTGAATGTTGCATATGCAAGAAAGATTCTGGTGGCTTCTAATCTAGCTACCGGTGCAAAGGATTATTCAAAATCTATGCCTTCTTGTTATCTATATCCTTGTGCGACCAGCCTAGCCTTATTTCGAACTACAGTTCCTTGTTCATCCAGTTTATTTCTAAAGACCCATTTAGTTCCTATTATATTTTCATTATATGGTTTAGGGACTAAATGCCATAATTTTCTACGTTAGAATTGATTTAGTTCTTTCTGCATAGCGTCTATCCAGCTGGGATCTCTTAATGCCTCTTCTACTTTCTTAGGTTCAATATGTGATATGAAAGCAGAATAAAATATTTGTTTATCATCTGGCTTTGTGTCCTAACGGGGGCAGTCGGATTACCAACGACCAGCTCAGGTGGATGATTTTTATTTCACCGAAGCTCTGGTCCGTATGAGGTAGATGGGTTGTGCTGTTCCCCCTGTGTCCTTGCTGGTTCTTCTGGGATGCCATAGGTTGATGTGCTATTCGATGTGATATTATCGTTAGCACAATAGTGTTTTGTATCAGCTAGATCATGATCTGGATCGGATTGCTCAACGACAGGAATACCAGCGCTGGTAATTGTTCTATCCCATCGGGTTGGTCATCAGCTTGTTGTCTAGGTTGCTCCTCATCATCGCTTGACTCATCCAGATGAGTGTATTCCAGACGAGTGAAAAGTTCATTTAACTTTGAGGCTGATGAAGATCGAAAGCTGGTCTCATCGAACACTACATGAGCCGATTCTTCTACCGTTAGAGTTATATTGTTGAAGACTCTATAGGCTCTGCTAACAGCTGAGTATCCCAGAAAGATACCTGCATCAGATCTTATATCAAAAGCTCGTAAGTACATTTTACCATTAATATGGATGAAATATTTGCATCCAAACACCCTGAAATACGAGATGTCAGGTTTCTTGCCATTCCAGATCTCATAAGGTGTGACTTCATGTCGTTTATTTATCATCGATCGGTTTTGAGTATAACAAGCTGTATTGACGGCTTCAGCCCAAAATTTATTTGAAATACCAGAATCAACAATCACTGTTGTGGAAGCTTCTTTTAAAGTACGGTTTCGACGCTCAGCCAATCCGTTTTGCTGAGGTGTTCTAGCTGCGGACAACTCATGTTTGATTCCAATGTAATCCAAATAGGAGGAGATTTTAAAATTTAAAAACTCTGTTCCTCTATCACTCCTAACCTGACATTACAAGATTGCTCATTTTGGAGACGTTTTAAGAGTTTGATCAGCTGGTCGACAATTTGATCTTTTGATTTCAAAAATAACACCCAGGTAAATTTAGAAAAATCACCGACCACAAGAAGGGTGTATTTCATTCACCCTAAGATGGTTACAGGTATTGGACCAAAGAGATCCATATGCAAGAGATCCAGCTGACGAGAGGTCATGGTGCTGCCTTTTAGTTTAAAAGTAGATTTGATATGTTTACCCAGCTGGCAGGCAGAGCAGATCTTGTCTTTTTAAAAATTTTAGTTTGGGCAAACCTTCAAATAGCTCATGCTTACTCAAATTGGCAATGTTTTAAAAATTCAAATGATTCATACGTTGATGCCATAACCAACTCTTTGAAGAGTCAGCGACTAGGAAAGTTTGTCTTTATGCGGTTGGTCTGACCAATCGAATTTGTATGTGTTACCAGCTCGATAGCCTATTAGCACGGTCAGACCTTCCGGATTAAGAACCGTGCATGTGTGTTTTTGAAACTTGACAGAATAATTGCTATCACACAACTGACTGATACTAATCAAGTTGTAACATAGATTTTGAACAAGGAGAACATTATTTACAGTGAAGTTACCATGTGTAAGCTTATCCTTACCTACAGTGTTACGAGTAGAATTGTCACCAAAAGTGATCTTAGGTCAATTGCAGGATTTTATATCTGTGAGCAGCTTGACATCCCTAGTCATGTGCCTTGCACATCCACTGTCCAGATACCACGTTGACTGCTCCTGTCTGGATTCCTGTTGTTCCTGCAATCACAGGTAAAGTATATTTGGTACCCTTTGATTTAGTTGGGTCCAAGTTTGATTAGACCTTTCGGAACCCACACTTGGATAATTTTCATCCATTTTCCAGTTTGTGCATCAAAACATTTGTGCGGTCCGTGTGTGTTCTTGGTCCTGTTACGATCGTGATATGCAACATATGACCTATTTGATCTGGGCTTCTGTTAAGGTAAAATTTATTAGTTTTGGTGGTAACAAACTTCCAAGTGCTGAATTAATAAGTAACATCTGGACAGTCAGTAAGTTGTAGTCATTAACAGTTACGCATAATTCAGATGTTGGGTCGACTATCGCATATCGGGTTAAAATTTTCAGAAGTCATGACGTCATCTCAGTGTATTGAAGTTCAGAAGTAGTGACGTCAGCGTTGACATCTGAGTTGACCATTCGTGAACAGTTAGTCATAAGTGAGCTATAGTGGAAGATCTTTTATTGGAAGCATAAGGCATTCAGACTTGTGTAACAGGTTATGGTATAGTATCTCAGTTTCGAGTAATTTAGTTGTGAACAGTATCTATCAGATCTCAGTATTGCAGTATGAGGTTCACAGTTTATATGTTTTTTTAGATCTTGATTTTCGGGAACAAATCAGATGTTGAGAATTGGGGGTATTCAGATTCGTGTTTTGGAACAGTTCAGTTTATCGGGACAGACCTCGTTATTAAGTCAGCAATGGTATCTATCAACAGAACTGTCCGTTTTATTGTGACCAGTTGAGGTAACAGATCTCTCCTATTCCAGAACTTACAAAAAGGGAGATATCAGATTTCGTTAAGCGATCAGATATCACAAGTAGTCAGATCTCTATGCATTCAGATGTGATAGCTATATATTTGATCAGCGATGAGTTAATCAATCTTCTTCAAGAAAGAAAGAATTGATCAATAGAAAACTTTCAGGCGCAAACGACGAATCAATTCAAACGCTATCTATGTTCAAATTATAAAGAATCAATGGTGAAGATTGAATCGTACAAATTTCCTGGAATTAAGGAGACACTGTCAGTACTATTTTTGGATAAATAGTACACAGTATACAGAGGACGTTATACGTGTTTGCACAAATATGGTATATGACAATTTTGGCTCTAACGAAGAGCAATTTATCTCGAGTGGAGCAGGATTTGCAATGGACAGATATTCAAAAGGATTTTATTTCCTTAGGTGAAATTTAATGACCGTTGGAGGACGAAGAGTATAAATTGCTGGAATTTGAATTGAAGAACCTCTCTGATTCTCTCCTATTCTCAGTATCCATTGTTCTCGAGCTTATTGCTTCTACGCTATTATTCACAAAAGCTCACACAGTTACTGAAAAGCCTATATTGCAGAAATTTTTCAAAGTCCAGTAACTCATCTCGAAGAACATCATTCTTGATCTTTACAAATATTACCTTCGAGAGTTCATCTTCTGGTTCATCCTTGTGAATCGAATTTCAGTGTTAGAAACCATAAGATTTGCAGCACTCAAAAAAATCATTTGTATTTCACTGTTGTTATTCGATTTGAGTCTGTAACAAACGTGCTACTCATAGTCGTTTGATAAAAATTCTAAGTGTTGTATTCAGCAGCTGCGTCTGCTTGTTGTTTGGTATTGCTAGGAGTTAATCTTGAGCGAGGCTCGGTGACTGGGTGGTTACAGAGGCTGTAAACATCAAACTCTTCTAGTAGAACCTTTTTGAGAAGGAATAAGGGGAGACGTATGATATTAATATCCGAACATCCATAAACAAATCCTTGACCCTGAACTTTTACTTATCGCATTTATTTAAGCTTTCTCTGTTCACAGATTAATCAACTTATTTCCGCACAATATTTGTTAGTTGAGAAATCTGATTTAAGACTGAGATATCTTAAATCTCGTAACTCGGATTTAAGTTAAGCGGGTGCTTGTAAAAATCATTTTTAAAGGTTTCGAAAATAGTTAAAAATACCAAGGAGTTCATTCAACCCCCCCTTTTGAACTCCTAGGCCTGTTCTTCGAGACATATTGATCCTATCAATTGGTATCAGAGCCTGCGCATCTCTGTATTGAACAGTTGTTGTTTGTACTTATCATATTTTAAAATGTCGACTTCTCACAACAAGATTCCCATGTTTTCTAAGGAGGACTACGATGATTGGAAGATTCGCATGCAGGCGCATCTAGCTGCGCAGGATGACGACATGTGGTCTGTTATCACAGAAGGGCCGTTGAAGATAATGAAGCGAAACTTAGAATTTGCAATATCAGGTGGCGAGCCTTAGTTTCTGGAAAAGAGCAGACATGAATACACTAATGAGGACAAAAAGAAGGCGAATCTGGAAAATGTGGCTAGGGATATCCTTTACAAGACGCTGGAAAAAAACATGTTCAGTAAGATCAAGACCTGCGCCACTGCCAAGGAAATATGGGAGTAAGCTGACCAAATATGTGAAGGAAATGATGAACGAAGGAGAACAAGCTGAACTGTCGCCAACAAAAATACTGAGTCCATAAAGATGAAATATGGAGAGACTATGACAGAGTTTGATGAGTGCTTCAGTGCTGTTGTAATAGAGCTTACCAGTTTGGGTAAAGAATACAGCAACCGTGAGTTAGCATTGAAGGTGATGAGAGCGCTGCCCATAGAATGGGATGTGAAGACAATGACGATGAGGGAATCTAAAGATCTGAACAAACTGGAACTGCATGATCTCTTTGCAAATCTCAAAGCTTATGAGTTTGAACTGGAGACAAGATCTGAAGCTGGACCCTCAACATCTCAACCAACCAAAGCGTTAGCTGCTACATCTATTGAACAGTGCTCTCCAAGCACAAGCAAGTCTGCTGAACAACTCAGCAATGATGCCATGTCCCTCTTCGTCAAGAAGTTTGGGAAATTCATGAGAAGATCCTACAACCCTTATACTCCTTATAATAATGTCCATTAAAGTGATAAAGTTACAACTGATATGAATTGTTTTAATTGTGTCCGTCCAGGACATTTTGCAGCTGATTGCAATAGGCCAAAGAAGGAGGATAGATACAAAAGAGATGAAAAGAAGGAGGATCGATACAGAAGGGATGAGAAGATGATTAAAGATCCAAGGATAGATCCAAGTATAGGAGGATGAGAACTTGAGGTGATAAAAGAACCAATCGCAAGAATGATCGCAAAGTACTGGTTGCTGAGGAAAGCAACAAGAACTGGGCAGATACTGATACATATTCCTCATCCAGTAGTTCCACATCCAGCGATAGTGAACAGGAGGAAGTTCATTGTCTCATGGCTGATCAAACTTCAGACGACAAGGTATTTGATTTTTCCAATGTTGAATTTACACGAGAGAATCTAATCAGTGCATTAAATGATATGGTCCAAGAGTACAGAAAGCTTTCTCATACATTTGAGGAAATCAAAGTTGAAAACAAAAGTCTGAAAAATAGTTCAATAGAATCAAGTGCTGATAAGCTTGAGGACATTGACAGTTTAAAGACTGAGTTAAGTAATCTGATGATGGAAAATTAATCATTGAATAATAAGTCTAGTGAGATCGAAGCTGAAAATGAGAAATTAAATGAAGTTATGAGCTCCTGGACCAAGTCTTCTTCTTTTCTAGATAAGCTGTTTGAGATTCAGAAGCCAGCAAGTGATAGAACTGGCTTAGGTTTCAATACTAGTGAAAGTAGCTCTGGAGAGATCTGTACTCAATCAAATCTAGCACATGACAAGTTAAAAAAGATGAGCTTTGTCAAAGCTAGTGTGATACATGATCCATGTGAGTCGGTACGGTATGATGACCAGATCTCGGAGTTGTTGAATAAGAAAGGAAAAGCTGGTATTGGCTATGACAGACCCGAGAGTTCTAAGTCTGGTTGGCTAAAGAACAGACTTTACAAAGAAAAAAAGCTGGATCCAAGTCTTCTAGTCAGAACCAAAAAAGATTGTGGCTCTAAGAAGGTTAAGTCTTGTGATACATGATCCATGTGAGTCGGTACGGTATGATGACCAGATCTCGGAGTTGTTGAATAAGAAAGGAAAAGCTGGTATTGGCTATGACAGACCCGAGAGTTCTAAGTCTGGTTGGCTAAAGAACAGACTTTACAAAGAAAAAAAGCTGGATCCAAGTCTTCTAGTCAGAACCAAAAAAGATGTGGCTCTAAGAAGGTTAAGTCTGAATGGAGAAAGGTTCGGCCTCGTAGAGATCTAAATGGTCAAAATACCAAACCAAAGCTCAACAGATCTCACAGTACTTATGCACAAACCCTTATGGACTATCATACTGGGAAATCTGTCAAGGTAATTCAAGTATGGGTCCCGAAAGGGGTAATCCTATCTGGACCCAAGTAAAATTGGGTACCAAAATTTGTTTTTATGATTGCAGAACAACAGGTACAAAGCTGCTGATGAATCAACCATATGGTATCTGGACAACGGTTGTGCAAGACATATGACTGGAAATCCAAAGCTGCTAACAGATGTGACACCTCACAAAGGAGCGAAAATTGTGTTTGGTGATAACGCACATGGTAACACTGTGGGTAAGGGTAAGCTTATCCACGGTAACATTTCTATATCAGATGTCTTAGTTGTTTATAATCTGTGTTACAATTTGATTAGCATTAGTCAGCTATGTGACAAGGATTACATAGTTAATTTTAAACAGCACACATGCATAGTTCAGAGTCCAGAAGGACTGACTGTATTGGTAGGTAAAAGATCGGGGAATACCTACATTATCAATTGGTTAGAACCCATGGGATCTGAACAAATTTGTTTAACAGCCAACTCTTCCAAGAACTGGTTGTGGCATCAGCGAATGAACCATCTAAACTTTAAAACTCTTGCTCATTTGAGTCAGCATGAAATGGTTTCTGTTCTGCCCAAAACCAATTTCTCAGAGGACAAGATCTGTGCCGCATGTCAGCTTGGCAAACAAATCAAATCTACTTTTAAAAAGAAAGGCGGTAAACGTTCTTCCCGAAGCTTAGAGCTTTTACATATGGATCTTTTTGGTCCTATTCCTGTAACTAGCTTAGGGGGAACGAAATACACCCTAGTTGTTATTGATGATTTTACAAAATTTACTTGGGTGTAGTTTTTAAAGGCAAAATCTGATACCGCTGATCAGCTGATACGTCTTTTAAAACGTTTGCAAAATGATAGATCTTGTACAGTCAATAGGATAAGAAGTGATCATGGTACTGAATTTTTAAATCATAAATGAATGTCTTATCTAGAAGACATTGGGATAAAGCATGAGCTTTCAGCAGCTAGAACTCCTTAGCAGAACGGGCTTGCTGAGAGGAGAAATTGTACTTTAAAAGAGGCTGCTAGATCTATGATTGCTTATTTTGGTATTTCACAAAAATTCTGGGCAGAAGCAGTTAACACAGCTTGCTACACTCAGAAAAGATCTATGATTAATAAGTTGCATGGTAAAACCCCATATGAGATCTGGAGTGACAAAAAACTTGATATTTCATATTTCAGGGTGTTTGGGTGTCGATGTTTCATTCATAATAATGGCAAGAAGCACCTAACAGCTTTTGATGCAAAATCTGATGCAGGTATATTCCTAGGCTATTCAGCAGTGAGCAAGGCTTATCGAGTATTCAACAATAGAAGTCTAACTGTTGAAGAGTCAGCACACGTTGTCTTTGATGAGACAAGCTTTAGATCCAACTCAACTGCAAGCCTCAATGATCTATGTACACGTCTAGAATCATCCAGCATTGATGACTCAGATGATGACGTGGCACCACAAAGACATTCAGCAGAGATGGAACCAGCACTGGACACATCGCTTAACAATGCACAACAAGATCTGACAGGTAATCCAAATCCGTAGTCATCGATTTAACTAACGTTGACTCAACGCAGGATCAGATCTCTCCAAGTGTGCCTGCTGCTGGAACTCAAGCGATAAACGCACAAGACACTGTTCAAACAGATGGTGCTCAAGAAGATGTTGCACAAACAGATCTTGCTTCACAAAGACCAACATCTGAAGCGCCAGTTGCTAGTACTTCACATCAATTGGTATCTAGACCAACATCTGACACACAAGCGGGCAACGCAAATTATAAATTGGTTTCAGAGAATCCAAACAAGATATTCGAGCAGAACAAGGAGCAAATCAAATTGGACTTGATCTCCGGTGGAACAGAAATCATCCACCCGAGCAAGTCATAGGTAACTTCGAATCTCCTGTTCGCATGCGAGGCCAGCTATTGCATGATCATTTTGATTCAGATTTCATCTCTCATATAGAACCCAAACACATAGATGAAGACTTAGCAGACCCAAGCTGTATAGACGATATGCAAGAAGAATTAAATCAATTTAAGCGTAATAACGTATGGCAACTTGTACCTAAACCTCTAATCATTCAGATATAGGAACTCGATGGGTCTTTAGGAATAAGCTGATGGAAGGAATAGACTTTGATGAAACATTTGCACCAGTAGCTAGGCTAGAAGCCATTCGCATGTTCCTTGCATATGCTGCATTCAAAAATTTTAAAGTATTTCAAATGGATGTTAAGAGTGCATTTCTCAATGGCATCTTAACAGAGGAAGTGTATGTTGCACAACCTCATGACTTCGTAGATCATACGTATCCAAACCACGTTTATAAATTGGATAAATATCTATATGGGTTGAAGCAAGCACCCAGAGATTGGTATGATACACTTACAAAATTATTAATTGAGCATGACTTCACAATAGGCACAGTTGATAAGAGTCTGTTTAAATTCGTAAAATCTGGTCATGTCTTATTAGTACAGATATATGTTGATGATATTATCTTTGGGTTAACTAACCCCAAACTGTGCCAGAAGTTTTCTAAGCTAATGCAGGATAAATTTGAGATGAGCATGATGGGCGAGCTAACGTTCTTTCTGGACTTACAATTTCGACAGCTGGATAATGGAATTTTCATTAACCAAGCTAAATACACAAAAGAGCTGCTGAAAAAATTTGGCATTGACAACTGCTAAGCAGCAGCAATCCCAATGAGCTCATCAATCAAACTGGACAAAGAAGAAGTTGGATCTGCCATTGAGGTATCTCTTTATTGCGGTATTATTGGCTCCCTGCTGTACTTAACTGCTAGCTTACCAGACATCATGTTTGCTGTCTGTATGTGTGCTATATTTCAAGCAGAGCCTAAACAATAGCATTATATTGCTGTGAAAAGGATCTTAAAATATTTAAAAGGAACTTCCAACGTGGGTCTTTGGTATCCCAAAGACTTAGGCTTTCAACTAATAGGTTATAGTGATGCAGACTATGCAGGATGTAGAGTTGATCGTAAAAGCACCAGTGGTACTTGTCAATTTTTGGGAGATCGCTTGATTTCCTGGTTTAGTAAGAAGCAGACATCTATTGCAACGTCCACAGCTGAAGCAGAGTACTTAGCGGCAGGAAGATGCTGTGCTCAGATCTTATGGATACAACACCAGCTTAAGGACTACGCATTGATGCTTCTGAAGCGCCTATTCTCTGTGACAACACCAGTGCTATTGCTATCACTCAAAATCCTGTGCTGCATTCAAGAACAAAGCATATAGACATCAAGCATCATTTCATAAGAGTTCACGTGCTCAAGAAGGACGTCAAGCTGGAGTATGTGTCGACTGAACAGCAAGTTGCTGACATTTTCACAAAGCCCCTACCTGACGCTAAGTTTTCTTATTTTAGAAATCTATTGGGTCTTTTAAAACTGCCATAATTGTCTTTGTGCTAACAACTTTCAGGTTGAACAACGTCTGGTTTTGTCAAATATGAGTCTACCGTTCAGGGGGAACATCGTAGAATTCAGATTTGATAAAATATCAAACTTGGGAGATTTCAGCTTTCGGGGGAACGAGAGATCTGAATTAATAAGTGTTGAGTCAACTGAATATGTGAGATCTGGATACACTCAGATGTCACATATACAAGTTGATACTTATCCAGTATCAGATCTCGCAACACCTCTGCTGACACATTAAACAGATCTTGGGTAGTGATGCACTTAATTTGGCGCCAGTTATCTATTTACCTTTTTACCTTAGTGGTCAATATTTGAAATCTTTTTAAAATTTACTTTTCACTGTACGATTCAAATATTTGAAAATCTTTTCTAAATCATTTCAAAATATTGTACGCGCCATCGGATGATTGACACGTGTTGTCATCATACGAAACGTCACATCCACACTCTTTCACCGTTTCACATTCCTGTCTTTACATTACACCGTTTCTTCACTTTGTAATTTTACTTTGCGAAAACTATCTTCAAAGCGCACTGCACTTCTACTCTTTGTGTTCTTTGTTTGCAAATTACTCTTCTTTCAGGCATTCTCTTGTTCGTAATTCTATCAGCAATGGCATCTTCGTACATCTCAAATGCTCTGCAAATCAACTTCGACTCTGTTTTAGGGATTCAGAACAATGATGGTATGGTGAACATGTTCCGAGCCCTAGAGGCCACTGGGCTTAGAGGCTTTCTAGGTTGTTCGTGTGTGTTGTATGAGCAGGAACTCGAACAGTTCTTTGACACCGCTCTTATTCAAGATGGGGATATTACATGTTCTGTATCAGGGTAAATATGTTACTATTTCTGCCAGTAGGTTTGCCGGGTATTCAATCTTCTACTGATGGGTTAATCGATTTGTCAGAGATCCGAATGATCTGGTCCTGCAGGTATTCATTTCGGGGTTAAAATCAACTGGAGCAAAATCCTGTTTGAGGTTTTGAAATAAATGGTGGATAGAACCACAAGAAGAGCCAAGGGATTTGCGGCTCAAATTTGTGTTCTTCTTAAGGGAGACCCTGAGGTTACTTTGGGAGAGGCGACAATATTTCCTCCTTTGAAAATCCTTTCTGAGAAAACTGTACACACTTACGTTGCCACAAATACAACTATTGAATCTCGTGGAGAAACTGAGGAGCCTGAAGTGGCCAAAGTCGCAGTTGTTAAGAGGAAGACTGTCTCAAAGAATAAATCTGCTACAACTATTGATAAGAAAACAGATATTGCCCTTGTTCAAGTGGTTGAAGAGAAAGCTGTGTCAAAGAAGAGACCAGCTGTTGTCCCTGAGGTCAAAATTGCCAAAAAGAAGAGAATAACCTCTGGGCAAACAGTTCCCAAAGACCAGGATCTGGCTATTGTCTCAGTAGCATTAGACGTTATACATATTCAAACTGTTGATCCTATTTCTGCTATGACGGCTGCCCATTCTCCTCCGCCAAAATGAAAAGCACCAAAGAGGAAGCTAAAATTGACACCAGACTCTGATGAGGAAGTTGTTGAAAAGAAGTTGCCATGAAAACTGTTGTGATGGAGCAGAAGAGGCCGACATCTGTTGATGATTTCGACACTATTATTGAAGAAGTAATTGCTGCAACTGAACAGATGGAATCGTATGTGCTCGAATCAGACTCTACAAAGGATTTAGCGATGAGAACAGTTGTGGAAGAACCTGTGGCCACAAAATCTGATGATATCAAAATTTTGGTTGCTGAGTGTTCACCTGTTGCAACTGATGAGTATGTGGGACCATTGAGCAAGGTTCAAGAGTCGTCTGTGTCCCCAATTTATGAGGATGAATCTATGACAATTGAAGAGCATCTAACAATCATTCCTGATGGTATGATGCTACCCTCCCTCACATCAGCGGAGCCCACAAAAATAAAATTTTGCAGTACAATTGAGATTCGGGGTGTTGAGGATGGTGACTGGTACATGAAAAATCTTCCCAATATTGCTCCCACTGATAAGGGGAAGAAATCTCTCGAGGAGCCAGATACTATACAAGGACACCCAGCTCGTGAGCAATTTCAACTGATTTGTGGGTATACTGACTTTCTCATTTTGCTGAGAGAGAACGTCATCACGGAAATGAATTCATTCTTTCATTCTTTTAGCTTGAGAACTTTGAACGCTATGAGGACAGTTAAGGACATACTATCCAAAGTAGAGAAAATGCTATCTTGGGCAGAAACAGACTCCTTAGAGACAGCCATTCATCGCCGATTATTCATCATTGCCAAATACAGAGAAGTTTTGTTGCGCAGGTTTTTGGTAGCACGGCGCACTAATCTTGTCCTCGGTCTGCTATTGATCAACGAACCCACCTGGACTTTCTTTCAGCAGCTCACCAAGAGGCAGTTAGGAACTTGCTAAGGCAAATGAACGCTCATGGATTGAAGTGGACAAGGCCAGTTAGTTCAGCGTTGTTTGAAGAACCCAATCTTGAACGTGGTTTCTATATAGCACGAAATCACAAGACAATCTTCTTTACCTGTTGGCTCAGAAATCTAAGGAAAATTGAATGATCATGGGTAGTTAAGGAAGGATATGATCGGTTGGTTTGTAAATGCATCAAGTGTGTTTCTTCGAATTCGTCATCTCTGCCTGCTCGTGTTTCCATTACAGATCTCTCCCCCATTTGCTTATTCTTTAAGCCAGAACAGTGTATGGACTCTGAGCCGTCTAATGTTAAAAGTTGGGGTTGGTATAGGGTTTGTACAGAAGTTTTGCGGTATTCTATGTTTGGATGTTTGACACCAGTTAGCAGTTTTAATGTTTGTACAGATATCGTCCCAGTAGGACCGGTTTTGGGAGTCTTCAGCATTCCGAGAAGAGTTGTTGATGATGTTTCTTACCGTATACAGATCTTAGATTCAGCTCCTACAGATTTTGTTTCTTCTCCTCCCCATTAGAGTTCAACTTCTACTTCCTCAATGCATTTCTCAGATGAAATTCTTCAGGGCACTACAACTGCTGTTGGATCTAACCCTACTACTGTTCAGATTATCTACCACCTGCTGTTTCAGAATCATTTAATGACCTACGGACGTCTATGTCTAGCATTATCTCTCTTCAATCGAAGGAATCTAGAAGATTGGTTGATTCTCATAGCAAAGTTCTTGACAAAATCAAAAAGCTTGAGACAACCATTCTTGACGCTTTTTATCAGCAGAATCAAGAATTTCACCATTTAATTACAGGCATGCGTCAGGAAGCTCATAATGACACAAATGCCCTCTCCCTTGGTCTAAAAGCTGTTTGTACTCAAACTGCCATTTTATCGACAGACCAAGCGGATCGTAAAGAGGCAAAAGATCAAAAGGCCATCATAGAAGACATGGATGAAAGGCTTGCTACTCTTCGAAGCGAACAACTGGATTTCTGTGCACAGGCACAGGAAAATAATAACAACCTTTCCTCTCAATTGGGTGAACTTGTTGCCTATATTAATCGTGGTAATGACAAAAAGGGGGAAGGAAGTAGCAGCCGCCGACCTCAACCACCTCCTGATGATCAAAATAGACCCAGTGGGGGCAATGCAAACAGAGGAGGTGGTGGAGGCGGTTCTGGTGGAAGTGGTCGAAGAGATGATAGAAAGGGCTCTGCATCGAAAACGGGATCTGGTAGCAGTGGTGCTGGTGGACCATATAGAAAGAACGCTGAATGGTGGTTATATTGGAAGAATCAGTTTTAAATTTTATTTCTTTCAGTTCCTGTACAAAGTTTTTTGTACTTCGTTCAGTTATGAGATATATAAATATTTCAGTAGACATTGTGCAATTTATTTTTGCCTTTGTTTATAAGTCATAAGGATGCTAAGTTTTGTCATCACCAAAAAGGGGGAAATTGTTAAGGTAAAATTTATTAATTTTGGTGATAACAAAAATACCAAGTGCTGAATTCATAAGTAACATCTGGACAGTCAGTAAGTTGTAGTCATTAACAGTTACGCATAATTCAGATGTTGGGTCGACTATCGCATATCGGGTTGAAATTTTCAGAAGTCATGACGTCATCTCAGTGTATTGAAGTTAGAAGTAGTGACGTCAGCGTTGACATCTGAGTTGACCATTCGTGAATAGTTAGTCAGAAGTGAGCTACAGTGGAAATTCTTTTATTCGAAGCATAAGGCATTTAGACATATGTAACAGGTTATGATATAGTATCTCAGTTTCGAGTAATTCAGTTGTGAACAGTATCTATTCAGATCTCAGTATTGTAGTATGAGGTTCACAGTTGATATGTTTTTTAGATCTTGATTTTCGGGAACAAATCAGATGTTGAGAATTGGGGGTATTCAGATTCGTGTTTTGGAACAGTTCAGTTTATCGGGACAGACCTAGTTATTAAGTCAGCAATGGTATCTATCAACAGAACTGTCCGTTTTATTGTGACTAGTTGAGGTAACAGATCTCTCCTATTCCACAACTAACAAAAAGGGAGATATCAGATTTCGTTAAGCGATCAGATATCACAAGTAGTCAGATCTCTATGAATTCAGATGTGATATCTATATATTCGATCAGCGATGAGTTAATCAATCTTCTTCAAGAAAGAAAGAACTGATCAATAGAAAACTTTCAGGCGCAAACGACGAATCGATTAAAACGCTATCTATGTTCAAATTGGAAAGAATCAATGGTGAAGATTGAATCGTACAAATTGCCTGGAATTGAGGAGACACTGTCAGTACTATTTTGGGTAAATAGTACACAGTATACAGAGGACGTTATACTATGTTTGCACAAATATGGTATACGACAATTTTGGCTCTGACGAAGAGCAATTTAACTCGAGTGGAGCAGGATTTGCAATGGACAGATATTCAAAAGGATTTTATTTCCTTAGGTGAAATTTAATGACCGTTGGAGGACGAAGAGTATAAATTGCTGGAATTTGAATTGAAGAACCTCTCTGATTCTCTGCTATTCTCAGTCTCCATTGTTCTCGAGCTTATTGCTTCTACGCTATTATTCACAAAAGCTCACACAGTTACTGAAAAGCCTATATTGCAGAAATTATTCAAAGTCCAGTAACTCATCTCGAAGAACATCATTCTTGAATGTGAATCGAGTTTCAGTGTTAGAAATCAGAAGATTTGCAGCACTCAAAAAAATCAATTTTTTTTCACTGTTATTCGATTTGAGTCTGTAACAGACGTGCTACTCATAGTCGTTTGATAAAAATACTAAGTGTTGTATTCAGCAGCTACGTCTGCTTGTTGTTTGGTATTGCTAGGAGTTCATCTTGAGCGAGGCTCGATGACTGGGTGGTTACAGAGGCTGTAAACATCAAACTCTTCTAGTGGAACCTTTCTGAGAAGGAAGAAGGGGAGACGTATGACATTAATATCCGAACTTCCATAAACAAATCATTGACCCTGAACTTTTACTTATCGCATTTATTTAAGCTTTCACTGTTCACAGATTAATCAACTTATTTCCGCACAATATTTGTTAGTTGAGAAATCTGATTTAAGATGGAGATATCTTAAATCTGGTAACTCGGATTTAAGTTAAGCGGGTTCTTGTAAAAATCGTTTTTAAAGGTTTCGAAAATAGTTAAAAATGCCAAGGAGTTCATTATTGACCCTGAACTTTTACTTATCGCATTTATTTAAGCTTTCACTGTTCACAGATTAATCAACTTATTTCCGCACAATATTTGTTAGTTGAGAAATCTGATTTAAGATGGAGATATCTTAAATCTGGTAACTCGGATTTAAGTTAAGCGGGTTCTTGTAAAAATCGTTTTTAAAGGTTTCGAAAATAGTTAAAAATGCCAAGGAGTTCATTCAACCCCCCCCCCACCTTCTGAACTCCTAGGCCTGTTTTTCGAGCCATATTGATCCTATCAGCTTCCTATTGTGGCTTGTATCGCCTGTCCTTCATAGAAAACTGGAATAACTGGTTTGTCTTCTTGTTGAATTTGGGTTTCCCCCATATTAATTCAACTCTTTTGTTTAACCAGCTTTCCCGAGGCTTCTCAGGAGCAGTATATCCCAGCCTGCAAAATCTGCCTTGCCTGATCAAGGGCTTATTTGTCATCATAGCGTCACCAGATTTTGTCTCAGCAAATTGTTCCCGGCTAGGTTTTACAAAGTTCATTGTCTTAAACTTTGTCCGTCCTAGCCCTGGATTGCTGCTGGTTTCTGTGGTACTGCCTTAATTTCTATAGTAACCCAATCCGGTTTTATCACCAGAATGTTTTGTAGCTCCTTGCAGTTTTTGTAACGAGGCAGAGGATTTGGTCCAGGAGCTTATTATATCAGCTAACCGCTGATTCTCGTGGAGCATCTCCTCTGACCTGCTTCTCAATTCAGCATTTTCATTTTCAACCTTACTTAGAGAAGCTTGCATAGCACTTGAGCCAGCAAGCCCAGCACTTGTTGCACAACTCTCTTCTTCAGCTTTAAATTCCTTGAATGATTGAGAAAGCTTTTTGTATTCTAGGACCATTTCATTTAGTGCAGTAACAAGGTCCTCCCGTGTGAATTCAGGGTTTGAAAAATCAAATACCTCCTCAGTGTCATCTGCCATGAGACACTGTACTTCTTCCTCAATATCACTTGAAGAGGAGGCTCTAGATCTTGATTAATCTAAATCAGAGTCAGCCCCTGCACTCTTGTTTTCTTCTGCTACCATGGCTTTTTCAGTTCTCCCTTTCCGATACATATTTTTCTCCTTCTTATTCTTGTTGTTGCTATGGTGTGATCGCTTCTTTTCGTCTCTTCTTGGCTTATTACAAGCAGCTATGAAGTGACCAGTCCTGCCACAGTTATAACATTTATCGTCAGAAGGAGTATTGAAGTTTTTCTTGGGGGAATTAAAAGAGAAAGGTTGAGAATTCTGCTTCCGCATGAATTTTCCAAATTTTCTGATAAGTAGAGTCATTGCATCCTTGCTTATTTCATCTGCTGACCTGTTACTAGTAGAGCATGGACTTTGATCTGGAATTGTGGCAGCCAGAGCTTTAGTTGGTTGATATGTAGAGGGCTCGGCTTCCGCTCTCGTCTCCAGTTCGAACTCGTATGTCTTTAGATTAGCAAACAAGTCATGCAGCTCCATCTTATTCATGTCTTTAGACTCTCGCATAGCCATAGTTTTTACGTCCCACTCCTTGGGAAGTGCTCGCATCACTTTAGGGCCAGTTCCCTGTTGCTGTATGTCATGTTTAGTCTACCCAGCACAATCACCAATGAGCTGAATCGTTCATCAAACTTTGCCATGGACTCCTCATGAAACGTATTAAACCTCTAAAAACTTTTTTTTAAAGCAGATGTGGAATAAACATTTAATAAAAGCTATAAATAAAAACCATAACTTAAAGCATTTGAAAATAACAACTCAACATCCATTTAAAACTAACTGCAAAGTATCCCCAATCCACATCGCACAAGCTAACATAAAAATCAGAGTATTTAAAACTGTTGCTGAAAACTGAACATGTTTAAAAACAATGGCATAAAATAATTGAGTGGTCACGGGATAACAACCGCAGCGGAGCATCAGAGATCCTCACCGCCGATCGGAATAAAATCAGCATCATGCTCACCTGCACCATTTAAACCTAGTGAGCCTAAAGGCCCAGCATGCTCTATCCGATAATAACAAAGTACATATAATAAAACCACATGCAGGCGCATAGGTATAGGAACATAATTTCATGACATGCGTGAGTGAAAGATCTTAAAACATTGAATCATAATGCGGTCATACATAACTTCATCGTATAACATATATATATTAAGGCATGGCATAAACATAACATAACTTAAAAGAACATGCGAGTCATATCCATGAAGTGTGAGCCATAATCGATTGATCAATCTATAAACAACCGTACGCGGCGGTGTGGTTCACCCGACCTTATCTCGGGATCCCTATATGTCACACCTCTGTGCTGCCACTTCACCATGATGTCACACATGGATTTATAGGCTCATACATTAAAACAGGGATCCCCGGGCCCGGATACCCGGCTAACTCCCATCATTAAATTTTGCCCCACATCACTTCAATCCCTCAAAATTTTTTTCCTTCATGCCTTAACATTTCATAAACTTTCATGATGCATGCATTTCATAAAAATTATGCAAATTTAAAAAGGCTTGACCCATCAATATATATTTAATTTCCTTTAAACATTTCATACTCAAATACATAACATACTACGTATATGATTAAATATATATTCATGGGCCTATACATTTTCTCTGCTCGATCAAGGACTGGTTTCAGGGCCTGGCTCGCTACTTCTAGACCAAACTTCGCTCCAAAAACGGTCGATGAAACGAATGTTCACCGCCTTTCCCCATTTTTGCCTATTTTCTTAAATATTTTATTTCTTAAAATCAAAGCTAAATTGGCTAATTAAAATCAATTTTGAATTCTAAAAATCAATTTGGGACTTATAAAAATCGATTTTGACCTTTAAAAGCAATTTAAATTAATTTTGACCTCAAAAGCCGATTTTGACCAAATTAAATTTCAAAAATCGATTTGACTTAAATAAAATTCCTAAAGCCCTAATTTTGACTAAAAACTTAAAATTAAACATAACTAAAATTATTTAAAATGTTTGACTCAATTTGGACCTTCTGACTATTTTCTTTAAAATTGGACCTTCGACATATTAATAAAAATGACAGGTCCCTAAATAAAATAACTTGACCCCATTTTAAAATATTTGACTCGGGACACGAAGAACCAATCCGGTCCAACCGAACCAGCCGAACCGGTTCAGTTAGACCGAACCATAGCAAAAGTAAACCCTAAACCAACAATCACATGCCTACCCTCACGCGCAGCTGCGACCAGCAGCCACTTCGTGCAACGGTTCTCCCTGCTCCGGCCACCACTGTTGGAGCCCTTCCGGATGAACCACCCCAGGTCCATATGGTTCTAACGTGACCAAACTTGGCTCAAACCGTGGGCTAACCAGGGAGAACTGGTAGCTGCAAGTGGACGATCCAGCCATGCTGCACCGTCGCGACCACCTACTGGTCTTCTCGTTCGTTCTCCCTACTCCGGCCACCAATGCTAAAGCCCTTCCGACTGGACCACCCACAGGTCCAGGCGGTTCTAAGGAGACCAACCTTGGCTCAAACCGTTGGCTAACCAGGGATAACTGGTCGCTGCAAGTGGGCGCTCCAGCCATGCTGCGCCGTCACGACCACCTGCTGGTTTTCGCGTTCGTTCTCCCTACTACGGCCACCAATGCCGGAGCCCTTCCGGATGGACCACCCCCAGATCCATATGGTTCTAATGTGACCATTACCATGGTCCAAACCTGTTAGAGTAGATGCCCAACTAGCCAACTTGTGGCGTGTGGGTTCATAGACTCTTGTATGAAACGATCTTTATATATGATATTCGCATTTATTTTTATGGCATTATTTACTTTCATTGTGTTGTATGATGATTAACAATTGCGTTGAGTAAAGACCTAGAATGCACTATGGTGTATGTTAGATGTGATAGTGGGTATGACGGCTATCATGAAACACATCTAATAGTCACTGTGTATTCTGAACTTGTTCCAAGTCGATTGGGCCGTCGAAATGAGGATAAGGCCGCCCAAGCTTGAGACAATTATCTGCGATGCGAAGTATCGTGTTTCATTGGTAGGGAACATTGTGATGTTCTGAGCATGCAGATAGATAGTGACCTGGTGATCTATCGAACTACCCTCGTTCGATTTTCCAAATGGTTACCATTTTTTTTTTCGATGGGCAAGTCCGGAATTGTGATTCCGGAGCCACAATGGTTGTGGGCCCACGGCTAGTTGTATCCCTGAATCATTGAGGGTCACACAAGTACTGGATTCAAGATTCCCGCACGGATACTGAGCTCAATGTGTTGAGCATGAGAAGAGGATTTTGGGGGTGGTGACTTCCTAAAAGTCAACAGGGGTCAAATCGTGATTTCCCGACGTTGAGGGGCAAAACGGTCATTTTGCAATGGCGTTCTGAAAAATGGTTTTTCAGATCATAGTATTCAGTTTTGGAAACTGAGTCGATCCGTCCGATCTGATCGGCGATCGGAGTTATGTTGAAGTCACGGTGATAGGGATGAACCGAATGTTCATCCGTTGGACCTGGGCCCGTTGGGCCAGTCCAAGTCTATCATGAGTCTACTTAATGTAGACTTAGGCTTCATAACTAACAATTCATTCATTAATCACAAAAACCCTAACCCTAGCTAAAAGCGCCGCGCCCTCTCCTCTCTCAAAAGCCGCCGCCGCCGCCTTCCGCCGCCGCCTCGCTTCGCCGGAATTTTTTCCGGCCAACTTGACGAGGAGAATCCATCCGCGCTGATCTCGTCAGGCCTTCCGGTCGTTGACCTGATTGACGTAGTCTACCGCCGCCTACCGTGAAGTGCCGGTTTCCTCGCGAAACTGGTCGGAGCCAGGCACGAGTTGCCAGCAAGGTAATCAACAAAACACCCTATGAATGGTTCATAGTTTGCATGTTTTAGAATAGTATTGATCGTCTCCCCAGGCCAATTTTGTTCTTCCGCTGCCTCGCCGGGAGGCGTGATCCGGATCCGCCACGGTTCCCCAACATTGGTATCAGAGCCAGGGCTCGGATTCGATCAATACAATTGCTGCCTTATTGTATCTAATCTTGAAATTGCAGATCGAAAACCAAAATTTTGGAGTTGAAGCCGCCGGCCGCCGTCGTGCGCGGTGGCCCCCTCATCCGCGCGCGATTGCGCGCGCGCGGCAGTGCGATGTGGCCCTTGTGGCCGCGCGATGGGCGGCTGTCTTGCGCCAGATGTTGTGCGCTGGATGGCCGATCGCTGGCCACAGCCCGCGCAAATTGTTGCGCTGTTGATCGGCCGCTGGTCGCGCGAGGAGGCTGGACGTTGGCTGGCCGTGCGCAATCTGTTGCGTACAGGCATGGGCGCTGGTTGCTGCGTAAACGGTCGATGGCCAGCAGGCCATGGCGAAATTTGTTGCGCCATGATCAGCGCACGATGGCGCATGGGAGTGCCGCGCTTGTCGCGGCCAAGCGCGCGACCTTGTGCCGCGCGCAACATGGTGGCGGCGGCCGCCGCCGCGCGGCTGCCGTCCGGCGATGCTCCGGCGATGTCGTGACGGCTGGTTTTGTTTTCTAGGGTTAAGTTCGGGCCTGTCCCGGGCAGCCCGTGAAGTTTTCGGGCCGATATTCGATATCGGGCCCGTTTTTGGTCGATTTTGAAATTTTGAGATTTTTGGGCCTAGAATTGTTTTAAGCCCAATTTGATACAATTAAAATTGCAAAATACGATTTTAATTTTGTAATATGATTTTATAAATTAAATATGATTTTGTTGATTAAAATTTGATTTTATCGACAAAATACGATTTTATTTATAAAATGCGATTTCGCAATTAAAATATGATTTTGTGGATAAATAATTTGATTATTTAATTTATGCATGTCAATTAGATTATCTGCATGATTGGGATGATCGAGAGCCGTGCCCAATTTGTTAGGTATATGCGATAGGTTTTTGTGATTCGGTTGTATTTATATTATTGATCATCATTTTAAGTGGGCCTGTTTGTGGCCCGTTCCCATCCCTTGATAAATGTATCCCTTATATGTCATGGTTGTTAGAGTAGATGCCCAACTAGCCAACTTGTGGCGTGTGGGTTTTATAGACTCTTGTACAAACAATCTTTATATATGATATTCGCATTTTCTTATATGGCATTCTTTACTTTCATTATGTGTGTAATGATTTACAATTGTGTTGAGTAAAGACCTAGAATGCACTGAAGCGTATGTTAGATGTGATAGTGGGTATGACGGCTATCATGAAACACATCTAATAGTCGCTGTGTATTCTGAACATGTTCCTAGTCGATTGGGCCGTCAAAATAAGGATAAGGCC
>KV003341.1:2067-26165 GCA_001598015.1 Dorcoceras hygrometricum | reverse complement strand
AGATATGGTTTTCTCCTTGAAGATGATCAAGGTGATCAAGTTGTTGGATCTGATCCAAGAACTTTCAAGGAGGCAATTTCCGATGCTGATTCTAATTTGTGGCTTTAAGCAATGCAGTCTGAGTTTGACTGAATGCATGCTAACCAAGTTTGGACTCTTGTCAATCCTCCCGAAGGAATTGTTCCTATTGGGTGCAAATGGGTATACAAGAGGAAACTTGGGCCTGATGGTAAGGTAATGACCTACAAGGCACGACTGGTCGCGAAAGGTTACACTCAAAGGAAATGTGTTGACTATTATGAAACCATCTCGCCAGTCGCAATTTTCAAGTCAATTAGAATCTTATTAGCCATAGCCGCATGGTACGACTATGAGATATGGCAAATGGATGTAAAAACTGCGTTCTTTGATGGAAACATTAAGGAAGAGATCTATATGACGCAGCCTGAGGGTTTCACATCTGTTGGAAGCGAGCATAAGGTATGCAAGCTTCAGAGATCGATCTACGGTCTCAAACAAGCATCGCGAAGTTGGAACCTGAGAGTCGATGAAACAATTAAGGAATTCTGTTTCATCAAGAATCCCGAGGAGCCATGTGTGTATAAGAAGGTAGTTAAAATCGCTGTGACGTTCCTCGTACTTTATGTTGATGACATTCTACTCATTGGGAATGATGTAGGAATGCTGCAATCAACTAAAGTATGGTTTTCTAGTAGATTTTCGATGAAGGACATGGGTGAAGCATCCTATATTCTTGGAATACAGATCTATCGGGATAGATCGAAACGGATGCTCGGACTCACCCAAGCTACCTACATCGATACCATACTTAAGAGGTTCTCTATGGAAGAGTTCAAGAGAGGACACCTACCTATTTGCCACGGGGTCACTCTATCTAAGTCTATGTGTCCGAAGACTGATGAGGAGATAGAGAGTTTGACACGTGTGCCATATGCCTCGGCAATAGGTAGTATTATGTATGGCATGATCTCGACTAGACCGGATGTCGCATATGCTCTGAGTGTCACGAGCCGCTACCAGGCCAACCCCGGCCAATTACGTTGGAAGGCTGTGAAGGATATTCTTAAGTACTTACGAAGGACTAAGAATATGTTCATGGTCTATGGGGGGTGGTGAACTGAGACTGGAGGCTACACTGATTCTAGCTTCCAGTGTGACGTGGATGATTCGAAATCAACCTCTGATTTTGTATTCATGCTCAATGGTGGTGCTGTCTCTTGGAAGAGTTCCAAGCAAGACACCATCACGGATTCAACCACTGAGGCTGAGTACATCGCAGCATCAGCTGCTGCTAAGGAGGCCATTTGGATAAGGAATTTCGTCCAAGAGTTGGGCGTCATTCCTAATGGAGTTGGTCCAGTCCCGGTGTACTACGACAACACGGGTGCCGTTGCGCAAGCAAAGGAGCCTAGGTCTCACCAAAGATCCAAACACATACCGAGGAAATACCACATAATCCGGGATATTGTGGCTAGAGGCGACAAAGCAGTTGAGAGAGTCGCCTCTGCGGACAACGTTGCTGATCCACTTACGAAGCCCTTGCCTGGACCGTTGTTTGAAAAAACATCGCGAAACAATGGGACTGCGTCTGATGAGTAGTTGGCTTTAGGCAAGTGGGAGATTGTTAGAGTAGATGCCCAACTAGCCAACTTGTGGCGTGTGGGTTTTATTGACTCTTGTACAAACGATCTTTATATATGATATTCGCATTCTTTTAATATGGCATTCTTTACTTTCATTATGTGTGTAATGATTTACAATTGTGTTGAGTAAAGACCTAGATTACACTAAAGCGTATGTTAGATGTGATAGTGGGTATGACGGCTATCATGAAACACATCTAATAGTCGCTGTGTATTCTAAACATGTTCCTAGTCGATTGGTCACGACTCGAAACGTCATTGAGACTCTACATGATAGGCGTCTCACTTTGACTCGTTTGCCGACTCACTTGGGGTCATTAGGCGGCGGGATTGGGCGAGACCCCGATGCATGTAGGAGTCGATGCATCATTTTCGAGGATTCACCGCTCGCAGACATGCGTGGATATCCTATGCTATCTGAGGGGATAATAGTGTATAAATCTCTGGCCAGAGTACTAGAAGTGTTTTAGGTAAATGGGCTTACCTAGTTACACTCGCGATGTCACTATTCGATCTCCAAGATGTATGCATAGCTATCGGATCTTTAGTGACTCTCGATTTACCAATGGTCGTTGATCTGATCGGGATATATGGATTGCAAGGACCGTACTGTACGCTAACCACGACCAACTGGTTCTTGCAAGCACTATAGTGATACCTAGGGGATCATGGGGCGATGTTGCTAGACGCTCTTACCATGATCCGATGGGCAAGTCCGGAATTGTGATTCCGGAGCCACAATGGTTGTGAGCCCACGGCTAGCTGTATCCCTGAACCATTGAGGGTCACACAAGTACTGGATTCGAGATTCCCGCACGGATACTGAGCTCAATGTGTTGAGCATGAGAAGAGGATTTTGGGGAGTGCGACTTCCTAAAATTCAACAGGGGTCAAATCGTGATTCCCGACGTTGAGGGGCAAAACGGTCATTTTGCAATGGGGTTCTGAAAAATGGTTTTTCAAATCATAGTATTCAGTTTTGAAAACTGAGTCGATCCGTTCAATCTGATCGGCGATCGGAGTTATGATGAAGTCATGGTGATAGGGATGAACCGAATGTTCATCCGTTGGACCCGGGCCCGTAGGCCGGTCCAAGTCTATCATGAGTCTACTTAATGTAGACTTAGGCTTCATAACTAACAATTCATTCATTAATCACAAAAACCCTAACCCTAGCTAAAAGCGCCTCCCCCTCTCCTCTCTCAAAAGCCTCCGCCGCCGCCGCCGCCGCCTCGCTTCGCCGGAATTTGTTCCGGCCAACTTGACGAGGTGAATCCGTCCGCGCTGATCTCGTCAGGCCTTCTAGTGCAGGCTGACGAAGGAGTCTCACTTCCGGTCGTTGACCTGATTGACGTAGTCTACCTCCGCCTACCGTGAAGTGCCGGTTTCCTCGCAAAATTGGTCGGAGCCAGGCACGAGTTGCCAGCAAGGTAATCAACAAAACACCCTATGAATGGTTCATAGTTTGCATGTTTTAGAATTGTATTGATCGTCTCCCGGCCTAATTTTGTTCTTCCGCTGCCTCGCCGGGAGGCGTGATCCGGATCCTCCAGGGTTCCCCAACAAAACCATGGGCTAACCAGGGAGAACTGATCGAGGGAAGTGGGCGCATCAGCCACGCAGCGCGACGCGTCACCTCGACCTCTATGGCTTTCCTTGGTTCACCCGACCACTTAGCCACCTTCCTACCTCGATCTAGACCACCATGAGTCTCCTAGGAACCCCTAGAACCGAGACAATACCCCTTGAAATCGCCCTACCCGAAGTCTTAAAAGAAGGAAGCGAAACATGTCAAGAAACGTGAAGTGCATGCATGAGATATGATCATAGATGTATAGATCTAAAATATTCACCATGAATTCATGCATAATTTTCCTAAAAACAGATTTTTATGATTTAAATTATAAGAAAAGAAGAATTCAACATGCCTTGATCGGAGAAAGGAGTATAGATACGCGTTACCGGAGCGGAGGACAATGGATTAGACCAAACACCTTTGAATTCAAATCAAAAATCTGAAAATTCGACCACCTAGGGGGAAGAGGAGGCTGAAGTCGGCTGAATGGAGAGGGTGAGGGAGTAGGTTTTCGAAATTGTGGGTGGTGAGTGAATGAGAAGTGTACAAAAGACCCCTCCAACTTGTTTTAATTAAAATAAAAGGCTTAATCCCAAAAATAACCCTCCTATAATTAAAAATGCTTAAAAATACTTAAATTTTAGACTTCAAGCCTCTAATTTTCGTAATATAAGGTCTCTCAAATTTAAAAGTGGTAAAATTCATAAAAATAGCCCGTATAGGCGAAAAACGGGTCCCCCTCGATAACTGTGCATAAAATCTCATTTTTTTGGAAATGGTGCATTAAATAATAAATTTTGATTTTAAATATGTCTAAGGGCTAAAATATTTGGTCGTCTCCGGTCTCGTCCCCGCTTACCGGAACTCAAACAGTACCGTAAAATGACATGCACAAAGTAAGGCATAAAATCATCATATAATCACATAACATGACATGCAATCATTCTAACATAAAGTTTTCCCCTAGTCATGAGCTCAATATAACGTAATTAGGCTTTCTGGGCGTTACAACTCTTCCCCCCTTAAAGAAATTTCGTCCCCGAAATTAAGTTACGTACCGAAAAGCTCTGGGTAGAGCGTACGCATATCGGTCTCGGTCTCCCAGGTAGCCTCATCTGCCGAGTGATTCTGCCATCGGACCTTGACCATCGGAATCCTCCGCACTCTAAGCCTGCGCTCCTCTCACGCTAAGATCTGAACTGGTCGCTCCTCAAAAGATAAGTCTGGTGCCAACTGAAGCGGCTCGAAATCCAGCACATGACATGAGTTCGGGACGTACTTCCGTAACATTGAAATATGGAACACGTTATGCGCTGCTGACAGACTGGGCGGTAATGCTACGCGATATGCTAACGTACCGACCCTCTCCAAAATCTCAAACGATTCAATGAATCTCGGACTGAGCTTGCCTCTCCGGCCGAAGCGCATCACGCCCTTCATGGGCGATATCCTCACAAATACATGGTCCCCTACTGCCAACTCCAGATCTCGTCGTCTATGATCGGCATAACTCTTTTGACGACTCTGAGCTGTCCTCATCCGATCTCGTATCCTGGTCACGATATCTGCTCTCTGCAGCTGAACAATTTAATCAAATGCATAAATGTAAAAGTAGTAGGGATGAGAGATTTGTTTCTGGAAGTTCAGAGAAATTTCTCCTACGTTTCCCCTTCTTCCACAATGGGAAGGATTTCACTAGAAGATTTTGATTTATACAACTCTTGTACTAACCCACTCCCTTGACCCGAAGCCAAGAGAAATACTAGCAACCAACGACACATAGACCCGCAGCCTGGTTCGTATTACAACAATTCCAGCACTCAGCTGTTAGTGCTAGCCTAGCACTCAGACACTCTCTGTCTATGATTTTTCAATTCAAATACAAGTCTACAGAGTGTGTGAGGAAGAGTGAGTGACTCCAAAGGTATGAACAATATGTGCATTTGTCACTCAAGTGAGCTTGGTTCGGAGTGAGCTTTTCTTCTATGAAGAACTTTGGTAGCTTCTGTATGTTCGAATGATTTCACAGTGTTCGGTTGCTTTTCATAGCATCTCTTCTCCTCTATATATACTCTTTGGATGCAACGGTAATAAATGTTGCCAGTAGACACATTGTATACATCCAAGTTGAAGTTCCTGTGGCGCCTTAAATTCTTGTACGATGAGAGCACAGCTTCATTAAATGCATTTCCCTTTTTGGAAAATCTGCGCCGTCTTCAGTATGTGTCATATCCCTGCATATCTGGTTTTAGCTTGAAGTAGTCCCAACGACTACAAATCATGGCAGAGATGCCAACTGATTTTTTTTAGACTGTACTTGACTTCAGACATTCTGAAATTCAAATTGCTTATGGCGTTAAGTTCTTTGCTGGTTTTATTGTCCTGTGCCAAGCTGGTTTACACATTTCGGTTTCTGAAACTGAGGTGATCCCTGTAGTATCTTTACATTCAGCTGGTACAATATTCTGAGCTGGTTTCCGCACTTTCCACCGTACAGCTAGTTTATACTAAGGTTCCGGGCTGGTTTGACTTTTGACCAGAATACGCTGAGCTGGTTTTCCCTCGATCAGCTTGACTTCGCCCCGACCTGGTTTCTTGTTCAAATGGTAAGTCTCGTCCAGATCTTGTCTCTTTGTTTTTAATGATATCTTTTTACGAATTCAATATCTTGTTCATTTTTCATCACCAAAACTTCTGAAATTCATCCTAACACATAGCCCCTAATCGAGGTAGGAAGTTCAGTGAAGCTCATCATAGATCGAACCATGTCCATCGAGGTTCTATTACGATGCTCCACTACACCATTGAGTTGTGGTGTGACTGGAGGGGTCCACTGTGTGAGAATCCCATTCTCTTAAGATAGTCTTGAAATTCGGCACTCAAATATTCTCCACCTCAATAGGATCGAAGTGTTTTAATACTTTTTCCCAGCTGATTTTCTACTTCAGCCTTGAACTCCTTGAACCTTTCAAATGATTCAGACTTGTGCTTTATTAAGTACAAGTACCCATTTCCTAGAGTATTTATCGGTAAAGGAGATGAAGTAGGTGTGGCCGGAATTAGTACGAATGCTCAGCGGGCCGCACACATCAGTATGGATCAAATCCAATAGGTCTTGATCACGTTCAGGCTTGCCCTTGAAGGGGAATTTAGTCATTTTTCCTTTGAGACAGGACTTTCATGTTAGAAAGGAGTTAATATCAGACAATTTAAACATGTCGCTCCTAACCAACTTGTTCATCCTATGTAAGGAAATGTGACCTAGCCTAGCATGTCAAAGTTGTGCATGGTTTATACTATCGCATTTCCTTTTTATTGTGTTTATGTGTTTCCACATCGTGAGTTGGAACTTCTCTTAATTTTAAGTTGTATAGATTGTTTTCGCGTTCCCCTATTCCAATTAAACATTCATTCTTGTAAATATTTCAAACAGAATTAGCAAATGACAAGAATATCCATCACTATCAAGCATAGAAACGGAAATGATGTTGTATATTAATCAGGAACATATAAAACATCCTTTAACAACAACTTGAAATTAGAATGCAGAAATAAATAAACACCTTCTATCGCTACAACAGCAACTCTTGCTCCATTTCCCAGTCTCCAGTCGGTCTCACCCATCCTAAGCCGCCGACTTCTTGTCATTACCTGCAAGTCATTGCAGATATGAGATCCACATCCCGTATCAAGTACCCAAGAAGTTTAATTAAGAGACATATTTATTTCAATATAGAATATACCTTTTGCTGCTCATAGCTGCTTAAGGTAATCCCGGTAGTTCCTCCTCCAATGCCCAGGCTTCTGGCAATGGTGGGAAAAATCGTCAGACTTGTTGGGTTTAGGAGCCCTTGCCTTGGGCTTCTTGTTGGGATTATCCTCCTTCGTAGGGGCAGAACACTTCTTACCCTTTTGTTTGGGCCCCTTCCTCGCAGATGAAGAAGAGCCCAAGATGAGGACAGGCTTGTCCTTCTTCATGGTCCCTTCAAACACTACAAGCATGTTTACCAAATCTTTAAGGGTGGCTGTGAGGATTGAGAATTCGAAATAGTGATTAATCGGATTTGTATAGGATTAGTCACGAGATTTTATAATTTCGAATTTTTAGATTTCAGACTTCTACTGTAGCGCGGGAGCGAAGTTGTTGTTGACAGAAAGTTACTGTAGCTAATGCGTGATACGCTGTCGTTCCGTGTAAACCAGTTGATGCGCATTTCAGATAGTTACTGTAGCGAGAGGGGTGATGCGTCGTCGTTTCGCTGTGGTAACGTGTGGTGATATCTGTTAACAGCGAGTTCCTGTAGCGGGTGTAAAACGACATCGTTTTGGGTTAGCGTTAGCGATCGCTGTTACGGGCGTTTAGTTCATCAGATATGATGACGTAAGCTACGTGATGTCGTATTGCTTTGAATGGATTTGTTGTAGCGTAGCGCTTTGATCAGATTTTCTGACGTGTGCGTTTGGATTAGCGCTCGTTGTGTTTGTGTTGCAATTGCTGCCGTGAGCTTGGCACTGTTGAAGAATCTGTTACCAGCTTTTGGTCGCTTCGCAAGTGATATCTGTTGTCAGCTGGTGGAACGCTGCGGCGTCGTTTTATTTAGTTGGAACAATGTCGTTTTGGTGTGCGAAGATAAATGTAACGTATGGTTGCTGCTGCTGGTTTTGTTGAAGGAAACCTGAATACCAGTCGTAAGATATCTACTGTTCACGATGTCTGATTATTTTGAGAACAGCAGCCATTGGATTGAGATATATATTTAGATAAGTGTCGATCGACACTTAGAACATTTTACACCCGATATTTATTATCCTCTTCTCTGTTGAAACCCTCGATCGACACTGTTCACTCGAACATTTCTCCCATCAATTTTTGCCGATTCCAGCCTTTGTTTTTGACGATTTTGGTGACGCTGAGTTCACCTTGCCTAGCTCTTTCGATTGCTACCCATTAGAGGCTGTAGAAAGACTTGTGGAATAGAGCGTGAAGCTGCTGGTGTGCGAATAATTCTGGAGAAATCTTGCAGAGCGTTCTTTGTGTGTTGTGCATTTTTGGGTAAGTGATTCCTTGCCAAGTTTAAGCCTTGTTCAGGAGTTGAAGAGTACTCTGTAGGATTTGGTAGTTGAATTATGCTACTGGACCTTAGAACTTTAGATGTTGAGTTCGAATTTATCTGATTGTTAGATACCTGGTACAGATTTGAGTTCCAGGGAGTCTCTGCCGTGATTGCAGTAGCAGAAGGAAGCTGATTTGCTGCAGTGGTTGTGCCGTGCCTTTGTAAAGCTGTTGAGGTAGAATTCAGTTGATTGAAGGTACGAATGAGCGAGACCTTAACAGCTTCGAGCATAACCTGCTAGTATCTGAGTCTTGAGTTTGGCTTATATGAATCTGTGATTATGTGAACTGCCTGAATTACTGAATTGTATGTGCTGTTTACATATTGTATGCATGTAGAAATCAGATATGAATTTCTTGGCATTCATGCATACATCTTGAGCTAGATTGATTGATTGATGACCTGATTTAGATCCACGTTGTGACCGGCAGACTGTTGAGTTGTGCGGAATGGTCCAACGCTATCATCGGAGAGGTGATCGACTGTGTTGTCGTATCGGAATACCACCGAGCTGTGATGGGCTGATGGGCTGATGGGCCTGGAATATCACGGACCGATGATTCCATCGGTGGACTTACTGTGTGGGTTTAGAGGCTCGACTGATTTTGATTGCCAGTTGATATGCTGGTCTTGATACCCGATTCCTTGTCAGCCTCATGCATCTCATGGATTTTGACACTGCATGTTTATGAGTTGCTGTTTGATTAGAGCTCTTCGTACTGAGGCTTGACCTCGTATTTGTTTTCCTGCTTTTGTGTTGTTTGGGTCTGTGTTACCCATTTGCAGGATCTTCAGGTAACCAAGCTGGACAGAGTGGAGGTTCAGCTGGTCGATTCCCTTTCCCTTGAGTCCCAGTTTATTTATTATGTATTGAATCGGGGGATGCCCCGTATCTTTATGTATTGGGGATCTATTGTGGATTTAAGATTTGTGTTACCTATTTTTGTATGGGTTTGAGTTAACTCATATTTTGAGTATTGATATTTTGAATGTATGTTTTGAGTTCAGGCCTAAACTATTTCAAAAAATTTTTAAGCCCTGATTTTAAGCTTCCGTGTTTATGTGCTTTAATTGTGCTATTTTATTGAGTAATTAGCACGGGGCCTGACATTTTTGGTATCAGAGCTTAAACTGGGATAAGCTCGATTTCCTTTGATCACTCACGAGTCTAGGCACAGAGTTTTGATTTGATTGTTGATTGACTCTGTGACTTATGTGATTATTATCTGCCTTGATGATATCTCCTGTTAGTCTTAACTCTTGATTGTTTTAGATGCCGCCGAGGAGAGGTAGAGTTAGGACGACGAGACGTTCCGCTGTGGAGTCTAGGGCCCCGGATAATGACGAGGATGTTCGTCAGGTAGATAATGTGACTCGACGGATAGGTGAGATGGAACTAGTCTTAGCTCGATTTCAGCGTACGAACCCTCCGACTTTTGCTGCTACTAAGGGTGGTGCTTCGGCCGAGGCTTGGCTAGTTCAGATGGAGGAGCTGTTTGACACCTTGGAGTACGCTCCTGAAAAGAGACTGAAGTTAGCGATGCTGCATTTGAGGGATAACGCACAGTGCTGGTGGAGGGGTACTTCTCGTATCCTTCGTGATGGTGGGACAGTGATTTCTTGGGAGAGCTTCTGTGAGGCATTCCGACAGGAGTATACCCCGGAGTCCTACTACAGCAGCCGAGAGCGCGAGTTCGACAACCTGAAGCAGGGTAACATGCGAGTGGCGGAGTATGCGAGGCAGTTCTCTGCGCTTTTGGTGTACATGCCGCACGTAGCGAACCAGGAGAGAACGAAGAGGAACAAGTTTTTGAAGGGTTTGAGACCTGACCTTTATCGGATGGTGTTGTCTGGATCCCCTGCGACCTTCATTGAAGCTGTGAAAATGTGGTCGACATTGAGGAGAGTTTGATGGAGGCCGATGCTCCAGTGCAGCCTACATCTGGGCGTGCTTTTCAACCTGTGCAGGATGTATCGCAGTGATTTCAGTCTCCCCAAGGGTCGCACAGTCGAGTCGCCAACAGTTTAGGCCTCGAGGAAAGCAATTCAAGAAGAAGGGCAACTCGAGTTCCTCTGGTTCCGTGAGCTCTGATTCTGGCAGTGGTTCTGGCGGTGGATTTTGTGGACAGTGCAGAGGGAGGCATCCGACTTCGCAGTGTCGTGGAGTTCAGGGGACTTGCAACAACTGTGGACAGCCTGGACATTTTCGGAGAGCGTGTCCTTTGTTGAGGGGACAGACTCTGGTTCCTTCACAGCAGGGTTCGACTGGTGGTTCTTCGCAGAGACTGCAGTTTCTTGTTCCTCCCCAGGGATCTGGATTTCAGCCTAGTGGACCTTCTAGGTTTGGAGCACCTTCGAGACCTCAGTTTCAGATTCCGCAGCAGGCTCAGGAGAACGCTTTTACGAAAGAGCAGGCTACGCCTACCATCGTGATTGTAAGTACATGCTCTATTTTCGATTATCCTGTGAGAGTTCTATTTGACACTGGTGCATCACACTCGTTTATTTCTGAGTTGTTTGTTTGTGAGCATGGGTCGAGTTCTTCCCCATTGTGTGATGTTGTTTCCGTGTCTACCCCTGCTGGTGTGAGTCTGTGGTCCCGTGAAGTGGTGTTGGATTGTGTGCTTAGATTTGATGAGCATTTTTTGGTTTCCAATCTGATTGTTTTGGGAATCAGAGATTTTGCATCTTGGGAATGGATGTATTGTCTAGCTATAAGGCTACTGTCGATTGTTTTCACGGCGTGGTGAGATTTCACCCTGATTCGGGTGAGAAGTGGGATTTCTACGGTGCTGATTCATGCTCGAAGATTCCGCTGGTTTCCGCCATGGAGATGTTTAGCCTACTATCGCTAGGAAATGCTGGATTCATGATCTACGCGCTTGACAGTTCCCAAGAGCCACGATTGGAGTTGAGTGATATCCCGATCGTCCGAGAGTTTCCCGACGTGTTTCTAGATGAGATCCCTGGATTTCCTCCAAGATGAGAGATTGACTTCAACATTGAGTTGGTGCCCGGTACTGCCTCGATTTCTAGAGCTCCGTATCGGTTGGCGCCCGCAGAGTTGAAAGAGCTGAAGGATCAGTTGAGAGATCTTTTGGAGAAAGGCTTCATTCGACCGAGCATGTCGCCTTGGGGAGCTCCGATTCTTTTTGTAAAGAAGAAGGATGGGTCGTGGATTTCCGACAATTGAATAAAGCGACGGTGAAGAACAAGTATCCTTTGCCGAGGATTGATGACTTGTTCGATCAGTTGTAGGGATCGGTCGTGTACTCGAAGATTGATTTGCGCTCTGGTTATCACCAGTTGCAGATTAGAGACGCTGACGTGGCAAAGACAGCTTTCCGGACTCGGTATGGGCATTATGAGTTTATTGTCATGCCGTTTGGGTTGACGAATGCCCCCGCTGTTTTCATGGACCTGATGAATCGCGTCTTCAGCGAGTACATCGATCGGTTTGTGATCGTCTTCATAGATGACATCCTAGTGTATTCGAGGAGCTTGAGAGAGCATAAGGAGCACCTCAGATTGGTGTTGCAGAGATTGAGAGACTCGCAATTGTACGCCAAGTTCAGCAAGTGTGAATTTTGGCTTGATCGGATTATCTTTTTGGGTCATGTGATTTCAGCGCAAGGGATTTCGGTGGATCCGAGTAAGGTCGAAGCAGTTCTTAACTGGGAGAGACCTAGGAACATTTCAGAGATTCGCAGCTTCTTGGGATTGGCTGCCTATTACAGGCGTTTTATCGAGAAGTTCTCTTCGATAGCCAGGCCTCTGACTCAGTTGACTCAAAAGGTAGGAAGTTCGATTGGACTGAGGAATGCGAGTCCAGTTTTCAGACGTTGAAGGAGAAGTTGATTACTACTCTTGTTTTGACTCTACCTTCTGGATCCGGAGGATTTGTGGTGTGCTCCGATGCTTCTCTCAATGATTTGGGATGTGTTCTGATGCAGAACAGGTACGTGATTGCCTATGCGTCTCAACAGTTGAAGCCTCACGAGACAAGGTACCCTGTTCATGTTTTGGAGTTGGCTGCGATAGTGTTTGCCTTGAAGATTTGGCGACATTATCTGTATGGCGAAGAATTTGTGGTGTACACCGACCACAAGAGCCTGAAATACATCTTCACGCAGTCAGATTTTGAATATGAGGCATCGACGATGGATGGAGTTGCTCAAAGGGAGTTGGCTGCGATAGTGTTTGCCTTGAAGATTTGGCGACATTATCTGTATGGCGAAGAATTTGTGGTGTACACCGACCACAAGAGCCTGAAATACATCTTCACGCAGTCAGATTTTGAATATGAGGCATCGACGATGGATGGAGTTGCTCAAAGACTTTAACTGTGAGATTCAGTATCAGCCTAGGCGGATGAACTCGGTTGCCGATGCCTTGAGTAGGAAGACCCAGCCTGCTATGCTTTCCTCTTTGAGTGTCTCAAAAGTCTATGAGCAGTTGAGTACTTCTGGCTGGCGTTTCCAGTCGGGTGATCAGTACTTCATGGTTTCTTCGATTCAGGTAGAACCGCAGATTGTGAATGACATCAGGGAAGCGCAGAGGACTGATCCGTACATTCATGAGTTGAATATCAAAGCCCGAAGCGGTCAGTCTGAGGAATTCTCTGTTTCTTCTGATGGGTGTCTGAGATATAGAGGAAGATTAGTGGTTCCGAACCAGATTGATTTGAAGGAAACCCTTCTGAATGAAGCACATTGTAGTCAGTACAGTGTGCATCCGGGCGAGAGGAAGATGTACCATGCCTTGAAGTCTCACTACTGGTGGACAAGTATGAAGAGCGACATCTCTGGTTTTGTTGCTAGATGTCTGAATTGCCAGCAGGTCAAGGCTGAGAGGATGAGACATGGTGGATTGCTACAGAGTTTGGAGGTGCCTCAATGGAATTGGGAGCACATCTCCATGGATTTTGTGACTCATCTACCTCGATCGAGTAGGGGCTGTGATGCGATTTGGGTGGTGATCGATAGACTTTCGAAGTCAGCCCATTTCATTCCCTATGATGTGAGGTGTTCGATGAAGAAAATGGCGAAACTGTACATCGACCATGTGGTTAGATTTCATGGAGTTCCTGTTTCGATAGTGTCTGACAGAGATCCAAGGTTCACTTCTCGTTTTTGGAAGAGTCTGCAAGCAGCGATGGGTTTGAGATTGGCTATGAGTACAGCCTATCACTCACAGATAGATGGTTAGTCTGAGCGGACTATTCAGACTTTAGAGGATATGCTGCATGCAGTAGTGATGGATTTCAGTAGTGGCTGGCATGATTCATTGTCCTTGGTTGAGTTTTCGTATAACAACAGCTACCAGGTGACTATCGGGATGGCTCCATTTGAGGCTTTGTATGGTCGTAAGTGTAGATCTCCGATCTGTTGGGAAGAAGTTGGTGAGAGACAGCTTTCTACCCCTGAATTTGTGCAGCATATGAAAGATCAGATTGATTTGATTCGAAAAAGGATGAAGGCTGCACAAGATAGATTTATCAGCTATGCTAACCAAAGACGTCGACCGTTAGAGTTCGAGGTGGGCGATCGAGTATTTCTCAAAGTTTCTCCTTTCAAGAGCGTGATGAGGTTCAGATTTAAAGGCAAATTATCTCCTAGATTCGTTGGTCCCTTTGAAATTGTTGAGAGGATCGGACAGTTGGCTTATCGTTTGAGGCTGCCTGATGAGTTAGCAGCGATACATGATGTTTTTCATGTGTCAATGTTGAGAAAATATGAGCCAGATCCGTCCCATGTTTTGAGAACCGACAAAGTTGAGCTGGATTCTGCCTTGAGCTATGTTGAATATCCAGTGCAGATTCTGGATAGGAAGGAGAAGCAGCTGAGGAACAAAGTGATTCCATTGGTAATGGTCCAATGGAGCAAGCATGGCCGAGAACAAGCTACCTGGGAGGTTGAGGAGAAGATGAGGCAAGACTGGCCTCATTTGTTTGAGCACTGACAGTGTAATTCCAGGTAATTTCTAAGCTTTGATTTGATCTTGATTGATGATCGTGTTTGAATTGTGATGTTTTGATTGAATTTTTAACTTGAGTTCACCTTGGATTTCGAGGACGAAATCTCTTAAGGTGGGGAGAATGTGAGGATTGAGAATTCGAAATAGTGATTAATCGGATTTGTATAGGATTAGTCACGAAATTTTATAATTTCGAATTTTTAGATTTCAGACTTCTACTGTAGCGCGGGAGCGAAGTTGCTGTTGACAGCAAGTTACTGTAGCTAATGCGTGATAAGCTGTCGTTCCGTGTAAACCATTTGATGCGCATTTCAGATAGTTACTGTAGCGAGAGGGGTGATGCATCGTCGTTTCGCTGTGGTAACACGTGGTGATATCTGTTAACAGCGAGTTCCTGTAGCGAGTGTAAAACGCCGTCGTTTTGGGTTAGCGTTAGCGATCGATGTTACGGGCTTTTAGTTCATCAGATATGATGACGTAAGCTACGCGACGTCGTATTGCTTTGAATGGATTTGTTGTAGCGTAGCGCTTTGATCAGATTTGCTGACGTGTGCGTTTGGATTAGCGCTCGTTGTGTTTGTGTTGCAATTGCTGCGTGAGCTTGGCACTGTGGAAGAATCTGTTACCAGCTTTTGGTCGCTTCGCAAGAGATATCTGTTTTCAGCTGGTGGAACGCTGCGGCGTCGTTTTATTTAGTTGGAACGGTGTCGTTTTGGTGTGCGAAGAGAAATGTAACGTATGGTTGCTGCTGTTGGTTTTGTTGAAGGAAACCTGAATACCAGTCGTAAGATATCTACTGTTCACGATGTCTGATTATTTTGAGAACAGCAGCCATTGGATTGAGATATATATTTAGATAAGTGTCGATCGACATTTAGAACATTTTACACCCGATATTTCTTATCCTCTTCTCTGTTGAAACCCTCGATCGACACTGTTCACTCGAACATTTCTCCCGTCGATTTCTGCCGATTCCAGCCTTTGTTTTTGACAATTTTGGTGGCGCTGAGTTCACCTTGCCTAGCTCTTTCGATTGCTACCCATTAGAGGCTGTAGAACGACTTCTGGAATAGAGCGTGAAGCTGCTTAGATAAGTGTCGATCGACATTTAGAACATTTTACACCCGATATTTCTTATCCTCTTCTCTGTTGAAACCCTCGATCGACACTGTTCACTCGAACATTTCTCCCGTCGATTTCTGCCGATTCCAGCCTTTGTTTTTGACAATTTTGGTGGCGCTGAGTTCACCTTGCCTAGCTCTTTCGATTGCTACCCATTAGAGGCTGTAGAACGACTTCTGGAATAGAGCGTGAAGCTGCTGGTGTGTGAAGAATTCTGGAGAAATCTGGCAGAGCGATCTTTGGGTGTTGTGCGTTTTTGGGTAAGTGATTCCTTGCCAAGTTTAAGCCTTGTTCAGGAGTTGAAGAGTACTCTGTAGGATTTGGTAGTTGAATTATGCTACTGGACCTTAGAACTTTAGATGTTGAGTTTGAATTTATCTGATTGTTAGATACCTGGTACAGATTTGACTTCCAGGGAGTCTCTGCCATGATTGCAGTAGCAGAAGGAAGCTGATTTGCTGCAGTGGTTGTGCCGTTCCTTTGTAAAGCTGTTGAGGTAGAATTCAGTTGATTGAAGGTACGAATGAGCGAGACCTTAACAGATTCGAGCATAATTTCCTAGTATCTGAGTCTTGAGTTTGGCTTATATGAATCTGTGATTATGTGAACTGTCTGAATTACTGAATTGTATGTGCTGTTTACATATTGTATGCATGTAGAAATCAGATATGAATTTCTTGGCATTCATGCATACATCTTGAGCCAGATTGATTGATTGATGACCTGATTTAGAGCCACGTTGTGATCGGCAGACTGTTGAGTTGTGCGGAATGGTCCAACGCTATCATCGGAGTGGTGATCGACTGTGTTGTCGTATCGGAATACCACCGAGCTGTGATGGGCTGACGGGCCTGGAATATCACGGACCGATGATTCCACCGGTGGACTTACTGTGTGGGTTTAGAGGCTCGAATGATTTTGATTGCCAGTTGATATGCTGGTCTTGATACCCGATTCCTTGTCAGCGTCATGCATCTCATGGCTTTTGATACTGCATGTTTATGAGTTGCTGTTTGATTAGATCTCTTCGTACTGAGGCTTGACCTCGTATTTTTTTTCTTGCTTTTGTGTTGTTTGGGGCTGTGTTACCCATTTGCAGGATCTTCAGGTAACCAAGCTGGACAGAGTGGAGGTTCAGCTGGTCGATTCCCTTTCCCTTGAGTCCCAGTTTATTTATTATGTTTTGAACCGGTGGATGCCCCGTGTCTTTATGTATTGGGGATCTATTGTGGATTTAAGATTTGTGTTACCTGTTTTTGTATGGGTTTGAGTTAACTCATATTTTGAGTATTGATATTTTGAATGTATGTTTTGAGTTCAGGCCTAAACTATTTCGAAAAATTTTTAAGCCCTGATTTTAAGATTCCGTGTTTATGTGCTTTAATTGTGCTATTTTATTGAGTAATTAGCACGGGCCTGACAGTGGCATCCAGCTTGTTCATGTTGAAGTTGACCACAAAAGGGTCGAATACAGCAGAAAGGGAGAGGAAAAGCAAATCCACAGACAGTTCATGTGGAAGTACAATTTCGGGGCCCACTAACTTTTCAATGAGCCCAATCATATGGAGCCCATGCTTGCGGACCAAAGTCCCCTCGCCCATGCGGCCAGTCATTAGCTCCTTGACCGTTGTGAACCTCTTCACCCGAGAGTTCTCCCCGTACAGCTCTTTGAGGTGAAGGTGGATGTCAGCAGCATAGCCTGTTTCCTCAAATCACCGCTGCAGTTCGTTGGACATAGAAGCCAACAAGTAGCACCATGCCTTGAGCTCATGGTCCACCATGTCTCCAATTTCTTCAGCTCCTCAGGACTGACACCAGCAGGGGCCTCCTTCGGAGGGCTCTTCTCTAGCGTGTAGATAAGCTTCTCCGAAGTCAACACTATCTTGAGGTTGCGTAACCAATCCAACCAGTTAGCGCCAGTCAGTTTGTTGTTATCTAGTATAGCAGCGAGTGGGTTATTCATCGAAGACATTTTTAATAGCAGTAAATACTGAAGGAAAAACAGACATGCATTACAATCTATGTATGAAAATACACTAAGACATAAATCATGGCCATTTAGTTTTATGTTGGATCTGTGTATACAGATCAAAATCTAAGTTTTGATTCACACAAATTCTGCTATTATTCAGTAACGCTCTACGTGAAATGTGTAGCTTGCTTAGACTGGAGTAGACATGAAGATATCCAAACCGGAACATCGAGGGGACTCCTGAGCTGGACTGGTCGAAGATATCGACCTGGAACAGTAAGGGGACGCCCAAGATGTTACAGCAGTTTACTTTTAGAAGTGCAGGGAATACCAAGCTGGTTCACCAGCCTGGAGCAGGAGCGGCACAGAGATCAAGCGCAGAATGATAGTGCAGAACGGCTCAAGTGCAGATCAAGTGCAAAGTACAAGTGAGGTGTTCAAGTGCAGAGCCGTATACAAGTACGGTGATCAAGTGCTGGTAAAATCACAGAACGCACTTGTAACCAGTTCATCATAGGGATCTCAGTCCTTGGGAAGACTGAATTTGAACTGGGTACTATATCCCAAAGAGTATGGGATTTATTCACTGGTGCTGGATTGTAGCTCAACCAGTGAAAGAAAGGTGTGCTTGCCGATAGTTTGGATGAGGTATCTGAATGGACCAAGTGAACATGCAAGCACACAATGGCTCTTGACAAGAAGAATAGAGCCGAGCTGGTAAAGCATATCAGGGAAGAGAAAACCTGATCAAGGATCCCAGAAGCTAGATGCTTATGGGGAAGATGATGACGAAGTTGTTGAGGCAGGAGTCAAAGAGCATGAACAATGTCGACGCCTGTGATGACGTGAAGGCGAAGATATGAAGGAAGACTCCTACAGTGAAAGAAGCAACCAGCTGGAAAGGAAACCAGCTGAGAAACCAGCTCAGAGAAGCGAACTACTGAGTATGATGAACAAGCTGGCTCAAAGCAGCTCAAGAGCAGGAAAGAACAGAACAAGAACAGCTCAAGAGCAGATAAGAAGTGAGCAGCTCAAAGTAAAGACCAGCTCGGATAGCACAACAGCAGATGCCATCAGATCTATGAGTGGTGCAAAGAACCAAGCTGGTTAAGGTCAAACCAGCTCAGAAATTAGAAGCAGAGTTCAAAAGAAGAATTGGACAAAACGACAAGCAAAGCGATTTGAACACAAGAATTTACGCAGACTACTTGTCAGTGTTCAATTAGATTTGCTGCGTTGAATTCTCAGAACAGTGCTCACATGCTAAAAGTCAAAAAGCCTGCAGAAGCATTTATTGACGAAGGACGCAAAGTACAGCAGTGTCAGAAGACTTTTCAACGGCTAAAAATTTGTGTCCAATGGGCAAATCTGCACGAGAGGCTATATCAAGAGCAGATCACAAGCAGAACAAAGCTGAGAAGAGCGAAGTCAAAAAGGGGTTGTGCGAACCAAAATGTAAAAGAATAAAGCACAACCCTGGGAAGACGATGAATAACCAGCTCGGACAGGATCACTTCCCAATGTGAGATTTTATCCTTGAGAGATTGAGCATACATTGTAATCTCACACACGATTCACTCACATATATTTGAGAGCGCTAATTAGATTAGCTGAGTGAATAAAAAACAAAACGACTTCCATTGTAGTCTTTGGACAGAGACGTTAAACAAGTCTAGTTTTCTTTCACACTGAGACGTTAAAGAAGTGTTGTTAGGCACACAAGTTGCGGGATTAATTGTGCAGTGGTGTTGCTAGGAGTTCTTCTGGCTGGGGGTCTTAGGAGTGGGTTGCAGCGTAGGGTCGCTGTAATCAATGCCTTTTAGTGGAATCCTTCCCGATTGTGGAAGAAGGGGAGATGTAGGAGAGTTTGCTCCGAACTTTCATAAACAAACATCAGAGTATTTCCTTTACTGCTTTCCGCATTCATACATACGCATATCATGTTTGTTTACTACGCATAAAAACTGTTTAAAGCGCTTTTGAATATAAGAGTTCAGGTTGAGTTATTTCAGCATGTAACTTCGTTACTCAATAAATATCTCTGTGCACTTTAATTCAAGAACACTAAGCTATTGCAGCTCAAGGATTCACTCTACCAGATCGCCCGTTCTTTCATTGAGCTGGTTGAAGTCACCAGAGAGAATCAGGCTCATGCACTGCGCTGGTCTAGCGCTGAGCTGGTTCTATATTTATGCGATCTGGTTTTAGTTGCATGATGGTTTTTCCATTCCAAAATTTTTTAAATGCACGCAACTCACGGGGTTGGTATTTCGACCGTGAGAGAGCCTACGTGAGTTGTGTCAGAGCTCATGAACACCCCCCCATTGAAGGGACCAACATTTTAGGAATTACCATCCCACTATTTTAACGATTTCACCACCCTCTAATGAAATCGAGAAATCCAGTTTCCTTAGTGGGTGCACAGAGTCCAATCGAGAAATCATGGTCCCGAATAATATCAGATGTGAGGATTGAGATTCGGAAATTAGTGATTAATTAGATTTGGTTAAGGATTAGTCACGGGAATTGAGAATTTTTGGTCAAATCTGGTTGGTGATTTTCAGATTTGGCGTAGAGCAGATCAGCTTCGAGTCCGTGGTTTCTATCGTGTGAAATCTGTGTTTAATTTGGAGTTTTGTTTTGTTTTCTATCGGGAGTTGAATTATGGAAGGATTCAGAGTCGAGGTATTCTGGAGTCTCAGATCTGAGGGAACAGATGTGAGCAGTCAGATGTGAAGCTAGCGTGAGGAATCTGCTAGCGGGTGCGTGCAGATGTGAGAGTCAGCGAGGGGAGGACACGTGTTAGTGAACGTTTCTAGGTTGACCGGTGTTGTTAGCATTATTCAGATTCAAGTGAGCGTGAGTAGATATGAGCGCTGTGATCTGATTCAGATGTGAGGCAGTGCGACGCCGTTTTGTTTAGTTGTGCGCGTAGCATTGAGAACTCAGATTGAGCTAGCGCTGGAACCAGATTCGAGGACTTGTGCCCTAACGCTAGGAACTGGTGCCGGGATCTGAATATGTCGGTGTTGAATTTTCCTGTAGACTTTGACTCGAGTATTTAAATACAAGTGTTGATTAACACTTAGCGTATTTCGTAGACTTTGACTTGAGGATTTAAATACAAGTGTTGATTAACACTTAGCGTATTTCGAACCCGATATTTTCTTATCGTCTTCCCCAAATCCTTACTGTTCACCGAGCACTATTTCTCCGATTTGCCGTCGATTCCCACCGTTGTTTGGAGCAAGGTGGGTGGCGCTGAGCTTGTCTCCCTTAGCTCTTTCGATTGTTACCAGTTAGGAGACCTGGGTCGACGTGTGGAAGGAGCACGAAGGATTTACAGTGTTCGAAGATTTTCGCAACATTGAACTCGAGAGTTCTTCAGTTCTTCTGAGCTTCTGGGTAAGTGATTCATTGCCTTTTGAGCTTAGTTTTAGCTGTTAGAACCTTTGTTTAATGGTCGAACCAGATTAGAGTTCTTGACCATAGGCAGTGAACTATAGGAGTTCAGATTTGAGCTAAGTTATGAGATGCCTTTACAGATTTGAGTTCCCAGACAGTTCCTGTTGTGGTTGTCGAGGCCAGTGAGGAAGCAGACTTGATCAGGCTGAGGTTGCCGTGCCCTGGTGAGATCTGTTGAGGTAGAATCTGAGATTTGAGGTATGAATTGAGCTTCTGTTAACAGCTTTGGGCATAAGCATGTTAGTATTTTGAGTCATGAACTGTATTATGTGAATTATATGATTTACGGGAAAGGCACCAGTTCCTGAATATCACGGACCGAAAGGCACAATGCTATCATCGGAGTGGTGACCGACTGATTCGTCGTGTCTGAATACCACCGAGCTATGATGGTTAATTGAGTGGTAGACCTGAATATCATGGACCGATGATTTCCCCGGCTGATTGGCTGTGCGTGGTATAGAGGCTTGCTTGTTATTGCCAGCTGATTCGTTGGCCTAGATTACCGATTCTTTGACAGCCCTCATGCATTTCATGTTTCAAGATACTGCATGTTTATGATTTGTTGTTGTCTTAGTGCTCTTCGTACTGAGGGTTGACCTCATATTTCTTTTCCTGCTTTTGTTTTCTTGGGTCTGTTTGCCCAATGCAGGAGTTGCAGGTAATCTTGCTGGGTAGAGTGGAGCTTCAGCTAGTAGATCCCCGTTGGGTTGAGTCCCAGTTTATTTGTATTATGTATCGAACCAGGGGATGCCCTGAGTTTCTATGTATTTTGGGGATCTATTATTTGAGTTTATCTGACTACCTGTTTGTTAATTGGATTTAGATTTAAATCCTATTTTGAGTATGAATATTTTGAATGAATGTTTTACAGTTCAGGCCCAACATTTGAAAATTTTTTAAGCCCTATTTTTATGCTTCCGTGATTATGTGTTTAATTGTATTACTAATCTTTGTTGATTAGCACGGGGCCTGACATTTTTGGTATCAGAGCTTAAACTGGGATAAGCTCGTTTCCTTTCTATCACACTCGACTCTAGGCACAGAGTTTAGATTTGATTTTGATTGACTCTGTGGCTTATGTGATTATATTTCATGCCTCGTGATATATCTGCTGTTAGTCCTTACCCTGAGTGTCTTTTAGATATGCTGCCAAGGAGAGGTAGAGGTAGGACTGCTAGACGTACCGCTAAGGAGTCTAGGGCCTCGGAGAGCGATGAGGTTGTTCAGCAGAATATACCTTTGCGTCGTAGAGAGAGACATGCAGAGGTGGAGGATGTGATGAGATAGATAGGCGAGATGGAGCTTTTCTTGGCTAGGTTTCAAAGAACGAATCCCCCTAAGTTCACTGGCGCCGAGGGTGGTATTTTGGCTGAAGGCTGGTTGGAGCACATGGAGGACTTGTTTGACACTTTGGAGTACACCGCAGAGCGGAGACTGAAGTTGGCCGTTTTGCAGTTGAGGGAGCATGCTCAACGTTGGTGGAAGGGTACTTCCAGAGTTATTTGTATTATGTATCGAACCAGGGGATGCCCTGAGTTTCTATGTATTTTGGGGATCTATTATTTGAGTTTATCTGACTACCTGTTTGTTAATTGGATTTAGATTTAAATCCTATTTTGAGTATGAATATTTTGAATGAATGTTTTACAGTTCAGGCCCAACATTTGAAAATTTTTTAAGCCCTATTTTTATGCTTCCGTGATTATGTGTTTAATTGTATTACTAATCTTTGTTGATTAGCACGGGGCCTGACATTTTTGGTATCAGAGCTTAAACTGGGATAAGCTCGTTTCCTTTCTATCACACTCGACTCTAGGCACAGAGTTTAGATTTGATTTTGATTGACTCTGTGGCTTATGTGATTATATTTCATGCCTCGTGATATATCTGCTGTTAGTCCTTACCCTGAGTGTCTTTTAGATATGCTGCCAAGGAGAGGTAGAGGTAGGACTGCTAGACGTACCGCTAAGGAGTCTAGGGCCTCGGAGAGCGATGAGGTTGTTCAGCAGAATATACCTTTGCGTCGTAGAGAGAGACATGCAGAGGTGGAGGATGTGATGAGATAGATAGGCGAGATGGAGCTTTTCTTGGCTAGGTTTCAAAGAACGAATCCCCCTAAGTTCACTGGCGCCGAGGGTGGTATTTTGGCTGAAGGCTGGTTGGAGCACATGGAGGACTTGTTTGACACTTTGGAGTACACCGCAGAGCGGAGACTGAAGTTGGCCGTTTTGCAGTTGAGGGAGCATGCTCAACGTTGGTGGAAGGGTACTTCCAGAGCGATGAGAGAGACCGGAGTCTTGGTTTCTCGGGAGAGCTTTTGTGCCGCGTTCTGACAAGAGTATACCCCAGAGTCGTACTTCAATAACCGAGAGAGGGAGTTCGACAACCTGAAGCAAGGGAATTTGAAGGTTGCTGAATATGCCAGACATTCCTCACTTCTGGCGTATGTCCCTCATGTTTCTAGCCAGGAGCGAACGAAGAGGAACAAGTTTATTAAGGGATTGAGGCCAGAGTTGTGTCAGTTGGTGTTGGCTGGTGCCCCATAGACATATCCGGAGGCTGTGGATATTGAGGAAAGTCTATTGGATGCGCCGACGCAGGTTCCGATGACAGTTGGACGAGTTTACTATCCTGCGCCAGAATGGATGCATACTTCTCAATCTCCACAGACTTTGCAGCAATCAAACCGTCAGAGGTTCAGGCCTCGTGGGAAGCAGTTTAAGATAAAGTCTAATTCTAGTTCCTCTTGTTCTGTGAGCTCTGGTGGCAGTGGATCGGGAGGAGTGTCTTGTGGACAGTGCGGTGGTAAGCACATGACTTCGCAGTGCCGTGGAGTTCAGGGGACTTTCCACAACTATGGGCAGCCTGGACACTTCCTGAGAGTGTCTCCTTTGTTGAGGGGACAGTCTCCAGTTCCTTCACAGCAGGTTTGGCTGGTGGTTCTGGTAGAGTAGATGCCCAACTAGCCAACTTATGGCGTGTGGATTTTATAGACTCTTGTACAAACAATCTTTATATATGATATTCGCATTTTCTTATATGGCATTCTTTACTTTCATTATGTGTGTAATGATTTACAATTGCGTTGAGTAAAGACCTAGAATGCACTGAAGCGTATGTTAGATGTGATAGTGGGTATGACGGCTATCATGAAACACATCTAATATTCGCTGTGTATTCTGAACATGTTCCTAGTCGATTGGTCC
>KV003338.1:4911-16004 GCA_001598015.1 Dorcoceras hygrometricum | reverse complement strand
TTTCACGAGGAAACCGGCACTTCAAACTGTAGGCGGCGGTAGATCGTCAATCAGGTCCACGACCGGATTCAAGACACCTTCGTCAGCCTGCACTAGAAGGACTGACGAATTCATCACGGATGGAAACTCCTCGTCAAGCTGATCGGAACAAGTCCGACCAACGTACGCGGCGGCGGGGCGGCGTCACTTGGGCGGCGGCGCGGCCGAGAGAGGGTGCGAGAGGATAGGGGCGGCCGAGTGGTCTATGGAGGCTAGGTTTAGGTTATGATGCAAGTGATAAGGCCCTAGTAGAGTACTAACATATAATTAGTACACATGGGCTTGAACCGGCCCATTGGACTTGGGTCAGGCCCAAGTCCATATATGAACATTCGGTTCGTTTAATTCACTGCGGTTTCATCATAACTCCGATCGATGATCAAATTGGACCGATCGACTCAGTTTTAAAAACTGAATATTATGATGTGAAAAACAATTTTTCAGATACCTAGTCCAAAATGACAGTTTTGCCCCTCAACAGCGGGAAATCGCAATTTGACCCCTGTTGACTTTTAGGAAGTCGCACTCCCTAAAATCCTCTTCTTATGCTCAACAAATTGAGCTCAGTTTCTGTGCGGGAATCATGAATCCAGTACTTGTGTGACCCTCAATGGTTCAGAGATACAGCTAGCCGTGGGCCCACAATCATTGTGGCTTCGAAATCACAATTTCGGACTTGCCCAACGGATCATGGTAAAGCACCTAGCAACATCGCCCCATGATCCCCTAGGTATCACTGATAGTGCCTGCAAGAACCAGTTGGTCGTGGTTAGCGTACAGTACGGTCCTTTCATCATATTCCCGATCAGATCAACGACCATTGGTAAATCGAGAGTCGCTAGAGATCCGATAACTATGCATACATCTTGGAGATCAAATAGTGACATCGCACATCAGAAAAGCGACATCGCGAGTGCTACCAGGTAAAATCATTTACACTGAAGCACAAGAGTACTCTGGCCAGAGATTTGTCACACTATTATCTCCTCAGACAGCATAGGATATCCACACACTAGGGCGAGCGGTGAATCCTTGACAACAAGGCATCGACTTCAACATGCTTCGTGACCTCACCCAATCTCGAAACCTGATGACCCTCCCGAAGTAGGTAAACGAGTCAAAATGAGGTGACTAATCATGTAGAGTCTCAATGATATTTTGAGTAGTAAGGACTAATCCATACAAACAAGACATTGGACTCTCCACTCGACAAATGGTAACCACTTGAAGAATCCGAACGAGTGTAGTTCGATAGTTCGCCAGGCAAACCATCCATCTGCATGCTCAGAACATTACAATGTTCACTACCAATGAAACATGGAATTTCACATCGCAGACGTTAGTCTCAAACTCGGGGCGGCCTTATCCTCATTTTGACGGCCCAATCGACTAAGAACAAGTTCAGAATGCACAGTGACTATTAGATGTGTTTCATGATAGCCGTCATACCCACTATCACATCTAACATACACTATGGTGCATTCTAGGTCTTTATCCAACACAATTGTAAACATTATATAATCATAATGAAGATAAAGAATGCCATGAATAAATGCGAATATCATATATAAAGATCGTTTCATACAAGAGTCTATAAAAGCCACACGCCACAAGTTGGCTAGTCGGGCATCTACTCTAACAGAATTTACGTATAATAACAGTTTCCAAGCTTCGATAAATATGGCCCCATATGAAGCTCTCTATGGTGCAGAACACCTCTTCACTGGATGATGTAGGTGAACGAGCTAGTTTAGGTCCAGATGTGGTAGAGCAAACAGCTAAAGCTGTTAGGAAGATTAAGGAGCGGATGATAACATCTCAAAGCAGACAGAAGAGTTATGCTGATAATAGATGTCGAGAGCTGAGTTTTGAAGCTGGTGATCATGTGTTTTTGAAAGTAGCTCCGATGAAAGGAGTAATGCGTTCTGGAAGAAAGGAAATCTGAGTCCAAGATATATTGGTCCCTACGAGATATTGGACAAAGTAGGAACAAGGGCTTATGGATTAGCACTGCCCCCACATCTGTCATCAGTGCACAGCGTGTTTCATGTATCAGCTTTGAGAAAACCTGTTCCCAAACCGTCGCATGACCCATCCATATGGCACCAGATCTGAGTTATGAAGAAAGACTCGAGATGATTCTTTTAAGATAAAATATGAAATTGAGGAATCGTACCATTCCAATGGTTAAAGTACAGTGGGTATTTTTACCTGCTACCAATCATACTCCCTTATATGCCTGTTTACGTGAGTTGAAAGCTCATTTTGACTTGTCAAGAAAAATCTTTAGTTCTCTCAAAAATTCTAAGGAGTTCGTCCCTTGTTCTTGAGGAGATCTTCCGCAGAAACCAGCTGTTCTTCGTGTTTTCCAGTTAAGGGCAAGTAAAAGCTGATTCTTTGCTACACCATGAAAGTATATATTGTTTTCTTCAGTTCTGTGATTTCTTGCCTGTTCACGCACGAGTTATAGTCTACGTTCATGTTCTTGCTGGGTTTAAAATGAATGTTTCGGGTTTACAGAGTTGTTTGTGTTTTAAAACTCTCCAAATGTGTTTAATACGATTATGGTTGTTTAAAAACACTGATCTATACATATTCGAGTTTTAATGTATGATTATGAGCTCCTTCGTTCTGGTGAATGGCGGCGCCGGGACTTGACTCCAAGCTAATCGGCATTGCTAGTCGAAATCGGGATTTTGTACCGGTTAGACAACCGGGGCTGGTATCTTTGGATGTCGTCTGTGATGCTGCAGCACTACTTCCATAGTCAAATCTGTTTTCCCCGACCCAAATCTGTTTTTAACGCACGACATAGCCAAATCTGACTCCCACATCTGCTTTAACGCTAGCGATACTGTTTACATAGCCAAATCTGATTCTCACATCTATTTCACGCTAGCGGCACTATTCCCATAGTCAAATCTGTTTGACACTAGCGATATGAGTCCCAAAGCCAAATCTGTCACTTACCGGCGATATACCTCCCATGATCAAATCTGTTTTCCCACGACTAAGATCTGTATTCCTTAGCCAAAGTTGTATGCTCAGTGCGATTTATTATTTTAAGAGAAATGTGTTTTAAAATAAGTGAACCCCGAGTTATGTGATCCGAATTCGATCAAAGATTTGTTTAAAGGAAGTAATGTTCAGTTTTAAAGGATTTATGGCATAGATAACGGACGGACATATTGGAAGGGTGAGCTAGCTGTCGAAGGAATCCGTTGCCCCTTCATATTGGGCGATGTGTTTCGCCATATTGTTACTGAATTCAGATGTAGCTTGATCAAGAGTCATTGGACCTAAGGAGAGCTTCTAAGCCATAAGTCACTAGAAAAATATAGATGAGATCTGGGTTGTTTTTCCCAAATCTGATTTTACGAAAAGAATTTATGTATAACTGACTTCATTTAAAGCATGATTATTTTAAGTTATGTATGTGTCCGCCTGCACTACGTGACCTTTGTTATTCTCGATTTTACTTGTTGAGCCCCTAGGCTCATTAGCTTTCATGGTGCAGGTGAGGCAGATCTGGGGCATACGGGAGGCGGGAGCTGAACCTGCTGGGGCATGTGTGTGTTTATCGAAGGCCAGCGTTTTCGTGCTGTTGTTGTTTTTGATCTTTTGTCAAAACTGTATTAAGATTCATTACAACAATTAGAGAATTCATATAGAGTTCCAATAGTTGTAATATCGCATTTTGTGCTTGAACGAAAAGTCTGTTAGTCAAATCTGCTATTGATATTTGTGTCTGGCTCCAATTATTTTGTATATCGAGTTTGTAAGGAAATACAGCTTACAACATTTCGCATTCAGCCCTTCTATTCCTCTTGTTTATTCAATTAACTCCACTCCGTTGATTCCCATGGGTATGGCGTCACAACCATCCAGTCTGCCAGTGATGCATAACGTATTTCACATTTGGATGCTGCGGAAGTACGTCCCGAACCCATCGCATGTGTTGGATTTCGAGCCGCTTCAGTTAGCACCAGACCTATCATTTGAGGAGCGGTCAGTTCAGATCTTGGCTAGAGAGGAGCGGAGACTTAGAACGCAGAGAATTCCGATGGTCAAGGTCCGGTGGCAGAATTACTCAGAGGATGAGACTACCTGGGAGACCGAGGCCGATATGCGGACGGGATACCCAGAACGTTTCGGTACGTAATCTAATTTTGGGGACGAAATTCCTATTAGGGGGGAGTTGTAACGTCCAGAAATCCTGATTACGTGAAAATGAGTGCATGACTAGGGAAAACTTATTTTAGAAAATTATAGGCTATTTTATGTGATTTAATGATAGTTTTATTGTTTCATGATATGCATGTTATGTTTTAGCCCATTTGAGTTCCGGACGCGTGAACGAGATTAGAGACGAACGAGATTAATGGATTTTATTATATTTTAAAATTGAGGAGGCTAAGTATTACGAAAATTTAAGATTTTAAAGCCTATGTTTAGAGTTTTATTCAACATTTTAAATAAGTGGAGGGTTAGTATAGGAAAACTCTTAATTTTCTTAATTAAATCATATGAGGGGTCATTTGGATACACACTCATTCTTTCAAACCTAATCTTTGTGTAAACCCTAGCCTCCTCCTCCCTTCCCCTCTCCCTCACCTTCACGTCACCTCTCCCTCCCCTCAAGCTCGATTTTTCAAGTTTTTAGTGTGATTCAAGGTGGTTCGTCCCGATCTCGCGTCCCCCGTAACACGTATCTCTTCCATAATCTTCAAACAAGGCATGTAATTTCTCTTCTTTTCTCACCATTTACGCCATATTATACTGTTTTTAATTAATAATTACATGAATTGTATGTGATTTAATTGATCTATGCATAATATTTGAGATCTATGCATAGGTTTCGTAGTTTTCATTACATGTTTGACACGTTTCTTACCTTGCATCGGTCATGTACGGTTGAGGGGTTAGGGCTCGGTCCTAGAGGTCCAGTGGTGGTCCATGGTGGTAGGGAAGGTGGCTCGACACCTTGGTCAAGCCAAGATTCACGTTTGGTCGCAACCCCCAAGTTTCACGCATGGCCGCTCCATTTTCGCGTTTTGTATGAGCCTTGTGACCGATGGCTTGATCCATGGATAGGTCTAGGAGGATCGACTGGACCAGGGGGTGGTCCAGTAGACGGGGTCCAGCCAGTGGCTATCGGAACAGGGAGGTAGTTGGATGGAAGTCGCGTCGTGCATGGTGGGGGCAACTAGGGTTTGTGAGGCGTGTGGTCCTGTTCAACTGGACCGGTTTGATGGGTTAGGGTGGACCGGGTCGAGTCAGCCGAGGGTCGGGTCAAATATTTTAAGTTGGGTCCAAGTTATTTTATTTCGGGACTTGGTGTTTTTATTTTAAAAGATTATGTCTAATTTTAGAGTGTTGGGTCAAATGTTTTAAAGTCAAAATCCTTTTAATTTATGGACCCTATACTTTTAGTTGATTTTAACGTCAAAATTTTAGTCAAGAAGACTTTTATTTAGTCAAACTTTTAATTCTTGATTTTAAAGTAAAGGAGTGAGTGTTTTATAAACTTTTAAAAGTTCAATTTAAAGTCCTGGGCCAAGTCATGTTTAGGGTTAGATATTATTTTAAAGTTAATTCTAGGCTTTTGAGCTTGGAAGTAGTGGGCCAGGCACCTGAACCAGTCTTTGACAGAAGTAGAAAATGTAGAAGCCCGTGAATATATATTTAATTATATATGTAGTATTTTATGTATGACGATGTTTTAAATGAATGAATTAAATATATATTGATGGGCTAAACCTTTTAAATTGCATGTTTTTATGAAATGCACGCATCATTAAGTTTTATGAAAATGTTAAGGCATGAAAGAAAAGAAAAATATTTTCGAGGATTGAAGTGATGTGAAGTTTACGATGGGAGCTAGTCGAGATACCGGGCCCAAGGAACCTTGTTTTAATGTATTACGAGCTTATGGATCCATGTGATCACGAATGATGAAGTTGCAGCATAGAGGTGTGAGGGATCCCGAGGTAAGATCGGGTGAACCGCATCGCCGCGTACGTTGGTTCTTTAGATTGATCAATCGCTTATGTTATGTCTCACACTTCATGGATATGACTCGCACACCCTTTTACGTTACGTTATGCTATATCATGCCTTATTATGTATGCTATACAATGATGATATATTACGACTGCTTTATGAATCATGTTTTACGATCATTCATGCACGCATGTTTTGAAGTTATTTTACTATACGTATGTGCTTGCATGCGACTTTGTTATTATGTACCTTGTTATTATCCAGATAGAGCATGCTGGGCCTTTAGGCTCACTAGGTTTAAATGGTGCAGGTGATGAACCTGCTGATTTTATGCCGATCGACGGTGAGGATCTCTGAGCGCCCGCTGCAGCTGTACTCGTGACCACTCCGACGTCATTATCTATGTTATGATACATTTTCAGACATTTTTATTGGTTACGTTTAGTTTTCCGCAATTTTTACTTATACCAATTTTAAGTAGTTTGGTTTGTTGGATCTGTTTTGCAGAACAGAATCTAAGTTTTGATTCACACAAAATCTGCTTCTATTGTACTGTAACGCCCAGAAATCCTAATTACGTTATATTGAGCGCATGACTAGGGGGAAGACTTTATGTTAGCATGATTACATGTCATTTTATGTGATTATATGATGATTTTATGCCTTACTTTGTACATGTCATTTTTCGGTACTGTTTGAGTTCCGGTAAGCGGGGACGAGACCGGAGACGACCAAATTGAAAATATTTTAAATATTTTAGCCCTTAGACATATTTTAAAGCAAAATTTATTATTTTATGCACCATTTCCCAAAAAAATGAGATTTTATGCACAGTTATCGAGGGGGACCCGTTTTTCGCCTATACGGGCTATTTTTATGAATTTTACTACACTTTTAAATTTGAGAGACCTTATATTACGAAAATTAGAGGCTTGAAGTCTGCACTTTAAGTATTTTAAGCATTTTTAATTAGAGGAGGGTTAGTTTTGGGATTAAGCCTTTTATTTTTTAATTAAAACAAGTTGGAGGGGTCTTTTGTACACTTCTCACTCACTCTCCTCCACAATTTCGAAAACCTACTCCCTCACCCTCTCCATCCAGCCGACTTCAGCCTCCTCTTCCCCCTAGGTGGTCGAATTTTCAGATTTTTGATTGGAATTCAAAGGTGTTTGGTCTAATCCATTGTCCTCCGCTCCGGTAACGCGTATCTCTACTCCCTTCTTCGATCAAGGCATGTTGTATTCTTCTTTTCTCACCATTTAAATCATATTAGACTGATTTTATGAAAAAATGTATGAATTGGCTGTGTTCTTATCGGATCTATGCATTTTTTATTGCACCTCACGCATGGCTCACGTTTTCTTTCATGATCTCGGTCGGTTTATGCATGGCTTCGGTTGAGGCAGGTTCTAGGGACCATGGCTGGGTTCAAGGTGGTCCTAGGGAGGGCTAGAGGTGGTTCATAATGGGAGCAATTGGGGATGGACGCTGGAAGAGCCAAGTTGGCTCGGGCGCCCTATCGCGTGCGCGACGCACGCCGCCCTTGGGATGCTTCGTTCGAACCGTGTGGTCCATGGTTCGGACCAAGGCTGGTCTGGTTAGGACTGGCTGGACCTGGGGGTGGTCCAACCGACGGGCCTCCGGCCATGGTGGCCGGAGCATAGAGGACGAATGGTGGAAGTCGTGGGTGGTCGCGTGTAGGGGGTGGCGGGTTTGCATGGACTGTAGGGTTTGATGAATTGGCTCGGTTCAATTGGACTGGTTCGGGCTGGTTCAGTTGGACCGAGGTCGGTTTTTCGAGTCACGAGTCAAATATTTTAAGTCCGGTCCGAGTTATTTATTTATTGGCCGGGTGGTTTTATTTTAAAGTCCAAGTCATTTTATCGAGTCAAGTCAAAAGTTTTTTTTTTAGTCAAAATTATTCTTAGTCAAAATGATTTTTGGGTCAACGATTTTAAGTCAAAAGTTATTTTAAATTGTTAACTTTTTAAGTAATTTGGATTTAAGTCAAATTGTTAGATTTTGGGCCGTTATTTTAAATGAGTTTTAAGCTTGTTTTGACAGTGTTGGGCCAAGTCTTTCAAATGATTTTAAAGGGGTGATTCCTTTTTGTTGGGCCAAGTTTGAGTGGGCTTAGTATTATTTTAAGTTTAGTTGAGGCTTTGGGCTTAGAGTTAGTGGGCCAAGCTTGAACCAGTCCTTGACCGGGCCGAGAAAATGTATAGGCCCATGAATATATATTTAACTATATACGTAGTATGTTATGTATTGGAGTATTAAATGTTTAAAGGAAATTAATAATATATTGATGGGCCAACCCTTTTTAAATTTGCATAATTTTTATGAAATGCATGCATCTTGAAAGTTTATGAAATGTTAAAGCATGAAGGAAAAATATTTTGAGGGATTGAAGTGTAATGGGGCAAAGTTTAATGATGGGAGTTAGCCAGGTAGCCGGACCCGGGGATCCCTTGTTTTAATGTATGAGCTTATGGATCCATGTGTGACATCATGGTGAAGTGGCAGCACAGAGGTGTGACATATAAGGATCCCGAGGTAAGGTCGGGTGAACCACACCGCCACGTACGTTGGTTTATAGATTGATCAATCGATTATGGCTCACACTTCATGGATACGACTCGCATGTTCTTTTAAGCTATGTTATGTTTATGCCATGCCTTAATATATATATGTTATACGATGAGGTTATGTATGACTGCATTATGATTCAATGTTTTAAGATCTTCCACGCACGCATGTCATGAAATTATGTCCCTATACGTATGTGCCTGCATGTGGTTTTATTATATGTACTTTGTTATTATTGGATAGAGCATGCTGGACCTTTAGGCTCACTAGGTTTAAATGGTGCAGGTGAGCATTATGCTGGTTTTACTCCGACCGACGGTGAGGACCTCTGATGCTCCGCTGCGGCTGTTACCCCGTGACCGCTTAGTTATTTCATGTACTAATGCTCTACTTGACATGCGCAGCTTGCTTAGACTGGAGTAGGCGTGAAGATATCCAAACTGGAACAGTGAGGGGACGCCTAAGCTGGACTGGTCGAAGATATCTAACTGGAATAGTAAGGGGACGCCCAAGATGGTACATCAGTTTACTTCCAGAAGTGCAGGGAACACCAAGCTGGTTCACCAGCTGGGAGTAGAAGCAGCACGAAGATCAAGCGCAGAGTAAGAAGAGAAGTTCAAGCGCAGAATCAAGAGTAGAATTGAAGTGCAGTGATTGAAGCGCAGAGTTGCTCGTAGTGCAGATCAAGTGCAGCGCACAAGGGCAGTGATTGAGTACGGACCCGGGTACAAGCACAGTGATCGAGTGTAGATCCGATCACCAGCGGAGTATGCTATACCTCGCTGAACGACCAGTTGAAGGACCAGATGGAAGGTCAGCCAGGACAAGAGAGCTGTTTCAACGAGAAGAGAGACTAGCTCGAGGAGCCCACCTTGGACGAGGAATAATATGCATGCTGGTGGGGCACTCGAGTAGTCTTCATAAAACCAAGATGGTTCACCTAAGAAAACCAGCTTGGGGAACAGCTCAAATGAAGTATATGCTCGATATAGAGAGCAGATTAGAAACCAGCTGGTTAAAGACAAATCAGCTGGATAAGCTGATCAAGAGCTGATCCAAGAAGAAGGGACTCTATCTAGAAAAGTCATGAACAGTCATAAAATGGGGAAGAAATTTGCTAGATAGAGGAACTCGAAGCTCTGAAGATGATGAAGATCAGCTCAGGAGCGGTTGTAAACGAGAGGAGAAGAAGAGATCTTTGAAGAAGCAACCAGCTCGAACAAGACCAGCTCAGTGCAGAACAGAATTGATGAACAAGCTGGAAAGCTGGTTAAGGTCAAACCAGCTCAGATGGCATGGCAGATGCTATCAAATCTACGAGCAAGGAGATTTGAATACAATGCTATACGACAAGCTTTGTTTAGTATTCAAATCGACTTGCTGGTAATGTCTTCTCAGAACAGTGCTCACGTGATAAAGTGAAGAAAAGCCTGCGACGCATTTATTCACAAAGGACGCAAAGTACAACAGTGTCAGAAGACCTTTCAACGTCTACTACTTTGTGTCCAACGGGCAAATTACTACGCAAGGCTATAAAACAGAGCACAAGCAACTGATTGAAGTAGAGCTGAGAAGAGCGAAGTCGTAACAGTGTTTTCCAAACCTAAATGTAAACATCTGAAGAAGACACAACACTGAACCTGGGAAGACAATGAACAACCAGGTCATATAGGAGCACTTCCTAGGGAGTGAGAATACATTTGAGAGAGAGCATACACTGTATATTTCTCACATACAGATTCACTCACAAATGAGAGATGAGAGCTTAACAGAATAGTTGAGTGAATCAAATCAAACGACTTCCATTGTAGTCTTTGAACTGAGACGTTAAACAGTTTAGTTGTCTTTCGCAATGAGACGTTAAAGAAGTGTGTGTTGTCTTTGGACAGAAAACAAGTCCTTGTAGCCTTTCTCACTGAGGCTAAAAGAAGTGAGTTAGACACACGCAGCTTGCGGGCTGGTGTGCAATGGTGTGGCTAGGAGTTCTTGCGGCTGCGGGTCGTAGGAGTGGGTTGCAGCGGGGGCATTGTAATCAAAGTGTTGGTCCGGTTTTAAAGGGATCAAATGTTAGCAAGCGCTGTTTTTGAGAAATTGAAAAATTTTGCTTGCTGCTATTTCAAAGATGAGGTGCAAAACCTCTGGTTCTTGAACACTTAAAAGGCGAGAGCACCGGAGACAGATCTGGTATGAATTAAAATCATGCGGAAAACACCAGAAATGAATCCTTATATTTTAAAACGACTCAAACAGATTTATTTACAACATAAATCTGTTCGACTGTGCAAGTGTGCTAACTGTGTATGCCATCAAATGTGTTATGCGATGCTAAGATAAATGCAAGTGCTGAAAGCTTAAAGAATACAATACTCAATCGATTTGTTTCTGGAAGTTCGGACCTCAATGTCCTACGTCTCCCCTTCTTCCACCTCGGAAGGTTCCACTAGAAGATTTGATCTATACAA
>KV003337.1:4114-22928 GCA_001598015.1 Dorcoceras hygrometricum | reverse complement strand
ATATATGAACATTCGGTTCAACCGCATCACCGTGGCTTCATCATAACTCCGATCGACGATCAGATCGGACCGATCGACTCAATTTCCAAAAATGACTATTATGATGCGAAAACAATTTTTCAGACCACCTAGACCAAAATGACAGTTATGCCCCTGGGAAATCGCAATTTGACCCCTGTTGACTTTTAGGAAGTCGCACTCCCTAAAATCCTCCTCCTATGCTCAACGCATTGAGCTTAGTTTCCGTGCGGGAATCATGAATCCAGTACTTGTGTGACCCTCAATGGTTCAGGGATACAGCTAGCCGTGGGCCCACAACCATTGTGGCTCCGAAAACACAATTTCGTACTTGCCCAACGGATCATGGTAAAGTGCCTAGCAACATCGCGCATGATCCCCTAGGTATCACTGATAGTGCCTGCAAGAACCAATTGGTCGTGGTTAGCGTACAGTACGGTCCTTTCAACACATATATCCCGATCAGATCAACGACCATTGGTAAATCAAGAGTCGCTATAGATCCGATAGCTATGCATACATCTTGAAGATCGAATAGTGACATCGCGAGTGTAACTAGGTAAACCCATTTACCTAAAAAACATCCAGTACTCTGGCTAGAGATTTAAACACTATTATCCCCTCAGATAGCATAGGATATCCACGCATGAAAGTGAGCGGTGAATCCTCGACAACGAAGCATCGACTACTACATGCATCGGGACCTCACCCAATCCCGCCGCCTAATGACCCCAAGTGAGTCGGAAAATGGGTCAAAGTGAGACGCCTATCATGTAGAGTCTCAATGACGCTTCGAGTAGTGAGGACTAATCAGTACAACCAAGACCTCGGACTTATCCACTCGACAAATGGTAACCACTTGGAAAGTCCGAACGAGGGTAGTTCGATAGATCACCAGGTCACTTGAAGTGAAGATCGAATAGTGACATCGCGAGTGTAACTAGGTAAACCCATTTACCTAAAAAACATCCAGTACTCTGAGATTTAAATCTTCGAGTAGTGAGGACTAATCAGTACAACCAAGACCTCGGACTTATCCACTCGACAAATGGTAACCACTTGGAAAGTCCGAACGAGGGTAGTTCGATAGATCACCAGGTCACTATCCATCTGCATGCTCAGAACATCACAATGTTCCCTACCAATGAAACATGGTACTTTGCATCGCAGATGCTAGTCTCAAGCTCGGGCGGCCTTATCCTCATTTTGATGGCCCAATCGACTAGGAACGAATTCAGAATGCACAGTGACTATTAGATGTGTTTCATGATAGCCATCATATCCACTATCACATCTAACATACACTATGGTGCATTCTAGGTCTTTATCCAACACAATTGTTAACATCATATGACATAATGAAAATAAAGAACGCCATAAAGAAATGCGAATAACTTATATAAAGACTGTCATATACAAGAGTCAATGAAAACCCACACGCCATAAGTTTGCTAGTTGGGCATCTACTCTAACAGATTCAAGGGCTCGAAACATCTGTACCATCCCCTCATTATCCTGAATCCCCAATACTGAATCGAAGTTTACTTGCAGAGCGTTGGAAATGAATACGGAATCCATTTCAGAATAGTTGCTTGATCGAGAAGATGCCTGAAGGATAATAGTCTGAAAACAGAAAACACAAGAGAGCAAAAGAGCACGAAAGCTTGAAGGTAATTTGCACAAGGTAAGAGTACTGAGAAAGAAAATGGCGTAACGTAAACAGGAATGTGAAACGGTGAGAGAATGTGGATGTGACGTTTCGTATGACGACTACACGTGTCAATCATTCGTTGGCGCAAATAATATTTTGAAAAATATTTTAAAAATGATGTTGAAAAGATTTTAAAAAGATTTTGAATTTTAACCGCGATGATGAAAAGGTAAAATAGATAACTGGACGCCAAATGTTAACACGTCACAACCTTAGGATCTGTTTTGATGTGTCAGCAGGGATGTTACCAGATATGATTACATATAAGCATCGACTGTGTACATATGAGATCTGAGTGTATCCAGATCTCACATATTCACGCGACTCAGCACTTATTAATTCAGATCTCTCGTTCCACCTAAAGCTGAGACTTACCAAGTCTGAAATTTTACCAGATCTTAAAAGCCATGGTGTTCCCACTGAACAGCAGACTCAGATCTGATAAACACAGAAGCTTTTCAACCTGCAATTGTTAGCGTAGAGACAATTCAAGGCAGTTCTAAGAGACCCAACATGTTTCTAAAATAAGAAAACATAGCGTCTGGTAGAGGCTTTGTGAAGATGTCAGCTACTTGCTGGTCAGTCGACACATACTCCAACCTGACGTCCTTCTTGAGTACATGATCTCTTATGAAATGATGTCTGATGTCGATGTGCTTTGTTCTAGAGTGCAGCACTGGATTTTGAGTAATCGCGATGGCACTGGTGTTGTCACAGAGAATAGGCGCTTCAGAAGCATCAATGTCGTAGTCCTTTAGCTGGTGTTGTATCCATAAGATCTGAGCACAGCAGCTTCCAACCGCTAAGTACTCTGCTTCAGCTGTGGACGTTGCAATAGATGTCTGCTTCTTACTAAATCAGGAAATCAGGAGATCTCCCAAGAATTGACAAGTACCACTCGTGCTTCTACGATCAACACTACATCTTGCGTAGTCTGCATCACTGTAACCAATTAGTTGAAAGCTAGAGTCTTTGGGATACCAAAGACCCACATTGGAAGTTCCCTTAAGATATTTCAGTATACGCTTTACAGCAATATAATGAGATTGCTTTGGCTCCGCTTGGAATCTAGCACACATACAGACAGCAAACATGATGTCTGGTCTGATAGCAGATAAATAAAGCAGGAAGCCTATAATACCATGATATAGAGATATCTCAATGGCAGATCCAGCTTCGTCTTTATCTAGCTTGATTGAGGAGCTCATTGGGGTTGCCACTGCTGAACAGTTATCCATCCCGAATTTCTTCAGCATTTATTTCGTATACTTTTCTTGATTAATGAAGATTCCATTGTCAAGCTGTCTAACTTGTAAGCACAGAAAGAACGTCAGCTCTCCCATCATGCTCATCTCAAACTTGTCCAGCATCAACTTAGAAAATTCCTGGCATAGTTTGGGGTTAGTTGACCTAAATATAATGTCATCAACATAAATTTGCACTAACAGAACATGATCATATTTCACAAATTTAAATAGCGTCTTATCAACTGTGCCTATAGTGAAATCATGCTCGATAAGGAATTTAGACAGTGTATCATACCAAGCTCTAGCTGCTTGCTTCAACCCATATAGAGCTTTATCCAATTTATAAACATAATCTGGATATGTATGATTGACGAAGCCAGGAGGTTGTGAAACATACACTTCCTCTGTTAAGATGCCATTAAGAAATGCACTCTTAACATACATTTGAAAAACCTTAAAATCTTTGAATGCAGCATAAGCAAGAAACATGCGGATGACTTCTAATCGGGCTACAGGAGCAAAAGTTTCATCAAAGTCTATTCCTTCCATTTGCCTAAAGCCCTGAGCAACTAGTCTAGCTTTGTTTCTTGTTACTACTCCATCTTCATTCAGTTTGTTCCTAAGGACACATCTAGTTCCTATCACTGAATGATTAGAAGGTCTAGGTACAAGTTGCCAAACATAATTTCGCTTAAACTGATTTAGTTCTTCTTGCATTGCATCTACCCAGCTTGGGTATGCTAAGGCTTCATCTATCTATTTTGGTTCTATATGTGAGATGAATGCTGAATCAAAATGATTATGCATAAGCTGGCTTCGTGTGCGAACAGGAGAATTAATATTACCTATGACCTGCTCGGGTGGATGATTTCTGTTCCACTGGAGATCAGATCCGATTGGATTTGCTCCCTGTTCTGCTTGGATGTCTGGCTGGATGGTCACATCTGGATTGTTTGATGTCAATTGATAAGATCCTTGTTCCAGATTTGATCCAGATATCAGTTGACATGTGCTCGCATTTTGTGCATCAGATGTCACTTGGGGTGTTGCGGGATCTGTTTGTGCAACATATTGAGCATTGGTCGCTTGAATTTCAGCAACTGGCATGCTTGATGAGATCTGATCCTGCGTTGGATCAACGTTAGTCAAATCATCAATCACTGGGTTACCTGTCAGGTCTGTTTGAGCATTGTTGTGCGGTGTGTCTAGCTCTGGTTGTAACTCTACTGAGTATCTTTGTTGTGGCACGTCATTATCTGAGTCATCAAGACTGGATGATTCTAATCGTGTGCACAAATCATTGAGGCTCGCAACTGAGTTGGATCTAAATCTTGTCTCATCAAAAACAAAGTGTGCTGATTCTTCAACGGTCAGACTTTGATTGTTGAAAACTCGATAAGCTTTGCTCACCGCTGAATAACCTAGGAATATACCTGCATCAGATTTTGCATCAAAAGCTGTTAGGTGCTTTTTACCATTATTATGAATGAAACATCTGCACCCAAACATCCTGAAATATGATATGTCAGGTTTGTTGCCACTCCATATCTCATAAGGGGTTTTATCATGCAACTTATTTATCATTGATCTGTTCTGAGTGTAGCAAGCTGTATTAACTGCTTCTGCCCAAAATTTTTTAGAAATCCCGGAGTAAGCAATCATAGATGTAGCAGCTTCTTTTAAAGGATGATTTATCCTCTCAACCAGCCCGTTCTGTTGAATAGTTCTAGCTGCAGAAAGCTCATGCTTTATCCCTATGTCATCCAGATAAGAAGATAATTTTTGATTTAAAAACTCGGTACCACGATCACTTCTTATCCTGTTGACTGTACAAGATCTATCATTTAGTAAACGTTTTAAAAGTCGAATCAGGTGGTCAGCGGTATCAGATTGTTATTTTAAAAATAGCACCCAAGTAAATTTTGTAAAATCGTCAACAACAACTAGGGTGTAATTCGTTTCCCCTAAGCTTGTTACGGGAATAGGACAAAAAAGATCCATATGTAAAAACTCTAGGCTTCGGGAAGAACGTTTACCTCCTTTCTTTTAAAATTAGAACGGATTTGTTTACCAAGCTGATATGCTGCACAGATCTTGTCTTTAGAAAAATTGATTTTAGGCATACCAGAAACTAGTTCATGCTGACTCAATTTGGCAAGCGTTTTAAAGTTTAGATGATTCATTCGCTGATGCCATAGCCAACTCTTGGAGGAGTCAGCTGCAAGGCAAATCTGTGCAGATCCCATTGGTTCTGACCAATTGATAATGTAGGTATTCCTCGATCTTTTACCTACCAGTATAGTCAGACCTTCTGGACTCTGAACTGTGCAAGTGTGCTTTTGAAAGCTAACTGTGTAACTCTTGTCACACAGCTGACTTATACTAATTAAATTATAGCACAGGTTCTCAACAACTAAAATATCAGATATTGAAATGTTACCGTGGGTAAGCTTACCCTTACCCACAGTGTTACCATGTGAGTTATCACCAAAAATGATTTTCACTCCTTTGTGAGGTGTCACATCTGATAACAGCTTTGAGTTTCCAGTCATGTGACGTGCACACCCACTATCAAGGTACCATATGATTGACTCATCTCCAGCCTTGTAACTGTTTCCCTGCAAACACGAAACAAATTTTGGTACCCAATTTTACTTCGGTCCAGATCGGATTACCCCTTTCGGGACCCATACTTGAATTACCTTAACAGTTTTCCCAGTATGAAAATCCATCAGGGTGTGTGCAGGAATATGGTGAGATCTGTTGAGCTTTGGTTTGGTATGTGCACCATTCAGATCTCTTTGGGACTGAACCTTTCTCCATTCAGATTCGACCTTCTTAGAACCACGTCTTTGTTGGTTTTGAACAAACGACTTGGATCTATCTTTCGCCTTTCCTTTGTCAAGTCTGTTCTTTAGCCAACTAGACTTAGAGCTCTCGGGTCTGACATAGCCAATACCAGCTTTCCCTTTCTGATTCAGTTGCCTCGAGATCTGGTCATCATACCTTACCGACTCGCATGTATCATGTATCACACTGGATTTGACAAAATTCATCTTTTTGAACTTGTCATATACCAGATTTGACTGAGCACAGGTCTCTCCAGAACTGCTTTCTCCAATATTGAAACCTAAGCCAGATTTATCATTTAATGGCTTTTGAGTTTCGTACAGCTTGCTTAGAGAAACAGAAGACTGGGTCCAGGAGCTCATCACCAGATTTAACCTCTCGTTTTCATATTCGAGCTCACAGGATCTTAATCTCAAGGATTCATTCTCAGTCTTCAGCTTACTCAACTCGATTTGTAAACTGTCAGTTTCACCAAGTTGAACGGTGCTTGGTTCCACTGAACTATTTCTCAAATCAACATTTTCAGCTTTGACTTCCTCGGATGTTTGCGAAAGCTTCTTGTACTCATGGACCATTTCATTGAGTGCGTTGATTAGGTTCTCACGTGTGAATTCAATGTTTGAGAATTCAAATACCTCGTCATCAGAAGATTGATTAGCCATCAGACAATGAACTTCCTCTTGTTCAATATCGCTTGATGAAGAGCTACTGGATGAAGAATCGGAATCTGAGTTTGCCCAGTTTTTGTTGCTTTCTTCTGCAACAAGTACTTTTCTATCATTCTTTCTGTTGGGCCTTTTTTCAGATCTTGTCCTCATCCTTCTGTCTTTTGATCTTTCCTTGGATCTATCTTCCTTCTTTTCATCTCTTTTAGGCATGTCCTCCTTCTTTGACCTATTACAATCTGCAGCAAAGTGACCTGGACGACCACAGTTGTAACAATTCATATAAGTAGACAATTTTCAGATTTGTTAGCATTATTGTAAGAAAAAGAAGGGTTATAGGATCTTCTCAGGAATTTCCCAAACTTCTTGACGAAGAGGGACATTGCATCATTGCTAAGTTTTTCGGCAGATTTGCTCGGTGAGCACTGTTCAGAAGTTGTTGCTGCCAAAGCTTTAGTTGGTTGAGATGTCGACGGTCCTGCCTCAGATCTTGTTTCTAACTCACACTCATATGCCTTCAAGTTCGCAAATAGATCATGAAGCTCCAACTTGTTTAGGTCCTTAGACTTCGGCATAGCCATCGTCTTTACATCCCATTCCCTGGGCAGCGCTCGCATCACTTTGTGTCAGGCATCGTGCACAACTCAGAGTTAAACCACGCAAAACAATAGCGGAAGCATACAAAAAGTGGCTTAAAATTTTCGCTTTAAGTCTGACGGTTTAAAACATATAATTTAAAATACACAATACTTAAAATATCCCGGTTTACAAACACACAATACAACAGTACAACATTTAAACAAATACAAATACAAGTACTACAACAGATCACACAATCCCACAAGCACAGGGCATTCCCCGGCTGTCAGTACTAGTACATTTATGCTATACGCTAACTGGGACACTCAGTCCACCTCCTGGGACACCTCCAGCTGGGTCAAAGCCACGACCAACAGAGAAACCTGGGAAACCTGAAAACACATACAGGCAACAATACACAAGCCCCAGAGGACATCAGGGTCAAACCCCAGTACGGAGAGCAATACATACAGCATAAAGAAAAGCAACAAATAAATATGCAAATTATATGCAAGGGATCAAGGCTAAAACCGAAAGCAAGGTGCCAAAGGATCGCAACAACAGCTCAACAACAAGATATGATCAAAGGAAAGACAATCAGTGGCCACGGGTATACTGAGCACATGGGAGCTGCCCACTCATCTCCAGTACACCATACCAGATGCTAAACAAACAGCTCCACCTGTTGTTGCCCACTCATGAGATGTGGGAGCTACCCACTCCGCTCATAGCGGCTAACAAACCCAGCAGGGAGATGAGGTACGGGAGTTACCCGCTCAGCCTCCGAGGTATACGCGAACTACCCGCTCGTCCTCGAACATAGCATCCTGGTACTCTCAAATCAACAGAACAGGCACAGCTATCAAAACAGAGCTCGACAGGATAATGCGTGTATGCAAATGCAACAGCTGATATCATAACAATGCACAAACGATAACAGCACAGAGCACACACACACACAGCCAAGCATATAATCCATGCTCAATCCTAAGCTGTAAACAAGCTCACATCCGTACCTCAATTCTCTGTGCAACAATTATTACAAGCAGATTGCCACAATGACGTCCCGAGCACACAGATCTACCACCTGTTCCACGGTAACACACAATTCCTCAAGGACCGAAGGACAGAAAATAGCAGCTGGGAGTTACAAACTCCACCAGCGCTAATCCTACCTCTCTAACTCAACAGAAAGCTCTAACCAAAGCTTAAAGGTAGGAAGTTTACTTACCCCAACAAGCTACGAGCGAAATCCGACGCTTATGCTAACAAAATACACAGGGGAGATGTCTTCGCACACCTCACTAGCTTCAAGCAAACGTTCGAAAACAAAATCCAAACAAAGCGTCTCAGCAAGAGGAGTCCAACGCTACCACTCTTACTCTCGTCGGAGCTGTCTACCGCCGGCAATCGAAGAAGATAAGGTTCGGTGAACAGTAGCTAGGGTATCGCGATAGAAATTGGAATCGGGAAATATTCTACATATGGAAACTGGATACTCAAATCGAAGACCAAGTCGTCTAATATAAGTCAAAGCTGATCACAGCTGAAGGAACAGTATCCACAACACTTAAACTATCGCAACTGATATTCCCGCTCGCAAACAGATCTTGCAACAGATCTCACTCTATGCCAAAACAGCGATCGCTACTAACTCAAACGACATCGCAGAGAACTACTGTCGCAGCTGGACACGTCACCCGCTACTCACTGCTGAACACTAACCAACATCTGTTAGCAACGCTACAACAGATCTTTAACACAGCTGACGCTAAAACAACTGACAGCTGAGTCTTCTTCGCTAATCCAAAACGCTATCGTTCCAACTAATCCAAACGACGATGTAAAGCTACTGAAACATGCTAGTGCGCTCTCTACTGCTCAGCGACAACAGATCTCACTACAACTTCTGAACACAACCACTCAGCGACCATTGCTGACGTCCTCTCTGCTGAACGCCAACATTCAGTGATGACCCGCGCTAACTACTGAACAGATTTTGCGCCAACTCTGACTCTCCAGAACGGTTCTAAGGGATAAAACAAAACCCGATAGCTTCTCTAAGCATATCAACTCAAAGCTGATCTCCACAAAACCCGATAAATTAACTCAATTAATCTTATCATCTTTCGGGTCTCGCAGTTTAAGTGCTAACTCTCGGTTGCAGTATTCCTTGCCCAGACTTGTAAGCTCTATCACCACAGCAGCTGAAGCTCTCATCGAACTCAATCATGGTCTCTTCCTCTCGCATCTTGATTGAATCATATTTCTGTTGGGCCACATTAAGTTTATTCTCCTTGGTTTCATCGTTGCCCTCACAGATTTGAATCAGCTTCTCCCAAATCTCCTTCGCTGTGGCACAGGTTTTGATTTTGCTGAACATGTTTTTATCCAGCGTCTTGTAGAGAATATCCTTAGCCACATTGTCCAGATTTTCCTTTTTCTTGTCCTCAGTTGTGTATTCATGTCGATTCTTTACAACCCACTGAGGTTCTCCTTCAGTTATAGCTATTGCAGCGTTGGCTTTCAAGATCTTCATGGGACCATTCGTGATGACATACCACATGTCATCATCTTGCGTAGCCAAGTGCGCTTGCATCCTGATCTTCCAATCATCATAGTCCTCCTTCGAAAACATGGGAATCTTGTTATGTGAGGTTGACATATTGAAACATATATAAAGCACAAAAGCAAATTGTTCAATAACTGAGATGCGCAGGCTCTGATACCAATTGATAGGATCAATATGGATCAAAAATAGCCTTAAGAGTTCAGAAGGGGGGGTTGAATGAACTCTTAGTATTTTAAATTTCGAAACCTTTAAAAGTAATTTTACAAGCGCCTTGCTTAACTCAGATCTGAGGTATCTCAGTTCAAAATCTGATTTCTCGACTAACTAAAGATGTGTGTAAAGAAGTCGATCAACCAGTGAACAGTACAAATGTAAGTGCGATACTGTAAAGTAAAAGTGCAAGGTTCAGAATTTGTTATGGAAGTTCGGATATCAAATCCTACGTCTCCCCTTCTTCCGATTGCAGGAAGGTTCCACTAGAAGAAAACTTTGATGCACACATCAGCTCTGAGGGAACGAGTACTCAATCAGATTTGGCATATGACAAGTTCAAAAAGATGAATTTTGTCAAAGCCAGTGTGATACACAATGCTTATGAGTCGGTAAAGTATGATGACCAGACGTCTGGACAACTGAACCAAAAAGGCAAAGCTGGTGTAAGGACCCACCCAGCTCCAGGGGTGTGGGTAGTCCTATGAGTATGGGTTCACCCTCCTGGAAGTGTGGTTAAACTGCCTCCCCAAGGAATTGAACCCGGGTCACCAGGCTTATTATCTGCCATGATTCAGGAATTGAACTTGACTGTTCTTCGAGTTGTAATACTCGACTTAGAATGTTTTTGCAATGAAAAGTTCCAGTAAATATTTGAGAGCTTTTTGATGACAATGAATGAACGTTGCAAATCACTGATAGCGTAGAGGAGCAGAAAACGCAGAAGGCTTCTTCATTTGAATTCTTCAGCCTTTTATACTCTTTGTCTTCAACGGTCATTAAATGTAGCCAGTAGAGATAAGCTCTTTTGAATATCTTCATCGTATCATATCATTTAATGCTCCATTAATGCCATACAAAAGGTAAACTGCGCTCGTCAGGGCTAAATTGACTTATATTCCAAAGTGGATAATCATCGTATCAAGAATTCTGCGCACTATTCAATTTTACCCAAAATAGCTCCGATCTTGTCTCCTTAATTCCAGCCTTTTATACGATATAAACTTTGACCGTTGATTCTCTCTAAATAATTCTTTGGTAAGTTCTGAAGAGAATCAAAGCTCATACTTGAGTATGCTTGCAATTTTGTCATATCTGAATGCTTAGATAATCTGCAAGGATACTGTACTCAAATCTGAATTGTCCTCGAATCTGATATTCACTGAGCATTCTGTAACCACTTCTGAAATACTGAGATCCGAAGTAACTAAGTTGATACTGTTCACAACTGAAATACTCGAAACTAAATTATACCATCTTAGTCAATATACCACAATATGTTACTAAAGCCTCTGAATCAAGTTCGAATAAACTTTGCTCTACAACAGATCTCTTACTGTAGCTTCTGAATCAAGTCTGAAAGACCTCAAGTCTGAAAACTGACCCGATATCTGAATTAACTAACCCGAATACTCAACTGATCCAAATAACCAAATCTGAATCGAAAGCATCAACCCGATAACAGAAATCTGAATCTCTGAATACTTAACTCTGATCAGTTCTGAAAAATTCCCGAAGTCAACTCAGATGTCAACTCTTAACTCAGAACTCACGAAGCTTGGAAAAGTCAACTCAGATGTCCCTACTCTTGTTTTCTGCGGTTACTTAAGATCATTTCTCAGTCTTATTTTGTTATCACCAAAACTTATAAATTATATCTTAACACACAGAACTGAGGAAAACAAAATATGCTTTAATGGTGTAGCAAAGAATCAGCTTTTACTTGCCTCAGACTGGAAATACGAAGACAACATGTTTTCTTGCAGACAATTTCCTCAAGCACCAACAATGAGCTCTAAAGTTTTGAGAGAACATAATAAATTTCTTTGCAAGTGAAAATGAACTCAAACTTCACGTACACAATCATATAAGAGAGCATGATTGGCATTAGGTGAAAACACTCGAGTAGGCATGGGATATCCTACCAACCATATGTCTTTTTCAAAGATTTGTTAAAAACTCCCATCCACTGTTTTAAATTTGGAAATTTGCCAAAAGGTTTTGAAAAGAACAATTTGCTCATTTAAAAGCATTTTCAAACGAAATCTGAAATCTGCCCGCTTCTCATGCTTGGGGCGAAATCTGCTTGGAAACCTTTTGCGTCGTATCTCAAATATGAAATGAAGAAATCAGCTTTTTAAATAAATTACATGAACTTAAGCTGAAATTTGAACATGGAAATATCAACATGACCCTTAAAATAAAAATAGTTAAAATTGTGGTCCTATGGATTTTTTTTGGGGTGTTACACAGCTGGTCGCACGGTCTGGTCTTGTTAAATCTCGAGCTATAATAGTTCATGTCCTTGAAAGGTTTTGAGCACCGAGAAACAGATTTTGGGTATGAAAAAAATCCATGCAGAAACAACCCAAACTGAACTCTGAAAATTTAAAGCTAATGAACAGGTTTTAAAACATGCGATGAGTATGCAGAAACTAAGTGCAGAACGCTGTAAATATCAATTGTATGCTGCTAATCTTCTTATGGAAGTTCGGAGCTGAATCTTCTATGTCTCCCCTTCTTCCTCGATGGGAAGGAATCCACTAGAAGACTTTGATTACATTGACCCTCGCTGCAACCCACTCCTACGACCAGCAGCCGCAAGAACTCCAAGCATCTACCACTGCACACTGAGCCCGCAAGCTGTGTGTCTAACATCACTTCTTTACTTCCTCAGTGAGAATGCTACAGACACTTCTTTAACGTCTCAGTGCAAAAGACAACAATGAATGTTTGTGTTTGTGATTCACTCAACTATTCTGTTAAGCTCACTGCTCTCATATGTGAGTGAATCTGTGTGTGAGAAATATACAGTGTAAGCTAATTCTATCTTGTCTTCTCACACACTAGGAAATGCTTCTACAAAGCTGATATATTCTTTTTTCTTCCCCTATTTTTTTATATTTTTTCACCACCGTGCTGCTGCTCATCGTATTATTCATACAAATGGCCATTTGCAGATTTTTCCCGTTTGACACATCTTTCTAGCCGTTGATAAGTCTTCTGAAAAGGTTCTGACATGGTTGTATTTTGTTTCCTTTCACATTTAATGCGTCTGCAGGCTTTATGAATTTGTGCTCTGCCCACATTTAATGTTGCAGCCATTGCTGACTTTGAGTAAGAATTGTATACTTGATGTGGACAAGACAGAACAAATCAGTTTGACCTAATACAATGCAATCTCCACAATACTTGTGTTCAAACTACTTTGTTCGTCTGAGCTGGTTTATCACTGAGCTGATCGCTTCTCAACTAAGCTGCTCTTGATCATATCTGCACCTCGTAACTTAGCTCTTTCTACACTGTTCTGTACCTCAAATTCTGATATGAACCTGCTCTTGCTCCAAGCTCGTGAACCAGCTTGGGTGTCCTCTGCGATCTGGTAATTCTCTGCTAGACCAGTACGGGCGTCCCCTCACTGTACCAACTTGGATATCCTCTACTAGACCAGCTTTGGCATCCCCTCACTGTTCTAACTTGGACATCTTCTTAATCTGCTCTTGGTTCGATCTGCTACAGTGCTTTGTTCCAGCTCGCTGCTGAGCTGCTACAATTCTCTTCATCCAGCTCGCTTCTATCTTTGTACCAGCTCGCTTTCGTTGCAAGTTCATAATCCGGCTGGGAAACCAAGTATGAGATTTTGCAAGGTTCAGGGGGATGAACTTGCATATATTTGCATGAGACCGGTGCTAACCCCTCCGAAACGTCTAACGAGTAAAACTCACGACTATGTCTTGACATAAGTCGCTTTTTGGCCAATTTCCTTCGTTTAGGCCTCTGAATCGCGTTTTCGCAATTTATGGAAAGTTTTAAACCTTCTATAAATTCCCGTATCTGCGCTCTTAGTACAAATCGTTAGTAAAATAGCAACAGGTTTTGTGTTAATCAAAATTAAGATTATGATTTATAAAAACAGATCCAACAATCTTCCCCTTTTTGATTTACACAAAACCTGAATAAACATATGCACGAAATAATGATTTGAAATGTTTATCCCCCTTTTTGTGGGAATCAACAAGATTTTGAAATCTTGTCTCCCCCTCAATATTTAAAATAAAGCTCCCCCTAACCAACACGAGGATTTATTTTCGAAAAGAGAATAATTTTTGGGAGAAAGTTTGTTGAAAACCAATGCATGTATGAGATTTGAAAAAAGAATATGTGCCACTTAAAAAATCTCATCTATTTAGACCAGAGGAGTAATAGAGAATTCAATCTACATAATCTCTTCCATTTTTCCCTATGTTTTAGCCTCGCCAAACCTAGATATCTTGGCGTCCACAGATCTCGCGCTATCTGTCAGCTCGTCGGAACAGATATTGCTGCACTTTCCTTTCGATAAAACTGCTCTGCAATTCAATAAATATTACTCCCACTATCTTTATAAAATGAGTTTTTGAAAACTCCTAAAACGATTTCGTAGAACAGAGATACTATCAGAGCTGAAGACATTTTAAAACCTTAAAATTTTTCAATTTTAAATGCTCTTTAAAAAACCACCTGCTCTGATACCAATTATTAGGATCTAAAAGTCACCCAAAACCTACTTGCGTGCAATAAAGAATATTTATCTATCAAGGGTAGCACACAAAGGGGTGAAAACCGAATCGCGCTAAGCTGGTACCAGATCGAAGCAGCGCTGCCAGCTGGTGAAACGGTCTAATCATGTTAAATCTCGAGCTGAAATAGCTCATGTTCTTGAAAGGTTTTGAGCACCGAGAAACAGATTTTGGGTATGAAATAAATTCATGCGAGAACAACCCAAACTGAACTCTAAAATTGATGTTAGAGTAGATGCCCAACTAGCCCGCAAGCTGTGTGTCTAACATCACTTCTTTACTTCCTCAGTGAGAAAGGCTACAGACACTTCTTTAACGTCTCAGTGCGAAAAGACAACAATGAATGTTTGTGTTTGTGATTCACTCAACTATTCTGTTAAGCTCACTGCTCTCATATGTGAGTGAATCTGTGTGTGAGAAATATACAGTGTAAGCTCACTTCTCTTGTTTTCTCACACACTGGGAAGTGCTTCTACAAAGCTGATATATTCTTGTTTCTTCCCCTGTATTTTTATCTTTTTTTTCACCACCGTGCTACTGCTCATCGTCTTCTTCATATAAATAGCCATGTGCAGATTTTGCCCGTTGGACACATCTTCTAGCCGTTGATAAGTCTTCTGAAAAGGTTCAAACATGGTTGTACTTTGTGTCCTTTCACATTTAATGCGTCTGCAGGCTTTATGAATTTAAGCTCTTTCCACATTTAATGTTGCAGCCATTGCTGACTTTGAGTACGAGAATTGTATACTTGATATGGACAGGACAGAACAAATCAGTTTGAACTAATACAATGCAATCTCCACAATACTTGTGTTCAAACTGCTTTGTTAGGCTGATCTAGTTTGTCATTGAGCTGGTAGCTTCTCAACTAAGCTGCTCTTTATCTTATCTGCAACTCCAAACTCAGCTCTTTCTACACTATTCTGTACTTCAAATGCTGATCTGAACCTGCTCTTGCTCCAAGCTGGTGAACCAGCTTGGGTGTCCTCTACGATCTATTTATCCTCTGCTGGACCAGCTCGGGCGTCCCCTCACTGTACCAGCTTGGATATCCTATACTAGACCAGCTTGGGCGTTCCTTCACTGTTTTAACTTGGACATCTTCTTAATATGCTCTTGGTTTGATCCCTACAGTGCTTTGTTCCAGCTCGCTGCTGAGCTGCTACAATTCTCTCCATCCAGCTCGCTTCTATCTCTGTACCCGCTCGCTTTCGTTGCAAGTTCATAATCCGACTGGGAAACCCAGTATGAGATTTTGCAAGGTTCGGTATGAACTTGCATATTTCGCATGAGACCTGATGGATCTGTGTAAACAGATCCTGATTAAGTTTTGAATTACACAAAACCTGTTATTGTGGTTCTAACGTTTCTACGTAGTGTGCAGATGATAAGAGGAGAAATTTGATAACAGTTGGAACGCTACAAAGTAGTTGAGGATTCTGATGAAGAAAATAAGTTTATCAGATTTTCATACGTGGACAACAATGCTTACGTGGCGTCATGAATGGACAACTTTGCTTACGTGGAGCCCATCATGGACAGATAGGCTTACGTGGAACAGCTGTACCTGCTGTTAGTTGTGTCGCGTAAAGAGAAGCTGGAGAAGATGGATTCAGCAGTAGAAGTATTCAGCAACGATGACGTCATCACAATCAGCAACGTTAACAGTAACATGCAGCAGTATTCAGCAATGATGACGTCAACGTTGCTATTGAAGGAATCAAGAATCAGCAACCATGACGTCAGCATTTCTATTGTTAATAAGATCTGGTATCAGTGATGATGACGTCAGCATTTCTATTGGAAGAAGCCGTGATCAGCAACGATGACGTCATCATTGCTGATTGGAAGAAGTTGTGACCAGAAACGATGACGTCACAGCAAGCTACAGTACATTCAGCAGGAAGCTAAAGTGATCAGTAGTTGAAGCTATCAGCTGTTGCAATAAGAAGTAAATCAGCAACCGTGACATTATCATATCTGTTGATGTAGAATACAAAGAAGAGAGGTTGTTGATGAAGATCGAACAGTAATGATGACATCAGCAGTGATGTCATCACAATCAGCAGATAGCTACAGTGATCAGCAGATGGCTACAGTGTTCAGCAGTGAGCTACAGTTGCATCAGCAGTTAGGAAAGAAAGAAAATTGAACCAGCTGTAGCGTGAAGAAAAGATCGATTCAGCAGAAGAGTAATTCAGCAGTAAGGTGCTTCAGATGTTGAAGAAATCAGCCTTTGCAAAGCATTCAGTTGTTGATCAGCAGTTGAACATAAAGAAGCGAAGCAGTTGACTAATCAGTAGTCTACTGCTGAGCTTAATCGGCTGATGGAATAATCAGCTGTTGGTATAGATCAGCTGTTGGAATGTTTAATCCAAATCAAAAGACGATAAAAAGCCTGCAAAAGTAAGGACACAAGGACAACTCCCTGTCGGTACTTTACAGAACATATTTCAAACGGGAAGAATTTGTGTCCAACGGATTGAATTTGAACAGAGGATATTTATGGGAGAAGATTTGAAGGAAGAAGATGATGTTGGTTGCACAGTCCACAAATAGAGGGAAGAAAAATAGAAGGACGAAGCAGTCGACCACCGTTAGAGAGGAGCTTACTACGAGCGTCGACTGCTGAGTTCTTATTAGCTTTTGTAGAGCATTTCCCTAGTGTGTGAGATTCAATTTCTACGAGAGTTGTGCTTACACTGTAAATCTCACACACAGATTATCTCGCATATTTTGAGAGATGTGCGTAATTGCTTAGCGAGTGAATCAAAACCCAAATGCAAATCAGATCCCGTCCAAGCACGACGACGTTAAACTTTGTGTTTGTAGCCTTTCTCACAGAGGCGTTAAACAAGCGATTGAGTGAACAGCCGAGGGCTGGTAGAGTCTAGGAGTTCTCGCAGGTGCTGGTTGCGGGATCAGGTCTGTACACGATGTATAGATCAAATCTTCTAGTGGAACCTTCCGAGGAAGAAGAAGGGGAGACGTAGGACATTGAAGTCCGAACTTTCATAAACAAATCGATTGTGTATTGTATTCTGTTATTTATTCAGCACTTGCATTTAATTTAGCACGCATAACAGAAATCACACTTGCACATAGCAAACAGATTTCACATGCTGGTTTTACAGAAATCTGTTTGCGCAAAGTTGTTTTAAAATATTAGGATTCAGTTCTGGTGTTTTCTGCATGATTTTAATTCATACCAGATCTGTCTCCGGTGCTCTGTTTTCTAAATGTTCAAGAACCATAGGTATTGCACCTCACCTCATTATAGCAGCGCAAGATTTTAATGAACACTAGCAGCACTGTTAAGTTGAATTTTCGGTCCTAACAAGTGGTATCAGAGCAGGTTGTTCTTGAACGATCACTCAAATTAAAACTCATGTGCTATGTTTTTATAATATTTTTAACTGTTTTTGAGAAGCTTATATTATGAAGGCCAGATGAAAATGATTTGTTTTAATATAGAACTGGTTTTGTCTTGATAAACTGTCACGGAATGCGCGAGTTCCGTGCGGATGCCAAGATCTTATTTCGATTGTGCTATAATTTCACCTGGAGTGAGGCACTCGGTGACAAGCATATGAGACGAAATAGGAGATATGAAAATCTGAGCTTTTATCTGTCACATTTTCTGTCTGGTTCTTCATGTGTGAGTTACTCAGTAGCACATGTTTATTTGAAACAATCTTTAAAATGCTCTGATAGTTTTCAAACTTTCTGTTATGCGGAATTTCAGCTGGTGCTTCAATTTGTTTTAATTGATTTGAGCTTATATTATAAAAGATAGGGAGAGTTTTTATTAATCTCTCGTCTGCATATTATAAGTTATAGCAGAAGCACACTTTCAGATCTTTCAAAATTCTACCGGTCATGCATTTGGTTCTTCCCCCAAATCTGTTTTTGATTTCCAAAATTTAATATTCCTGTTGTCACGTTGTTTTTGTTGTGACAGTGTAGGGAGAGTTTTGTTTTAAATTTCGGGAAGACCAGCTTTCGACCTCTTTTTGATTCCCACAAAAAGGGAGAAAATTGTTAGATCATGCATTTATTATTTAAGGTTTTGTGTAAATCAAAAAGGGAGAGATTGATGGACCTGTGTAAACAGATCCTGATTAAGTTTTGAATTACAGAAAACATGTTACTATGGTTCTAACGTTTCTACGTAGTGTGCAGATGATAAGAGGAGAAATCTAATAACAGTTGGAACGCTACAAAGTAGTTGAGGCTGCTGATGAAGAAAAGATGTTTATCAGCTTTGCTTACGTGGACAGCAATGCTTACGTGGCGTCATGAATGGACAACTTTGCTTACGTGGAGCCCAGCATGGACAGATAGGCTTACGTGGAACATCTGTACTTGCTGTTTGTTGTGTCGCGTAAAGAGAAGCTGGAGAA
>KV003335.1:12705-23148 GCA_001598015.1 Dorcoceras hygrometricum | reverse complement strand
CACTTTAGCTCTTCAGCTGGTTGTTATATTTCAGCTGGATTATCATGCTCCAGCTGATTACGAACAACTGAATCAACTCTGGACGTCTCCATTGCTAATTCAACTGCTGATTCCATGAACATCAAACCACTGCTGATCGATATATTGCGAACCATCTGGTGGACAGATATAGCTGCTGCTGATCATCTTCTTTGTGCCTAAAATCTGTACACTCAAGTAGAATTGTTAGAATAACAACAATAGGTTTTGTGTAATTCAAAACTTAATTAGGATCTGTAGAAACAGATCCAACAGTTAGGCTATCTGTGCCCAAGACATATAGAGAAGCAGTGGATAGAGCCCTGAGAATTGAGAGGGATTGGAAAGATATAGATGATGAAAGGCAACAGAAGAGGCAGGCGTCTCAGCAGAAAGATCAAAGGCCTTTCTAGAAGCAGCATAAGAATCAGCAGAGGCCTCAAGAGCAGAAACCCCTACTGGAACTGAAGCCTCTGCCTATCCAACCGATCAATGCAATTCCAACTGGTAGCAACAGACCAGTGTGTCCTAAGTGCCAGAAGCCACACTCTGGTCAGTGCAGACTTGGACAGAACGTCTGCTACAAGTGTGGGTTACCAGGGCATATGATGAAGAATTGCCCAAAGTCGAGACAGCTGGTGACCAGCCTGGCATATGTGATGACGACCGAACAGGCCAATCCAGATTCTACAGTGGTTACGGGTGAGATTTTAATAGCTGATTTGCCTTCTGTGGCTTTGCTAGATTCAGGAGCCACCCATTCATTTATAACAGCTAAGTTTGCTAGGAAGCTACCCATTGGACCTGATAGTGTAGCTGTAGGCTTTTGTGTAATAGTGCCTTCAGGAGAAGAATTAGTATCCCATGATATGTTTAGGAATTTAGAACTTAGGCTCCAAGGGCATTCGATTTCCGCAGATTTGATTGTTTTGCCGATTCCTGAGTTCGACATAATTTTGGGAATGGAGTGGTTAACCAAGCATGGAGTGGTAATTAATTTCAAGACTCGAGCAGTAGCAGTTAACCCCCCTAGAGGAGACCCGTTCCAATTTGAAGCCAATCAGACGTGGAGGATTCCTTGCCTTATATCAGCACTTAAGGCTCAGATATGTTTAAGGAAAGGAGAGGTAGGATATATGATAAGTCTGTCATCCTTAGCAGTGACTAGCAAGCCCCAACTTTCAGACGTGGAGGTGGTAAACGAATTTCATGAAGTTTTCCCAGAAGATATACAAGGACTGCCGCCAGATATAGAATTAGAATTTTCGATCGAATTAGTTCCAGGAGTAGCCCCTGTATCCAGACCACCTTGTCGTTTAGCTCCCTCATAAATGAAAGAATTAAAGGAACAGATACAAGATCTGTTAGAAAAAGGATTTATTAGACCAAGCACTTCACCCTGGGGAGCCCCTGTTCTTTTTGTCAAGAAGAAGGATGGAAGCTTGAGACTGTGTATAGACTATAGGGAGCTGAACAAACTAACCATTAAGAATAAATATCCCCTTCCTAGAATTGAGGATCTTTTTGACCAATTGAAAGGAGCAGCAGTCTTTTCTAAGATTGATTAAGGTCGGGTTACCACCAGCTGAAGATTAAGGCAGCCGATATATATAAGACAGCCTTTAGAACCTGTTACGGTCACTATGAATTTTTAGTGATGCCTTTTGGTTTAACTAACGCCCCATCAGCTTTTATGGATCTGATGAATAGAGTTTTCCAACCCTTTTTGGATCAGTTCTTAGTTGTATTTATAGATTATATCCTAATATACTCTAAGACAAAGGTTGAACATGTTGAGAATTTAAGGACAGTGCTTCAAATACTAAAGAGTAAGCAGATATACGCTAAGTATAGTAAATGCGACTTTTGGTTGGAGAATGTAGCATTCTTAGGTCACATTATATCTAAGGATGGATTAGAAGTAGACCCAGCCAAAGTAGAAGCTGTACGTGACTGGCCAATACCAAAGTCAGTTTCAGAGGTAAGGAGTTTCTTGGGATTATCCGGTTATTATAGGCGATTCATTCAAGGATTTTTCCAAGATATCTGTCCCTTTGACCTGTTAACAGTAAGCTGGTTAAGTATGATTGGACTTCAGAATGCCAAATCAGCTTCGACAAGTTGAAGCAAGCGCTGATAGCAGCACCAATATTAACCATGCCGTCTGATCAAGGGAAGTTTGTGATTTACACAGATGGATTAGCCGGTTATTATAGGCGATTCATTCAAGGATTTTTCAAGATAGCTGTCCCTTTGACCTCGTTAACAAGGAAGCTGGTTAAGTATGATTGGACTTCGGAATGCCAAATCAGCTTCGACAAGTTGAAGCAAGCGCTGATAGCAGCACCAATATTAACCATGCCGTCTGATCAAGGGAAGTTTGTGATTTACACAGATGCGTCTAAGATGGGTTTGGGTGCCGTATTGATGCAAGACCGAAAGGTGATATCCTATCTTCCCGGCAGCTGAAGGACCATGAGAAAAACTATCCCACTCATGACTTGGAGCTGGCAGCCGTAGTGTTTGCCTTGAAGATATGGAGACATTATTTGTATGGGAAAAGTGTGAGATATTCACAGAAGCAGTGCACAGCGTATTCCATGTATCAGTTTTGAGGAAGTATATTCCTAACCCATCTCACATATTAAGTCATGAACCTATTCAGCTAGCATCAGATTTAAGTTACGAAGAGAGACCCGAGAGGATTCTTCTTCGAGAAATTAGAAAGCTGAGAAACCGTAGTATTCCTATGGTTAAGGTGCAGTGGTTCAATCAATCTGAACGAGAAGCTACGTGGAAAACAGAAGCTGATATGCTTAGTCGTTACCCAGAATTGTTTGGTAAGTGAATTTCGAGGACGAAATTTCTTTAAGGAGGGTAGAGTTGTTATGTCCTAGAATACATTGAAGAGAGACCTGAGAGGATTCTTCTTCGAGAAATTAGAAAGCTGAGAAACCGTAGTATTCCTATGGTTAAGGTGCAGTGGTTCAATCAATCTGAACGAGAAGCTACGTGGAAAACAGAAGCTGATATGCTTAGTCGTTACCCAGAATTGTTTGGTAAGTGAATTTCGAGGACGAAATTTCTTTAAGGAGGGTAGAGTTGTAATGTCCCAAAATCCATAGGACCACATATTTAACCCTTTTCTATTTCAAGGGCTTATTTGATATTGCTTATTTCAGCCTTAAGTTTATTTCTTTTGGTTTAACAGCTGATTTTCAGTTGTTGCTTTGAGACATGACGCGGAAGGTTTCCAGGCAGCTGTCGCCCGAGCATAAACACGAGCACATTCAGATTTTAGTTTAAAATGCCCTCAGCTGGACAAAAATAGTTTTTTAAAATGTTTTGTAAATTTTTCAAATTCAAAATAGTAGTAGGGAATATTTGACAAATTCTTTTGAAAAGGACGGGTTGGTAGGATCCCATGCCTACTCGAGTGTTAATACCTACTACAAGTCATATCCCGTATATGATTGTTTTCATAACAAGAGAGTTTCATCGTTGTCCAGAAATTTCTCTCTTTCTCTCTAAAAACTTCAAAGTGCTCGTAGTGGTGCTTGTGGAGAACTCCTGTTGAGATCCGCTGCTTCTGTGTTTCGCAGGTTTAAGGCAAGTAAAGGCTGATTCCTTCTACTCCATTTTAAAGCATATATTGCTCTTCAGTGCATGATTGTTGCCTGTTTATGTTAAGATAAGTTATGTTCATGTTTAAGAATGTTTTAGGAAATGCTTTGATGATCGGGTTCCAGTTTTGTTTCTGTTACAAAGTTTTAAAGAGTGCTTCGATGAAGAAGATGAAAATGTTGTTTTAAAATGTTGAGCAATCGGGCTTAAGTAGTATGTTCATGAATGATCTTCCTTCCGGTGGATGGTGACATCGGAACTTGACGCTATGTAATCGAAGTTACTAGTCGAATCAGAAGTTAAGTCTGGTTTGATAGCCAACGGCTGATAGCGCAGCCGTCGTTTTGATGTTACAACACCAAGTTATACTCAGTAGTTCCCCTTTTCAGCAGTTATCTTTGTGTTAAGAAAATTCTAAGTGTTACGTTTAGCCGTGAGTTGTTTTGCGTCTGGGTTGGGTTAGTTCTTCATTATTGTTTACCTTACAGCTGAGTTGACTACGGTCAACAACCAACAGCTGATTTTATCCAGCAGTTGATTTCCTTAGAACCAACAGCTGATTTTATCCAGCAGCTGATTTCCTTAGAACCAACAGCTGATTTTTTACCCAACGTCTGATTTTCTTACACTAACGACGTCGTTTCATTTAATACATATGTTTCAATGTTATCGAATATCCTTGCGTCTGTTTTACTATAATCATATTGTTTCCCTTAGCAACAGCTGATTCCTTTTAGCGATAAGTCTCAGCAGTAGAACCCGATACTCGACAAAGTTTTAAAGAAAGAATTTCGAAGCACTGTGAACCCAAACGATGATTTCAAAATCAAATTTCAACCAGCTATGAGTTTAAAGGAAGAACGTTTCAATTTAAGGATTTATGGCATAGATAACAGACGGTCACCATGGAAGGGTGAGCAGCTGTCCAGATGTCAGTTGCCCCTTCACCACGAGCTAAATGCTAAGGCTGATATCAGTAGTCACTTGATCAGGTGCACCACGGACCTAAGGAGAGCTTCTAAGTCATAAATTACAAGAAAATAAGAATGGGATCTGGGTCATCTTCCCCATTTCCAAGTTTAACGAAAGAAAATTTATGAAAGCTGATGAATTGACTTCCTTTAAACTGTTTTGTTAAGTTCCGATATGTTTAGATGTCTGCCTGCATTATGCAAAATTGTTATCTTCAGATTTTACTTGTTGGGCCCCTAGGCTCATTAGTTTTAAAATGGTGCAGGTGGGACAGAGCTGGGGCAAGCGGGAGGCAGTGACTGAACCAGCTGTGGTGATTGTGTTTATCTATGGCCAATGTTTTCCGCAGCAGCTGTTGTTGTTTTTTATCTTTTGTTAAGTCTGTATTAGATCTATTACAATAATTTTGAATTCATATAGAATTGCAAAGTTGTAATATCTCTTTTGTTAAGTCTGTATTAGATCTATTACAATAATTTTGAATTCATATAGAATTGCAAAGTTGTAATATCACATTTTGCACTTTTGCAACATCTGTCATTAAAGAAATTGTTTCAGCTGTTCCAGTACTTGGCGCCATATTATGTTTGTGTTTGAATTTTGATTTAGTTATAAGAAATACAGCTTATAACAATTCCCATTCAGCCCTTCTTTTCTTTTTATTATTCTTTCGTGACCCCATGAGGATTGGGACGTCACAACTTAGAGTCTCAATGACGTTTCGAGTAATGAAGACTAATCTGTACAACCAAGACCTCTCACTTAATCCACTCGACAAATGATAACCACTTGGAATGTCTGAATGAGGGTAGTTCGATAGATCACCAGGTCACTATCCATCTGCATGCTCAGAACATCACTATGTTCCCTACCAATGAAACGTGGTACTTTGCATCACAGATGCTAGTCTCAAGCTCGGGTGGCCCTTATCCTCTTTTAGACGGTCCAATCGACTAGGAACTAGTTTAGAATACACAGTGATTTTATATGTGTTTCATGATAGTCATCAAATCCACTATCACATCTAACATACACTATGGTGCATTCAAGGTCTTTATCCAACAATTGTAAATCATAATAATAAAGATAAAAAATGCCATATAAATACGAATTCAATAAATAAAGATTGTTTACATAGAGTCAACAAGAGCCCATACGTCACAAATTGGCTAGTTGGGCACCAACTCTAACACTTAGGGGCAACCTATTTACATGAATTGATCACTTTAATGTTTTTTAAGCATATTTCAAGATATTTTAGCAACTTTTACCAATTTCTAGGATTTATGAATTTTACGAAAAAAGTGAGCGAATGACAAATTCGAGGTTTTGAGGCAAGAAAGTGTTTTGAGATTTGAGGCAAGGAAAATATTTGGAATGAGGTGACTTGCTTGTGGTTGTTCTTTGACGGATATGGAGCCGTCTAGTTTAGCCAAAGGTATCGAGCCGTGAGACGTCTCATTTAGCCATGCCAAACTGACGCGTAATGGACTTTGGATAAGTACCGGGGTGCCTTACACTTGACGGGTATGGATTCCAGATAAGTACTCGGATTTCATACCAGCCTAGCACCATGGTTTAATATGATTGATCAAGCGCTTGAGGTTGAGGAACCACAGCCCGGAAGCTAAGTTCACAAGAGAAGTATTTGAGCGATGTTATTTTATGCATTTAAGTCCATAATTATTATTTTATTACACTTATTTCGAATTGCATGTGACTTTATATTTAGTATTTGTTATTTATAAACTTTGTACTTGTTAAGTCTTTACATTCACTACGGTTTTTTGGTGTAGATGAGTATGAGCTGCGGACTGGGGGACAGGATTCTTGAGCCGACTGCAGTCCGGCATGACAAGCAACCCAGCGACTTTCGTTGTCCACATAGCTCACTTTTATGATTAAAACAAAATTTTTTTCATGGGATGAGATCTTTTAAATAGCAATTTGGTTGGTTTTACATTTTTAAAATAAATGGCTTTTGAAGATTTTATGAACCATATTGTCCGAATAAGTGTTGGAAGATTATTTAATTAAAATTCCTTATTTTCATGATGTTATTTTGTGATGCAAACATATTGATTCTCGATTTCGAATCAAACAAAACACTTGTAAATTTATGATACAAAATATCCTTTAAATATTAATAAATTATCATTCAAAACCAATGTTTATTAATAATCAAATCTTACGTACCAAGCGGACCCCGAGATACTTATCAAAGTGGCTTTAGACCATCAACTTTTTTATTTAGTACCCATTCCGAACTCCGAAAAGATATCTTACTTGCAGCTTACGTCTTCACAAAAATCACACCATTTCTTTGAAAACGATGTTGTAGTTGGTGCATCCTAGATAATTTTGGAATTTAAACCGATTTATCATTCAATTTTGGCTCCAAAAGGGTGGTTGGTTAATGAGATTCTATTTTAGGTAGTATATCATGTATATCCAAAGGTGTGCAGCATGTATAAACAGAGAACAAGTGAGAAGTGTATACAAAGTATATCAAGGATTCATGCCACACATGTCTAAGGCTTACTAATCCAAGCACTTTAATCTAACTCTTTGTAACGCCCAAAATCCATAGGACCACATTATGCATTTTGTTAATTTTATAGATTTAAAATGGCATGTTGAAATGTTATGCATTTCTGTTTTAAGTGATTTCAGAAAATAGATGTGACGCAGTTGGTTTCAGTGGATGACTCCAAGGGTGATGCACGAGCAGTTTTTAAATGGATTGAAAATATCTTTAAGGAGGACAAATGATTTCTATGGAAAAAGGTTTTGTGTTTTACAAATTAAAATGAGAGAAAGGGAATTTTACTAAATTTTATAAGTATGTCATGTTAATTTCACAAGTAGCTTTCCACTAATCCCTTTCATATAAAAACCTGTTTTGAAAGAAAGATCCTTATCATTTGCAAAGAAAATCTTTAGTGTTCTTCAAAATATTCTCCAGAAAAGTTCGTGAGTTGCTTAAGGAAAAGATTCTGCAGGAACTAGCTACTGTTGCAAAGCTTCGTTTAAGGCAAGTAAAAGTTGATTCTTGAGTCACCATTTAAAGCATATATTGATGTTTTCTGAGTCTCCTTGCCTATATGTTACAGTATGTTTAAAGTTCATGTTAAAAATGATTTATACATGAAAAGGAAAGAAAGATGGGTTCAAATGATGTTTTGATGCTTCCAAATGTTTTCCAGAAAGTTTATGATGTTTTAAAGTACTGAGGATTCGAGTTTAATCCAAGAATGTTTATGAATGTTCTTCCTTTCCGTGGTTGTAATAATAGAATTTGATAATTATGTAATCGGTAGTTGCTAGTTGAATCAGTATAAAGTCTGGTTTGATAGGCAACGGCTGATAGCATAGTTGTTGTTTTAATGTTACAAATATCAAGTCAAATTTCAGCAGTTGCGTTGTTTTCATAAAATCAGTAGTTGCACTGTTATTCCAGCAGTTGCATTCCATTGTAAAATTCCAGCAGTTGCATTCCATTGTGATATTTCAGCAGTTGCATTTCCTTGATAAATACTAGTAGTTACATTGTTCACTTCTAAAGTACTATTCATTGCGACTGGTACTATTCATTGCGACTGGTTCCTATTTCTTGCGTCTTGTTTCACGTACGTTAGCGACTTTTCTCACGTCTGATTCATGCGCTAACGACGTCGTTTCATTTAATACATTTGTTTTTACTAAAAAGACCTTGTAGCTGGTTTATTTTAGCACAACCCGTGAACAGTAGAAATCTGTTTTGTTTCATAGTACTGTTCCATTTTGTTGAGATTGGTTCCTGTCTTGCGATTGGTTCCTATTCATTGCGTACTGGTTTCATTTCAATGATATGTTTCCAAAAGATGAATTTGATACTCAGTAAATTAAAGTGGTAAGCAAGAGTTTTAAATGATGGAACCCGAGGAGTTCCTATTCATTGCGACTAGTTTCATTTCAATGATATGTTTCCAAAAGATGAATTCGATACTCAGTAAATTAAAGTGGAAGCAAGAGTTTTAAATGATGGAACCCGAGGATTTTAAGAAGGAAAGTTTAAAGAGAAGGATGTTAAAGGAACAAAAGTTTATTTTGAGATTTATGGCAAAGATAACAGACGGTCATGAAGGGTGAGGTGAGCAGCTATCAGTTGCCCTCCCATATAGAGAAGGGTGAGCAGTCGTCTATATGTCGGTTGCCCTAACGCAAAGAAGCCAATGGCTAAGGCTTATATCAGTAGTCACTTGATCAGGTGCAACACGGACCTAAGGAGAGCTTCTGAGCCATAAATCTAAGGAAAAATGATAATGATGTTGAGATTTGGGCTATTATCCCCTGTCTCCAAGTTTATGAAAGAAAGAATGAATGTTTATGAAATGTTTACGAAAGAAAATGATATTGATCATTGATGTTCCTTTAACTTATGTATTGATCAGATGTCCACCTACGTATTTGAACTTGTTATTACTCAGGTTTTACTTGCTGAGCCCCTAGGTTCATTAGCTTTAAAATGGTGCAGGTGCGACAGCTGGAGAGCGAACAGAAGGTGAAACTTGAATCAGCTGCTGAGTGGTGTGTGTTTGTCAAATGCCAGCGTTTTCCGTGTCATAGTTGATGTTGTTTTGTTTTAGAATGTACTGTATTAAATCAATTGCAACAGTTGTACATTTATATAGAATATCAGCTGTTGTAAATCGCAATTGCAATTTAGAATAAAGTCTGTTTTTCCGCATCCAGTAGTTGGCGCGCAATTGAGTGTCTGTTAGATTTATCTTCGTGTTTTCCGTTTCTTCTTAAAGTTATAAGAAATACAGCTTATAACAAATTGTCTTTTAGCCCTTCTTTTATTCGAAAATTTTTATTTACCCCAATTCGTGATTTCCGTTGGTTCGGGCGTCACAACATGGTATCAGAGCAACGTTCCTGAGATAAACACATGCACCATCAGCTGGATCAAAGTTCATCGTCTGTTCCTCTAAGTTGTGAGTTTATTTTCAGAGCATTATTTTTAAATTATTTTAGCATGTTCAGATAAATGTATGTGGTGGATTACGGGCTATAGAATATAAGATGTCAGGAAGAGGAAGAAGTAGAAGAAGTATTCCCTTAGAAGAAACTACTACTGATAACGCTAGTATCACCCAACTGTTAAGACTGCTGGTAGAACAAAACAATAGAGGAAATGGCCAATCAAGCAGCACCAGGGGACCAAGCAATGATGATCCCCAAGAGAAGTTCAGACAACAGAGACCCAAGGAATTCAGTGGTACTACTGATCCACTAGTTGCCGAAAGCTGGATCAAATCCATGGAGGTTATTTTTGAGTACCTTCAAATGTCTGATTTAGATAGGCCCAGGTGAGCTATCTATATGTTAAGGGATGATGCGATGATTTGGTGGGAAGGAGCCAAATTGTCAGTGGATTTGTTGAATCTTACTTGGGCAGATTTCAAACAAGTATTCTTTGAGCAATACTTCACGGCTGGAAAGAGGTCTGAATTGAAGAGAGAATTTTTGACCCTCAAACAAAGAATTTTAACCGTACAGGAATATGTGCGGAATTTCGAAAGAGGGTGCTATTTTGTGCCACTGATAGGAAGTGACCCAGAAGAGAAACTGAGTCACTTCGTGGAAGGATTGAAGCCTATGTTCAAAATGAATGTTAGGCTTGTTGGCGACAATGGCGGATCCGGATCCCGTTTCCTGGGGGCGCAGCGGAAGTTTAAAATTTGCCCCGAAAAATGTTCAATACATCAAAATTAATCAATAAATCATGCATAGGATGTTTTATAGAGTGTCACCTTGCTGGCGTCTAGGCGCCTGGCTCCAATC
>KV003333.1:5154-16607 GCA_001598015.1 Dorcoceras hygrometricum | reverse complement strand
TGAGTCGATCGGTCCGATCTGATCGGCGATCGGAGTTACGATGAAGTCACGGTGATAGGGATGAACCAAATGTTCATCCGTTGGACCCGGGCCCGTTGGGCCGGTCCAAGTCTATTGCTTGTCTACTTAATGTAGACTTAGGAGGCTTTGATCATAACAATTAATCACAACCCTAACCCTAGCAAAAGGCGCCGCCCCCTTTCCTCAAACCTCACGCCGCCGCCGCCTCCTCGCTTCACCGGAATTTGTTCCGGCCAACTTTTCGAGGAGAATCCGTTGGTGATAAAATCCATCAGTCTTCTAGTGCAGGCTGATCGGAGGGAGATCGTTTCCGGTCGTGGACCTGATTGACGTAGTCTACCGCCGCCTACCGTGAAGTGTCGGTTTCCTCGCGAAACTGGTCGGAGCCAGGCACGAGTTGCCAGCAAGGTAATCAACTAAAACGCCCTATGAATGGTTCATAGTTTGCATTATTTTGAATTGTATTGATCGTCTCCCGGCCAAATTTTTGTTCTTTCGCTGCCTCGCCGGGAGGCGGGATCCAGATCCGCCACGGTTCTCCAACATGTTTATGATTTGCTGTTATATTAGTGCTCATTCGTACTGAGGCTTGACCTCGTATTCTTTTCCTGCTTTTGTGTTGTTTGGGTCTGTGTGCGCAGTTGCAGGATCTTCATGTAACCAAGCTGGAAAGACTGGAACCCTAGCTGGTCGATCCCCATTTCCTTGAGTCCCAGTTATTACTTTATTATGTATTGATCCAGGAGATGGCATGAGGTTATATGTATTTGGGGGGATCGCTGTTGATTTGAATTGAGATTACCTGTTGTTGTATGAATTTTTATTTAGATCATATTTTTAGTATGACTATTTTGAAGACATGATTTGGTTCAGGCCTAACTTTATTTCGAAAATTTTTAGCCCTATTTTATGCTTCCGCGTTTATGTGCTTAATTGTGCTATTAAATATTGTTAAGTAGCACGGGGCTTGAAATTTTTGGTATCAGAGGTTAAACTGGGATAATCTCACTTTCCTTTGATCACACTCGAGTCTAGGTACAGTTTGGATTTGATTTTGATTGACTCTGTGGCTTATGTGATTATTGTACTTGTCTCTGTGATTATCTGCTGTTAGTTCTTACCTTGAGATTTGATTAGATGCCGCCCAGAAGAGGTAGAGGTAGGACTGCTAGACGTTCCGCTGAGGCGTCTAGGGCCTCGAATAGTGATGAGGGCATTCAGCAGAACATCCCTTTGCGTCGTCGAGAGATACAGGCAGAGGTAAAGTATGTGACGAGACAGATTGGCGAGATGGAGTTAGTTCTGGCGAGGTTTCTGCGGACGAATCCCCCTACGTTTGCAGGCGCCAAGGGAGGTTTGATGGCTGAAGGTTGGCTAGTTCAGATGGAAGAATTGTTTGATACTTTGTAGTACGCTCCTGAGAAGAGATTGAAGCTAGCGGTGTTGCAGTTAAGAGATAATGCGCAGCGCTGGTGGAGAGGTACTTCCCGTATCTTGCGTGAGAGTGGGGCTGTAATTACTTGGGAGAGCTTCTGTGCAGCATTTCGACAGGAGTATACCCCAGAGTCCTACTACAACAGTCGTGAGCGAGACGGTGTTGCAGTTAAGAGATAATGCGCAGCGCTGGTGGAGAGGTACTTCCCGTATCTTGCGTGAGAGTGGGGCTGTAATTACTTGGGAGAGCTTCTGTGCAGCATTTCGACAGGAGTATACCCCAGAGTCCTACTACAACAGTCGTGAGCGAGAGTTTGACAACTTGAAGCAAGGGAATATGAAGGTGGCCGAGTATTCCAGACAGTTATCTTCTCTTTTGATGTATGTTCCCCATGTTGCTAACCAGGAGAGGACTAAGAGGAACAAGTTTCTGAAGGGTTTGAGGCCTGATTTGTTCCGGATGGTGTTGTCTGGATCACCTGCGACTTATGCTGAGGCCGTGGATAGGGCTATAGATATTTAGGAGTTGGAGGCACATGCTCCGGTTCAGCCGTCAGTGGGGCGTTCTTTTCAACCGGTGAAATATGTGTCGCAATCATTTCAATCTCCTCAGGGGTCGCAGCAATCGAATCGTCAGAGGTTCAAGCCCCGAGGCAAACAGTTTAAGAAGAAGGCGCATTCGAGTTCCTCTGGTTCTGTGAGTTCTGGTGGCAGTAGTTCTGGCGGTGCGTTTTGTGGACAGTGCGGAGGGAAGCATGAGACTTCGCAGTGTCATGGAGTTCGAGGTCTTTGTCATCTTTGTGGACAACCGGGACATTTTGCTAGAGCGTGTCCTTTGATGGGAGGGCAGTCTTTGAGTCAGTCGTAGCAAGGTTCCACTGGTGGTTCTTCGCAGCGACAGCAGCCTTTTGTTCCTTCCCAACATTCAGGATTCCAACCTCGTGAGCCTTCTAGGTTTGGAGTACTTTCGAGACCTCAGTTTCCGGGACCGCAGCAGGCTCAGGCGAATGCCTTGACGAGAGATCAGGCTGATGAGATACCTACATGAGTGATTCAAGGTACATGCTTTATCTTTGATTTTCCTGCACGAGTTTTTATTGACACTGGAGCATCACACTCCTTAATTTTTGAGTTGTTTGTGTATGAGCGTGGGTTGAGTTCTTCCCCACTGTGTGATGTTGTCTCCGTTTCCACCCCTGCTGGTGTGAGTCTGTTGTCCCGAGAGGTGGTGTTGGATTGTCTGATTAGATTTGATGAGCATGTTTTGATGACCAATCTGATTGTTTTTGGAATTCGAGATTTTGATTGCATTTTGGGTATGGATGTGTTGACTGAAAATAGAGTGACCGTTGATTGTTTCCATGGTGTGGTGAGGTTTAGGCCTCGATCTGGAGAGAAATGGGAGTTCTATGGTGCTGATTCGCGACCTAAGATTCCTATGGTGTCCGCCATGGAGATGTTTAGTTTGTTGTCGCTAGAGAATTCAGGGTTTATGATCTATGCCTTAGATGTTTCCCATGAGTAGAGAGTGGAGTTGAGCGATGTTCCGATTGCTCAAGAGTTCCCAGATGTGTTTCTAGACGAGATTCCTGGATTTCCTCTGAGAATAGAGATTGATTTCAGTATCGAGTTGGTGCCTGGTACAGCCCCGATTTCTAGAGCTCCATATCGGTTGGCGCCAGCAGAGTTGAAACAACTCAAGGATCAGTTGAGAGATATTCTTGAGAAAGGCTTATTAGACCGAGTATGTCGCCTTCTGTTTGTGAAGAAGAAAGATGGATCTATGAGGATGTGCATTGATTTTCGGCAGTTGAACAAAGCGACAGTGAAGAACAAGTATCCTTTGCCGAAGATTGATGACTTGTTCGATCAGTTGCAAGGATCGGCCGTGTACTCGAAGATTGATTTGCGATCTGGCTATCATCAGTTGCGGATTAGAGACGCTGATGTAGCGAAGACAGCTTTCCGAACGAGATATGGGCATTATGAGTTTCTTGTGATGCCGTTTGGGTTGACGAATGCTCCTGCTGTGTTCATGGATTTGATGAATTGCGTCTTTAGCAAGTACATTGATCGATTCGTGATTGTCTTGTGTATTCGAGGAATTTCAGAGAGCATAAAGAGCACTTGAGGCTAGTGTTGCAAAGATTGAGAGACTCACAACTTTATGCCAAGTTCAGCAAGTGTGAATTTTGGCTAGACAGAGTTATTTTCTTGGGTCATGTGATTTCAGCGCAAGGAATTTCTGTGGATCCTAGTAAGGTCGAAGCAATTCTTAACTTGGAGCGGCCTAGGAATGTTTCCAAGATCCGTAGTTTCTTGGGATTGGCTGGTTATTATAGGCGTTTCATTGAGAAGTTTTCTTCGATAGCCAGGCCGATGACTCAGTTGACCCAGAAGGATAGGAAGTTTGTTTGGACTGATGAGTGTGAGTCAAGTTTCCAGATGCTGAAGAAGAAGTTGACTACTGCTCCTGTTTTGGCCTTGCCTTCGGGTTCTGGAGGTTTTGTGGTGTGCTCCGATGCTTCTCTGAGTGGTTTAGGGTGTGTTTTGATGCAGAACGAGTACGTGATTGCGTATGCATATCGACGTTGAAGCCTCATGAGACGAGATATCCCGTTCATGATCTAGAGTTGGCTGCGATTGTGTTTGTCTTGAAGATATGGTGACACTATCTGTATGTTGAGGAGTTTGTGGTATACACCGATCACAAGAGTTTGAAGTATATCTTCACCCAGTCAGATTTGAATATGAGGCAACGTCGTTGGATGGATTTGCTTAAGGATTTTGATTGCGAGATACAGTATCACCCTGGGCGGATGAACTTGGTAGCCGATGCTTTGAGTAGGAAAGCCCAGCCTACGATGCTAACCCCTTGAATTTCTCGAGAGTCCACAAGCAGTTGAGTACTTCGGGTTGGCGATTCCAGCCGAGTGATCAGTACTTCTTAGTTTCTTCGATTCAGGTGGAACCACAGATTGTGAGTGACATCAGAGAAGCGCAGAGGACTGATCCGTATATCCATGAGTTGAGGATTAAGGCCCAGAATGGTCTGTCTGAAGATTTCTCTGTTGCTTCGGATGGATGTTTGAGATTTTGCTGGGCGGATGAACTTGGTAGCCGATGCTTTGAGTAGGAAAGCCCAGCCTACGATGCTAACCCCTTGAATTTCTCGAGAGTCCACAAGCAGTTGAGTACTTCGGGTTGGCGATTCCAGCCGAGTGATCAGTACTTCTTAGTTTCTTCGATTCAGGTGGAACCACAGATTGTGAGTGACATCAGAGAAGCGCAGAGGACTGATCCGTATATCCATGAGTTGAGGATTAAGGCCCAGAATGGTCTGTCTGAAGATTTCTCTGTTGCTTCGGATGGATGTTTGAGATTTTGTGGTAGATTAGTGGTTCTGAACTTGATTGATTTGAAAGATACTATTCTGAATGAAGCGCATTGCAGTCGTTATAGCGTACATCCGGGGGAGAAGAAGATGTACCATGCTTTGAAGTCTCACTACTGGTGGGAAGGCATGAAGAGCGACATTTCTGGTTTTGTTGCTCGATATTTGAATTGCCAGCAGGTCAAGGCTGAGAGAATGAGACCTGGTGGATTGTTGCAGAGTTTAGAAGTGCCCCAATGGAATTGGGAGCACATCGCCATTGATTTTGTGACTCATTTGCCTCGATCTACTAGGGGATGCGATGCGATTTCGGTGGTGATTGATAGACTCTCTAAGTCAGCCCATTTCATTCCCTATGATGTGAGGTGTTCGATGAAGAGAATGGCAAAGTTGTATGTCGACCATGTGGTTAGATTGCGTGGAGTGCCTGTCGATAGTTTCAGATAGAGATCCGAGATTCACCTCTCGATTTTGGAAGAGTTTGCGAGCAGCGATGGGTTCGAGATTGGCGATGAGCACTGCTTATCACCCCCAGACAGATGGCCAATCTGAGAGGACCATTCAGACTTTAGAAGATATGCTGCGTGCAGTTGTGATGGATTTCAGTGGTGGCTGGCAGGATGCTTTGTCCTTAGTTGAGTTTTCTTACAACCACAGCTATCAAGTGACCATTGGAATGGCTCCGTTTAAATAATTGTATGGTCGAAAGTGTAGGTCACCGATCTGTTGGGAAGAGGTTGGTGAAAGACAGCTTTCTACTCCTGAGTTTGTGCAGCATATGAAAGATCAAGTTGAATTGATTCGGAGTAGAATGAAAGCTGCACAAGATAGATATGCTAGCTATGCTAATAAGCGACGCAGACCGTTAGAATTTGAGGTTGGCGATTGTGTATTTCTCAAGATTTCTCCTTTCAAGAGTGTTATGAGAATCAAATTTAAGGGTAAGTTATCTCCTAGATTCGTTGGTCCCTTTGAGATTGTTGAGAGGATTGGACAGTTGGCTTATAGATTGAAGCTGCCTGATGAGTTAGCAGAGATGCATGACGTTTTTCATGTATCAATGTTGAGAAAATATGAGCCAGATCCATCCCATGTGCTGAGGACTGATGAAGTAGAGCTAGACCAGACCCTGAGCTATGTCGAATATCCAGTGCAGATTCTGGATAGGAAGGAGAAGCAACTGAGGAATAAGGTAATACCGTTGATGATGGTCCAATGAAGCAAGCATGGACGTGAAGAAGCTACCTGGGAAGTTGAGGAAAAGATGAGACAGGAGTGGCCTCATCTGTTTGAGCCATAGCAGCAGCGTTTCAGGTAACTTCTAGTTTGATTGATTTTGTGATTTAAGTGATTTTGCTGCTGAATTGAGATTCTGTTTAGTATTGAGATTTACTAACAGTATGGCATGAGTATATTAGGAATGGTGTCTAGTATAGTGTGTATTGAATAAGCTATCTTGCTGTTGTGATTTTGATTTGATGACTTAACTGATTTCGAGGACGAAATCGGTTTCTAGTGGGGGAGAGTGTGAGGACTAGAAATCTGTTAAGTATGATTTAATGGTTAATCAGCTTTTGGATTAAGATTTGTCACGGAAATTGTGATTACTGGTTAACGTGTGAAATCAGCGTTGCATTTGGAGTTCACTAGTTGTATTTTTCCTATCGGGAAATGATTCCAGTAGTAATTCAGACGTGAGGATCATCGTTGGGAAGAAGCTAGGACAGCAGCGCCTTTGCGCGAGGATTTGCGGGCGTTCAGATGTTGCCTAACGTGTTTTCAATAGCGGGTGTTGATATGTCGTCGTTTGGATTAGTTGGAACGACAGCGTTTTGGATAAGAGAAGAAGGCAGCAGTGATTTGCTTGAGTATCCAGATGTCAACGCTGGTCAACTCAGCAGTGAGAGTATAGCGAGAAGCAGCTGTTAGTGTTAGCGCGCGCGTACGAGATGATGCCACGTGTTAGTCAACACGAGTGAGTTGACTGCTGGTTATTAGCGCTATTCAGATGTTGCTAGCGAGAAATCTGTTTCAGCAGTAGAAACTATGCTTCGTCGTTTTGATTAGTTGGTGCGACGTCGTTTGCTGTATGAGTTAGTAGAGTGTTTAGATGTTTGTATTGTATCAGCATTGGGCGAAAGCTGGAGTCAGCTTTGAGAGGACTTTTGCCTTAGTATAAGCATAGATCTGAATTGCTTAGAACAGCAGTGGTTCGAGGATTTATATACCAAGTGCTGCCCAACACTTAGCGTATTTTGAACCCGATATTTCTCATCGTTTTTCCCAGTAAACCCTCGATAGTTACTGTTCATTCGAAAACTTCTTTGGTAAATTGCCGTCGATTTCCGTCGTTGTTTGGAGCGAGACCGGTGGCGTTGAGCTCGTCTTGAGTAGCTCTTTTGATTGATACGATTTAGGTGGCCTGAGTCGACGTTGGAGAGGAACGCGAAGTAGCAGTGTTGATCCAACGTTTTCACGAAGCTAGACCCGAGAGTTCTTGAGCTTTTGGGTAAGTGATTTCGGCTGTTTTAAGCTTAGTTCTAGCTGTTAGAAGCTGCTTCGATAGGTAGAACCAGATTTGAGTTCCGACCGTAGGTAGTATGCTTTAAAAATTCAGATGTGAACTAAGAAATTGAGATTCCTTAACAGAATTGAGCTCCAGGGAAGTCCCTGCTGTGTTGAACGTGACCAGCGAGGTAGCAATTTTGAGCAGTTGAAGCTGTCGTGCCTGAGTAAGACCTGTTGAGGTAGAATATGAGTGCAGAGGTACGAGTTGAGCTTTTGCTAACAGCTTGAACATAGCGTGCTAGTATTTGAGGCATGAAATCTGTGCTATGTGAATTCTGTGTTTACGTGAACAGTTTGATTCAATTGATAAGTCCTTTTTACGTATTATATGCATGTTGAAATCAGATTTGAATTTCATTGCATTCACGCATACATATTGAGCCTTTGATCGATTGAGAACATGAGATAGAGCCACGTTGTGACCGGCCGACAGATGTGTCGTGCCTGAAAGGTACAACGCTATCATCGGAGTGGTGACAGACTGATTGGTTGTGTCTGAATACCATCGAGCTGTGATGGCTGATGGGCCTGAAGATCACGGACCGATGATTTCCCTGGTTGATACACTGTGCGGGTATAGAGGCTCGATTGAGATTACTGCCAGCTGATTAGCAGGCCTTGATGACCGATGTTCTTTGACAGCCACATGCATTCATGACTTAGAATACTGCATGTTTATGATTTGCTGTTATATTAGTGCTCATTCATACTGAGGCTTGACCTCGTATTCTTTTCCTGCTTTTGTGTTGTTTGGGTCTGTATGCCCAGTTGCAGGATCTTCAGGTAACCAAGCTGGACAGACTGGAACCCCAGCTGGTCGATCCTCATTTCCTTGAGTCCCAGTGATTACTTTATTATGTATTGATCCAGGAGATTCCCTGAGGTTATATGTATTTGGGGAGATCGCTGTTGATTTGAATTGAGATTACCTGTTTTTGTATGAATTTTGATTTAGATCATATTTTGAGTATGAATATTTTGAAGACATGATTTGGTTCAGGCCTAACTTTATTTCGAAAATTTTTAGCCCTATTTTATTATTTATGTGCTTAATTGTGCTATTAATTACTGTTAAGTAGCACGGGGCCTGACAGTCTCAATGACGTTTCGAGTAATAAGGACTAATCTGTACAACCAAGACTTCGGACTTAATCCACTCAATAAATGGAACCACTTGGAAAGTGCTAACGAGGATAGTTTGATAGATAACTAGGTCACTATCCATCTGCATGCTCAGAACATCACTTTGTTCCCTACCAATGAAACGTGGTACTTCGCATCGTAGATGCTAGTCTCAAGCTCGGACTGTCAGGCCTCGTGCTCTAATCAGAGATACAACATACAAACACATGCGGAAGCTACTAAAAAGCGGATAAAATTTTCGCTTTTGGCCTGACGGTTTAAAACAATATAATTTAAAATAGTGCGATAATCAAAATAGATATCCCAATTTATAAAAAACCACTAAACAACACAAGCAATATAACATACGAAAATAAGTATCAGACTCCAACCACTGGATACAACGACAAAGCGCAGGGCATCCCCCTGACTAAGAATACTGATACATATAAATATGCGATACGCCACTGGGATACTCTAACCACCTCCTGGGGCACCACCAGCTGGGTTAAAACCACGACCAGCTGTAAAACCCGGGTTTCCTGAAAACAACACAACAAGAAAAACAACCAAGCCCCAGAGGGACATGGGGTCAAACCCCAGTACGGAGAGCAACTATAAAACAGCAGTAAACAACAAGAATAAAATGCAGATGCTATGCATGAGGAAGGAGACAACAGCTCAACGGAATCTGCAACAGTATGTGGCCACGGTGAGTGTAGGACATGTGGGAGCTACCCACTCACCCCTACTCGCCCACCCGTACCAGATGCATCAACAACCCAACCTATGAACTGTGGTAGCTAACCACTCGGCGCATAGGGGAAATGAGAGTGCGGAATCACCGCTCCCCCTCGCATCCTGGTAAGTAACAGAACAATAACAACGAGGCGATGGCTGCAAAAGCTGAACGGAGATGCAAATGCGTGTATGCAACATGCTGGAATAACAAGCATATAAACATATGCGAAACAATAATAGCATCAGCAAGTATACACCATATAACCAACAGTCATCTCACAAAGCAGCAGCTAGCAATAGCCATCTCACAAATTATCCAAGCCATAACATCGCTGTATTACAAGCTCCAATCCGTACCTCAATTCCTAGCACAATTACCACAATCAAAGGTCCCGAGAAATCTGAATTCCAACCTGTCGAAACACACAGGGCAATATTCTCAAGGGACGCTAATACAAAGGAAGCACGCTGGGAGTTACACACACTCAACCAGCTACTGATTCCAACAATACCACTAACAGGAAGCTTAAACAAAGGCTAATACTAAGATCTCAACAAACAACGAATCCATTGAGCGAAGCGTCAGAACAAAAAACGAATCCACCTGATCCGGACGGTAGAGCCAACACAGGCACAGTAGTCAGCTTCTCCTTAAGCAGTTGAAAGGCATTCTCGCACTGCTCAGTCCAAACAAACCGCTTGTCCTTCTGAGTCAATTGAGTCATCGGCTTTGCTATACTAGATAATCCTTCGATGAAACGACGATAATAGCCAGCCAGACCCAAGAAACTACGAATCTCGGAAACATTCCTGGGACGCTCCCAGTTCAGAACAGCATCAACCTTACTGGGATCCACCGAAATCCCCTCGGCTGAAATCACATGTCCCAAGAATACGACGCGATCCAACCAGAACTCACACTTGGAAAACTTTGCATACAACTGCTGGTCTCTCAGCGTCTGAAGGACAATACGCAAATGCTCCTTGTGCTCCAAAGGAGTCTTCGAATAGACTAAGATGTCGTCGATGAACACGATCACAAACTGATCAAACAGATCATCGATTCTCGGCAACGGGTACTTGTTCTTGACAGTGGCTTTGTTCAACTGGCGGAAATCAATGCACATCCGCATTGAGCCATCCTTCTTCTTCACAAACAGAATGGGCGCTCCCCACGGTGACATACTAGGTCGGATAAAACCTTTCTCCAGCAAATCATCTAACTGCACCTTGAGTTATCTCAACTCCGCAGGCGCCAGACGATAAGGAGCACATGAAATCGGAGCTGTGCCAGGCACCAGCTTTATGCTGAAGTCAATCTCTCGCCTCGGAGGAAAACCAGGGATCTCCTCCGGAAACACATCGGGAAAGTGCCGCACTACGGGAACGTCACTGAGCTGAACACGGGAAGAAGAAGACGCATCCAAAGCGTAGATCATAAAGCCAGCATTCCCCAAAGAAAACAAGCTAAACATCTCCATTGCTGAGACCAACGGGATCTTCGATCTAGAATCCTGGCCGTAGAAGTCCCAATTCTCGCCAGACAAAGGCCAAAAGCGCACAATCCCATGGAAACAATCCACAGAGGCCCTATAGTTGGACAGCACGTCCATCCCAACTATGCAATCAAAATCCCAAAGCATTAAACGGATCAAGCTCGCCACCAACACATGCTCACCAAAACGCAACACACCATCCAACAAAACCCCCTGAGAGAACAAGCTCACACCACCCGGGGTAGAAACAGAAACGGCATCATGCAAAGAAATGGTACACAGACCATGCTCAACAACAAACGAATCGAAAATAAACGAATGCGATGCAACGGTGTCAAACAACACACACGCAGGAAAATCAAAAACAAGGCAAGTACCTGCGATCACCCGACTCGGTGTCTCCTCGGCCTGCTCCCTAGTGATGGCATTAACCTGAGCATGCTGGGGCCAGAGAAGAAAGGCTGAGATGACTGTCCGAACCACGACGGACCAGGCTGCTGAAACGGCCTAAACTGAGGCTCACCCAAATGGGGCTGCTGAAACTGAGGGGAACGACCCCTAGACTGACCTCCTCGACCCTGAGGCTGGGCCGCGGTCTGCTGTGATCCAGCTGACGGACACACTCTAGCAAAATGCCCGTACTGACCACAAAGGTTGCAGGAACCCTGCACACCAAC
>KV003331.1:0-13870 GCA_001598015.1 Dorcoceras hygrometricum | reverse complement strand
ATTATTATTATTATTATTATTTTTATTGTTTTTCATTATTATTATTATTATTATTAGTATTATTATTATATAAATTAAGGTCATTGGTATTTAGTATGTACTGGTCATAATAATTTTTTAAGAAATATAATACCTTTTTACTACACGTGAATTTTAACGGAAGAAAAAAATATGGCGATGGGATTAAGCGTTTGACGTTGGACCAAAAGCTATAACTGTTAGTTAAGGTGCAACTGTATTTTCTTATAATGTAGTAATAGAGTGTACCTATCATGTGTGTCAGAGTCGGGTTGTTAGGCTCAAGAGATCGAGGATGACATGTGCCTAATTGCTGGTTCTGTATCATTTCTTTAGAGATTAGTCTTACTTATTTTTACCACCGATCATATTCTCCAGCAAAGATAGTATTATTGTTAAGATCTGACATAGTGTCCAAATGTCCACCAGATCAAATGACGCAATATCAGCATCTTAACATACGAAATCTTTCCAGGATACCACACATGTAGTACTACTCTTACTCTTCTACGCTTAACTCAACAAGCAATCGTATAAATATCACATCAATATATATGTAGCCAATATAAGTATTTATATAGATTCAAGAATAAACTAAAGTAAAACTATACTCTAGAGAAAACACCAGCTTTATTTTCTGTTTTTTTTTAAAAAAAAATTATTTGTCGATGAAAATAAAATTATGTAGATGTTGGGTATATAAAAATATTAGCGATTATATATAAGAACAAGTATTTTGAAGTTGTTATAAATAGTAACTCCTTCATTCCACATATATATGCCATATTTTAATGATATATGTCACAAGTATATATTTTATTTTTCATATTCATATTATTATTTTTTTTACCAATATAATTTTATAAGTAAATACATAATACTTTCATAAATTTTTTATTTCATATTAAAACATATGATTAAAATGGTAGTTGTAAAAATTTTTTCCAATGAATTTTTCAGTATATTTAATAAATATCCGAAATCTGAGATGAAGAGTAGTTGTATGTTTAAATTATAAACAACGTTTATAGCAGGACGTTAATTTTATGTGAAACTTATACTTAATAAAACAATATTTATTTTATAAATAAAGTTTTGTTAATATCATATACTAAATTGTTATAAATTTTCATGCAAAATTTATCTATTTAAAAACATATGTTAATAAAGACAATTACTCGAACAGGGAAAAAAAATAATAAAGAAAGTATATTTTGATAGAGAAAGACTCAAAACAGTACAACAATAATAATAAAGAAAGAAACTATTGCGAGATGAATATATGCATTAAAGTGTGGTGGTAGATTGGTAAAACGTGAAGGGTATACAAGATATTTCAGATAAATAATAATAAAACACAAATAAAAAATAGCAAGATCATGCTATTTCATTATTAATATTCCAGAATAAATATTTCAAAAATAAGTTTTAGTTAATTTTTTATTCTTCGCAAAAAGAAGGAAAACTTAAATTTTTTACTTGTACAAACAGATACGGCACAAATACAGATAAATAAGCTGGGAATCCTACAGTTAAATGCACGCACTCTGAGATTAAAACTGCTGCTGACATTTGGATAAGACAAATTTTGTTATGATGGAAATTCAGATTTTGACCAGTAAAAGTAATATTCATATATTTTAGAACACAACACATATATATATTATATATATTAAAATATATATGAAAATTCAGATTTTGACCAGTAAAAATAATATATATATATATATATATATATATATTTCAAATATGTAACTGAGACTTTAGTAAAAGAACATTGTATCAACCACATTTTTTCTGGCAGCTATTCCTCTCGATTTAATACAAATAACAACTATTTGGTACTCATAACGACTCTACAAACTTAAACACCCACAGAGTCATTTTCCTTTTTTATCTGGATTTTCTAGATTTGAATCAAACCCAACCACTAAAATTTGCGTAAGGAGAAATGCTCAAGTATATAACCAATATGGATCAACATTTAATACACCTCTCATGCCCATGAATGGGTATCCAGAGCATGAGGTTTGTTTTGCATCGCGGTGTTACATAAGACAGTGCTGTGAGCATGAAGTTTGCTTGACAAAAGCGAATATACCACAAATACAATCCAGCACATAATGATAACCATGACATAATAAGGTTTAAATTGTAGACTTTAACCCAACTCAACCAAAAAAACTAGCTCTAGAGGGAGGATTGTCAAAGTTCGTATATGTAACTCGCAAGTACTTTATACAAACCGACGTGATACAACATTTCATGGCTTGAATCAATGTTTTTAAAATCGAACTGGCCGGTTTGATGGGGAATCGGTCACTGGTCCGATCCATTTACGGCTAAAAAACCGTCTGAAGCGATTCATATATAATTACTTAGAATTTAATTTTATCCATATATATATATATATATATATATATTGATTTTTAAACACTTAAAACATTTTATTACTATAGTAATATTTTATAACATATATTATTCCGATCCAACCATCCTATTGAACATGTTGAATCGATTCACTATTTCTTATTATGACAACTTGGCTAAAATAAAATATACCATGTCCCTTTGTGTTCATAAGAAAATGAGCCTGTTCCATATGAAGCTATCAATAAACTATAAAGAAAAACATTCGAAACCCTAACACTGTGTCTTGTTTCTAAAAACTCAATATGTTGTCATTCCATAAATCTTTGGTTCATTTATTCTAATATCATTTATATCTTACAAGGATTTTAATGGTAGGGATACACTCAACTAATTAGATTAGATTCGTTTTTATTAAATATTAATTTACTGTTATACCAAAAGGGGACCCACTCCAAGGTGTTATGTTTCCCAACTTCTTGCGTAGGCGACCGAGTCTCAAAAGATAATGCTTTACAGATAATAGTTATCCAGTAATAATTGCGCCATTAAGATGCACACATTTATATTAATAGATATACTAAAAAATTTATATTTTTATGAGAGAGAAATTTATCCGAGGGAAAAGTTTCCTTATACGGATATGTGGTGTGGCTTTTTATGTTTGAATGGGTTAAAATATCTTGAAACAGATTATAAAATTCCCAGAAGTCAGAGGAAGACTTTTCCTATTTTCCATAAATATAATTATCAAATCTTTTGATCGTATGAGAGTAAAGATTACATTTGGATTTAAATATAATTCATCATTATCTATATTTAGTTTATATATCATAAAATGGGATCAAGCTATCTACATCTGAAGTTGTTAGATCGTATAAGACAAATGGATCACATTATTATCTAACAAGTGTGCCATAATCAAATATATCTCATTAGTGAGGCATCCAATAAAAGTTATCTCTGTCATTGTGGACTCCGGGATAGGGCGATTAAATTAACTAATTATTTTATTCGACTTCTACTCGATTTCACTAAATAATCTTATATAATTATCCATAACATATATCAAGAGCCAAAATAACTTTGGTTCAAAATTTTTTTAAAGAAAATTTACAGTCATGAATGTCACAAAATTAAGAGGCATTTGATTGGGCACATATGTCTGGGTCAAAGGCATCAAGTTAGTGCCTTATCCAAAGTACAAGAAGTAAGGGTAGGACATGTGTAAGGTTAATTCTTGTCTTTTTTACTTTTTACTTGTCCACTTTTGATTCATTGACAAGGGCCTCGGTGGACCAATGGACTTATCATCTTTCATCTTCAATCACTTTTGATTCAATATAGATCATTATCCTTTAGCTTTTAGTAGGGCTCCCTAATAAGTTAAATTTGGAAAGATCAATGGCTCATGTCTTCAAATTTAATAAAATATGTTTATATAAAAAAATTTTCTATTATGATACGTTGGGGGTGGGAGGAAACCCCCAAAAAGAAAAAAAAAACAGAAAATCAAACCAAAGTGTGGGTTGGTATCAATTTCCAATTGGCCATGGTTTGGATTATTTATAAAAGAATAGACAAAATAACGGATGTCGTTCAAAGTTTTGATAAAAAGAATACAAACCAAATTATATATTTTGATTTTTTGTTTATAACATGTAGTTGGAAATCATGTATATAATAATAATAATAATTATTATTATTATTATATATCTCCCTTATATTTGTAATTATTATCAAAAAAACCTAATTATATTCAATATATGTTTACCTCACTTAAAATTTGTGAAATGTACAATAAATCTAAATAATTTCTAAAATTACAAACATCCCCATCAAATTTGTAATTACCATACATTTTACCTGCATACCTTTGTGTTTATCTACATTCTATCCCATTATATTTGTAATTATTTCAGGGGTTACATGTATAATAAAAATACAAAACAAGAAGAGGTGTACTAGCGAATAATATACTATTTTTATAATCATATTGATTAAATAATTATTTTAAGTTAAACCAATCCGATCGCCTTGATCATGAAAAAAATAACATTGATTAATCTCTGTGAAAGTTTGGATGAAATTTAAACACCTGAGCAACAAATAGCAAGTGAATAAATCACTATTACCAAGAACTGAAGTTGAATTAATATAAAAGATAAACATCTACATATTTTTTAATAGTTCTCGTGTGAGACGAACATATTATGTTTCTAATGAATTTACTTGAGCGCACATAGTAAATTGCAAACAGAATAGAGCAGAGAAGAGCTTAGATCAGATCAGCTGAAAGTACAAGCGAAGAGCTGAACTCAGTTAAGAAGAACGGTTCGGAATCTTTCAATAGAACAGATTAGCTTGGAACATTATACGGAACAGATAAGATCATATCAGCTCGGACCAATATACAAATCAGTAGAAAAGACCAGCTGAGAACAGATCATAAGATGAGTACAGACAGGCTCATAATAGAACATATCAGATCAAGAGCAGTTGAGAAGAGCATGAAGGTTCAGATCATATCGGATGAGATCAAATCAAATATAAAAAGAATAGTTAAGCGAATCCGATCAGCACAGGCTATCAGCTCATAGGAACAAATCAGTTTGAACAAGATCAAATCAAGTCAGAACAGAAACCGATCAAACGGATTTACCTAGTATGATAAAAGGTCATTTTCAGAGTGGTTGAAGATCATAAATATCCTCAATTTGACTTGTACAAAGAAAGGACGACAAGTATAGAGACTTTTGCAACAGCTAAAAACTTTTGTCCATCGTTCATATCAGAATAGATATTATAAATAGAGTTGAACCGAAACAAATTCAAGGCACTAAAAAGGAGACGGAGATGAGCCGAAAAAGAAAACGAAAGAGAGACTATGAGATATCATCGAAATGTATGAAACATCAATAGATAGACGACATTAAATGAAGATACTTGAGAGAATAGACTGTAACAGAATAATCCTTACACACACATACACCCACATATATGATATTGAGCTGATACAGATCAGATTAGTGAATAATATTAGACAAAAGTTGTCTTCACACAAAGACGTTAAATTTGGTGTTTGTAGTCTTGACATTGAGACGTTAAACATATGCAGTTGGATTCTAGGAGTCTGAATAGTGTAATAAGTCTCAATCGAGGTAGGTTTGTACAAGCTATTCTATGAATCAAAATCTTTTAGTTTAGCCTTCCAGATTGGAAGAAGACGAGACGTAGAAGCAGTGACTTCGAACTTCCAGAAAAATATCTGAGTACTTTCTTTACAACTTTAATTCATACATGTTTTAAACTTTTTAAATTCAATTTCCAGAAAGTATGTCGAGTATCTCCCGCTTGGTATTTCTAACCAAACTCAATATAGCTTTTGGAGCTCAAAATTCAAGAACCAGAGTTATTATAACTCAATCAGATTGAGTTGTCTTTCAGTTCGGTGCTATTTGTTGTTTTTCTTTAAAATAATTCAAATGCAAGATCCAATCCTTTATTTTCAACATCTTCGATACATATTAATAATCAAATCTAGACTTTGCTGAAAATATATTTTAAACATTTTGCGGAGCTTATAAGTTAATTAATATTTTTTTAAAAAATATAATTTTAAAAAATATTACTAACTCCTTTTTTTTTTAAAAAATCAGGCATATATATGTTTCAATAAACACGCTGCAGTCTGAGTTGTATAAGATGATGCTAATATGTTACAGGGAAATTAATAATAATACCTTATCTTAAGCTATTTTTTTAAAAAGGCTCGTTTTCTAAAATTTTCACAAATGCATTGTATAATTTAATAATTCTAATTTCTAACTATCCTCACCACTCACTCTAGTGAGAGATTATTTTTCAAATAAGATTTGACACGTATTATTCTCCAAAAATTCTCAAATAATAATCAAATAAATGTAATATATGATGCTAATATGTTACAGGGAAATTAATAATAATACCTTATGTTAAGCTATTTTTTTTAAAAAGGCTCGTTTCTAAAATTTTCACAAAATAGCATTGTATATTTAATAATTCTAACTATCCTCACCACTCACTCTAGTGAGAGATTAGTTTTCAAATAAGATTTGACACGTATTATTCTCCAAAAATTCTCAAATAATAATCAAATAAATGTAATATATGATGCTAATATGTTACAGGGAAATTAATAATAATACCTTATGTTAAGCTATTTTTTTTAAAAAGGCTCGTTTCTAAAATTTTCACAAAATAGCATTGTATATTTAATAATTCTAACTATCCTCACCACTCACTCTAGTGAGAGATTAGTTTTCAAATAAGATTTGACACGTATTATTCTCCAAAAATTCTCAAATAATAATCAAATAAATGTAATATATGATGCTAATATGTTACAGGGAAATTAATAATAATACCTTATGTTAAGCTATTTTTTTTAAAAAGGCTCGTTTCTAAAATTTTCACAAAATAGCATTGTATATTTAATAATTCTAACTATCCTCACCACTCACTCTAGTGAGAGATTAGTTTTCAAATAAGAATCCAGGGAGGATTCTCCAGCACGTCGGGTCGGGGTCCTCGGGCGATAACCCGAGCTTAGATCGTTTCCTCAGGTTAAAAATCCTCTCCATAAGGCCGGTGCTCGGTCCTCGGGAATACAGGCGCTCGGGCAATTCCCGAGCTGGTGGCCAGGCCTCGATCGAGAATCCCGAGCTCCGCGAGTGCTTCTTGGTTGCTCTCGCCTTTACTGACGTAGGTGCTGCAGTGCTCGGTCCTCGGGTCCCGAGGTGTTTATGGGGGGCATGGAGTATACCCCCCGCCTCGAGTCCTAGACGAAGAATTAAAATATAGGAGTAATTGTGCCTGACGTCGGGACCCGAGGTGAAAACCCATAACTGAAGCAAAATCACGATCCTTGTGCTACTGCCTCCCAGCCGTCGATAAGGGGACACGTGTCCGACGGGATTGAGGTCGGGTTGTGCTTTCGGGAGAAAACCATGATCCGCGTGCTAATGACTCCAACCGTTGATAAGATCTTCGTGAACAATAGAAATTAAAGTAGCCTGGCACCCGAGTAGAGTAGCCTGACGTCCGACGCGACCGTTGAGCTTCTCGAGGTGATCTGGACCGTTGAGAGAGGTGAGATCGGACGGTCAAGATCATCCTCCCGAATCTTATAAATGTGCGAACTTCCAACCTCATTTCTCACTTTCGTTTCCAACCGCAACGTTATTCTGTCAAAATTTCTTCTCGCTCCCGAGTACTTGTCCTGTTTTCCCGATCTCATTCTCCTACTTTAGTAAGTCGCAACTTTCATAGAACAATGTCTTCTCCGTCTGATAGTACCGTGAGTAGTACCGCTGCATCCATAGATGGCGCATCTCCCCGACGCCAGGCGGGAGAGCCCTGGCTTCCCGAGCCTGAGGAACTCCCGAACACCCCCTGGTATGAGGAGAAATATTCTAACTTGAGACTATCCGACATAGCCACCATTAAAGAGAAGGGGGGCACAATGGGTAAATTTGAGGTAGTTCTCCCCCACCTCGACGAGAGGGCTCACCGTCCTCCTCCGGGCTTCCATACGTGTTATATAAACCAAATTGACATGGGCCTCAGGTTCCCACTCCCGAGATTCATCGCTGCCTTGTGCCATTACATTAAAATAAGCCCGAGCCAATTGGCTCCGAACTCCTACATTTTTCTCCTAGCTCTGGCCGTCCTTCTTAGCTACCACCAGCTCCCCTTGATCCCCTACATCCTCATGCAACTAATTCAGATTAAGAGGCTAGGGCCCGGGAAGTTCTACATCTACCATAAGGGGGATCATAACTTCATCAAGGGGAACCCGAGCTCCCACAAGGGGTGGATGAGCAGGTTCTTCTATATCAAGTGTGATAGTATGAGGGACCCGTGGAGGTGTGAGATGTCCTGGAGGGATAATGTCTTCACTCTCACCCCCCGAACACCCGACCGAGCCCCGAGCCTGACCTCCTTCCTCGAAGCTATGCGCGGTACGAGCTATAATGCTCCCGATCTGATAAAGGAAGATCTGCTGTGCTTCTTCAAGTTTAGCAGGAAGGGGGTCGAGTTCGTCCGGGACCTCGGTATAGTTGTGTCTTGCCTTAGTCACATCTTTACCTTTTCCCGAGCTCAAGTTTCGCCCGAACTAACATTTGCCTTGTTTCTTTTTATGTAGACGAGCGAATGGGCAAGGCATAACTGCTGAAGGCTATGCAGGAGGAGGCGCGCGCCTCGGGGGAAGTCGGGCCCTCCAAGAAGACGACGAAGAAGAGGAAGACCCCTTCCTCGGCTCAGGGGGAGGCTCCCTGCGAGAGGAAAGAAAGGCGCCTCTACCTCGGGGACTCAGCTCGAGGAGCCTCTGGAGAAGAGCCGGGCACAGACGCCCCCGACGTCCAGGTCCGAGGAGATTTCTGACCTTCTGCCAGTCATCACCATTGCCGAGGCTGTGTCCTCGGGGAAGGGGTCCGGGCGAATCCCCCCTTTCGATCCTCTAAGGATTCCTTGGTAGCCTCCCCATCTGCGGTCGTGGCTACTCGGTACATCTGCAACATGGCCCCCGACCAGGATCTCCAAGTGCTCAAAAGGGCCGACGACGCTGAGGCGGTGGGCCATTTTGCGGCCAACATTGCCTCGGTATGTTCTTCTTTTCCTAGCTTTAGCTTCCCCCTTTCACTAACAATGCTGGTACTGACCTCTTACCCTTATGTAGGCAATAGCTTGGGGGGGCGAGGTGGTGAAACGCCTCACTCGGGCTCATCGAAAGATGAATGCCTCCCGCAAGAATTTTGACGAGGTGATGGGCCGACACGCCGAGGTGATAGCCCGGCTCGAGGAACTGGAGGCCCTCAGGGCCCGAGAAGAGGGGGCGGCAAAGGCCCAGCGGGAGGTGCTCGATGCTGAGCTAGCGGCCGAGAAGGAGGCTCGGGCAATCGAGATGGAAGCCATGGTGGCTGAGCTCGAGAAGGCCAATGCTTGGGTGGGGCAGGAGGCCGAGCGCCTGAAGAGTGAGGCCAAGGAGGAGTTCCTGAAGTCCCCCGAGTTTGAGACCCTATTGGTGAAGAAGGCTTGATGCTACTTCAAGGATGGCTTCTGGGGCTGCTTGGCCCAATTCCGCGCCAATGGCTACTCCGAAGAGGAGCACCCCGCTTCCTTCCTCGACTTGCAGCAGGCCTTGGCCGAAGTGGACGACTAGGAGGAGGCCGAAGAGGAAGAGGAGGAAGAAGAGGAAGAAGAGGAGGGAGGAGATGACGCCGACGCCAATCCCCCGAAGTCCCCCCCATCTTAGTTTTTCTTCTCGCTGTAACTCCTTGTAATTTTTTGGACACTTAGTGAAATTCAGTTTTTTCTTCCCAAGCTCTTACTCTTAGTATTTTATTCTCGAGCGTGAAATGGGTGTCCCGACGACGCCACAACATATAAGGCGGGGGATCCCGAGCTAATGGAGAGAGTGTAACAAGATTAAAATCAACCAAGTGTTGAATAATTATGCGTAATCGAATAAGGTAAACCGAGCTTATAACCGAACAGTGATCCAAGCTCACAATCGAGCAAAGTAAATCGAGCTCATAATCGAGCAAAGTGAATTGAGCTCATAGTCGAGCAAAGTGAATCGAGCTCATACTGGTACAAAGTAAATCGAGCTTCCCCAAGCGTGCACACAATTGATATAACCCGAGCTCTCGTTAGCGAATAAAAATTGCTAAGTGTTGGTTTTTATTCCTTGGTTATTAAGGGCGAAGCCCGAGCGAGGGCGCTGTTTGCTCCTTCACCTTATTCGGATGTTTGCTTCCCGAGCTCGGGTGGGGTTTCCTTGTTTGAGGGAGGTTTCCTCCCGAGGGCGTGTTGACGCGTAAATGAGTATAAGTGCCGAGCTGGTCGGGCTTATGTGTATTGGCGTAGAAGAGCTACGCGAATGGCCAGTGCGGAACTGGGCTTAAGTGCTCAGGTGGGGTTGCCACCCGAGGAGTTCATAAGTTGAGACCATGAATTGAGAGAAAAGAACTTTTATTCCATAAAATAGTGGTCACAAGTAGTAGCCGAGCAAAAGATGATTACAAGTAGTAAAGAAACATAGCCTAAGCATAATACTTTCGGAGATATATAACATTACAAGGCCGACGTCCTCACTTCCCCTCTGCGTCCTCCAGATAATAAGCAGCAATCCCAGCTTTCCCGACCACCTTGTATGGCCCTTCATATTTTGGGTCTAGCTTCCCTCTTTCCCCTTGATACTGTACTTTCCTCCAGACGAGGTCTCCGAGCTCATATTTCCGAGGCCTGACCCTTTTGTTGTAGGCCTCGACCATTCTCTTCTGATAAGCTGATAAACGAACAGCTGCCCGAGATCTTTTCTCCTCTAGATGGTCCAGCTCGAGGCCCCTTATCTCGTCGTTATCCTCGGCATACTCCATGACCCGAAGACTATCCTGCCCAATCTCAGCTGGTAGCAGTGCCTCTGTATCATACACCATGGAATAAGGTGTTTCGCCCGTCGCTGCTTGGGTAGTTGTCCGATAAGCCCAAAGAACACTGGGTAATTCATCCGCCCATATCCCCTGAGATGATTCTAGTCGTGCTTTGAGGGCTTGTACGATGGTTCGGTTGGTGACCTCTACCTGTCCATTGCTCTGAGGGTAGGCCACCGAGGTGAAGACTTGCTCAATTTTCAATTCTTGACACCATGCCGAACTTTAGCTCCGCAGAACTGTCTTCCTTTATCAGAAATAAGTCGCCGAGGTATTCCGAATCGGCAGACGATGTTCTTCCATAGAAATTTCAACACCTCGGCCTCGGATATTCTCGCCAAGGGCTCAGCCTCCACCCACTTAGAGAAGTAGTCTACCGCAACTAATAAGAACTTTCTTTGTCCTCCAGCTGGTGGGAAAGGTCCCACAATATCCACGCCCCATTGATCAAATGGGCATGAAGAGATAATACTTTTCAAGGGCTCGGCGGACTGTTTTTGGAGATTAGCATGCTTCTGGAAACCTTGACAAGATCGGACAAGGGCAGTAGAATCCTGTTGTATAGTAGGCCAAAAGAAACCTGCAAGTGTGGCTTTCCGAGCCAGAGCTACCGCGCCGAGGTGATTGCCACAACACCCTTCATGAATCTCTTTCAGTACACACTTGGCCTCATCGGGACCCAGACACTTCAGCAGCGGCCGCGAAAAAGACCTCTTGTACAACTTATCATCCAATATAACAAAGCGTGGTGCTCGACGTTTGAGTTCCCGAGCACATCGAGGGTCGTCGGGCACCACTTTTCGTAGGATATACTCCAAGATATCATGTCGCCAATTTGAGGTAGATACTCCCCCTTGATTCTGCCCGACCTGATATATCTGTGACACTAATTCCTTCCCTTGTATCTCCTTTCCCGAGGATGGAGCAAGAGAGCTAGCCATCTTCGCAAGTTTGTCTGCCTTTTCATTGTTTTCCCGAGGTACCTGCTCCAGAACCACCTCGGAAAAAGCCTCGGTCAGTTTGTTTAATGCCTCCGCATACTTCACCATATTTTCATTCTTGATATCGAATTTCCCGTTGCTCTGTTGAATCACCAACTGAGAGTCAGAATAGAGCAGGACCCGAGCTATCCCCACGTTCTTTGCGGCTCGGAGTCCGATAAGCAAGGCTTCATACTCGGCCTCGTTGTTGGAAGCTTTGAAATCAAGAGTAATTGCCAAGCTTGTTTCCTCCCCCCAGGAGGACACCATAACTACGCCAACGCCACTCTCCGAGGAACAAGAAGACCCATCAACATACATCTTCCACCTCTCTTCCTGCTCAAGGGACACTGTTTCCGCCAAGAAATCTACCAAGGCTTGTGCCTTGATGGCCGCCCGAGGCTTGAACTGTATGTCATACTCACTGAGCTCGGTCACCCACTTAACAAGTCTTCCAGAAGCATCGGGATGAGAGACAATCTGTCCGAGCGCACTGTTAGTAAGCACTGTGATCGGATGAGATAAGAAATAGGGTCGGAGGCGCCGAGCTGTGATAACCAAGGCCAGAGCTAGCTTCTCCTGTGTAGTATAATTTAGCTCGGCGCCTTTTAGAGCATGATTTACAAAATACACAGGTTGATGTACCTGTCCTTCTTTCCGAACTAGCAGTGAACTCGCCGCTGGCGGAGTAATGGCGAGATAGACAAATAGCGGTTCCCCGAGCTCGGGTTTATTCAGAACTGGCAACCCTTTCAGATACTCCTTCAACTCCTGAAACACCCTCTCACTGTGCTCATTCCACTCAAACTGTTTAGCTTTACGGAGTATCTTGAAGAAAGGAAGGCTTCGGTTAGCCGACCTTGAAATAAATCGGGAGAGAGCAGCAATCCTCCCTGTCAACCTCTGCGCCTCTTGAATATTCCGAGGTGGACACATGGAAGCCAGATCTCGCACCTTCTCAGGGTTAGCCTCGATTCCCCGATGAGTGACCATATAACCCAGAAATTTCCCCGTCCGAACTCCAAATAAGCATTTGCCCGGGTTAAGCTTAATTTGATAACCCCTCAGAGTGCGGAAAGTCTCCTTCACATCAGATATGAAACCATTCTCCTCCCGAGACTTTATCAGAATATCGTCGACATAGACTTCGACGTTCCTCCCGATCTGTTCTTTGAACACCTTATCCATCAATCTCTGATACGTCGCCCCTGCATTCTTAAGCCCGAAGGACATAACAACATAACAAAATGATCCATCCGCAGTAATAAAACTGACCTTTCGCTGATCCTCCTCGGCCAGTGGTATCTGGTGATAACCCTGATAAGCATCCAGAAAGCTGAGCAACTCGTGACCCGAGGTGGAATCGACGAGCTGGTCGATCCTCCGGAGGGGGTAACAATCCTTGGGGCATGCCTTGTTCAGATCCCGAAAATCCACGCACATCCTCCATTTCCCTGTAGCCTTCGTTACCAGAACAACATTAGATAACCAAGTAGGGAAGTGTACCTCTCTGATATGTCCAGCCTGTAGCAGGTCCTCGACCTGACTTCTGATCACTGCGTCCTTCTCAAGCCCGAAGTGCCTCCGCTTTTGAATAACTGGTCGGGAACCTGAAGAGACATTCAACCGATGCTCCATTACTTCACGCTTGACCCCCTTCAGATCGGACGGGGACCAGACGAATACATCTCTGTTCTTCTCCAGACACTGAATCAACTGCCCTCGCACCTCCCCAGGAAGGGACTTAGCAATTTTCACAATCCCGGCGGGAGGAACGATGACTACCTCTTCTTCCTCATCCTCTGTAGTCAGCTGAAAATCCTCTTCAACCAAATTCACACCTCTGTCTTCCCGAGCCCTAGGATGGTCCTGAGCTCGGGACTTAGCCACCTTCTGCTCAACTCTCACTTCTTCGACATAACATTTCCTCGCCATCTTACGGTCCCCGAGGACTTCCCCCATCGAATCCCCCACGGGGAACTTGATTTTCTGATGTAAGGCCGAGGCTACAGCCGAGAATACAGC
>KV003330.1:8478-21945 GCA_001598015.1 Dorcoceras hygrometricum | reverse complement strand
TATATGGCATTCTTTATTTTCATTATGTTATACTGTTAACAATTGTGTTGGATAAAGACCGAGAATGCACCATGGTGTATGTTAGATGTGATAGTGGGTATGACGGCTATCATGAAACACATCTAATAGTCACTGTGTATTCTGAACTCGTTCCTAGTCGATTGGGCCGTCAAAATGAGGATAAGGCCGCCCGAGCTAGTGACTAGCATCTGCGATGTGAAGTACCATGTTTCATTGGTAGGGAACATTGTGATGTTCTGAGCATGCAGATGGATAGTGACCTGGTGATCTATCGAACTACCCTCGTTCGGACTTTCCAAGTGGTTACCATTTGTCGAGTGGATAAGTCCGAGGTCTTGGATGTATTGATTAGTCCTCACGACTCGAAATGTCATTGAGACTGTACATGATAGGCGTCTCACTTTGACTCGTTTGCCGACTCACTTGGGGTCATTAGGCGGCGGGATTGGGTAAGATCCCGATGCATGTAGGAGTCGATGCTTCGTTGTCGAGGATTCACCGCTCGCTCTCATGCGTGGATATCCTATGCTATCTGAGGGGATAATAGAGTATAAATCTCTGGCCAGTGTACTAGAAATGTTTTAGGTAAATGGGTTTACCTAGTTACACTCGTGATGTCACTATTCGATCTCCAAGATGTATGCATAGCTATCGGATCTCTAGCGACTCTCGATTTACCAATGGTCGTTGATCTGATCGGGATATATGTGATGAAAGGACCGTACTGTACGCTGACCACGACCAACTGGTTCTTGCAGGCACTATCAGTGATAACTAGGGGATCATGGCGCGATGTTGCTAGGCGCTTTACCATGATCCGTTGGGCAAGTCCGAAATCGTGATTTCGGAGCTGCAATGGTTGCGGGCCCATGGCTAGCTGTATCCCTGAACCATTGAGGGTCACACAAGTACTGGATTCATGATTCCCGCACAGAAACTGAGCTCAATGTGTTGAGCATAGAAAGAGGATTTTAGGGAGTGCGACTTCCAAAAAGTCAAGGGGTCAAATTGCGATTCCCGCTGTTGAGGGGCAAACTGTCATTTTGGACTAGGTATCTGAAAAATTGTTTTACACGTCATAACATTTAGTTTTGGAAACTGAGTTGATCGGTCCGATCTGATCGTCGATCGGAGTTATGATGAAACCGTGGTGATTTAAATGAACCGAATGTTCATATATGGACTTGGGCCTGACCCAAGTCCAATGGGCCGGTTCAAGCCCATGTATACTAATTATATGTTAGTATTCTACTAGGGCCTTAATCAATTGTAACACTAATACACAACATAACCCTAGCTCCAATCACCTTGGCCGCCGCCCCCACTCCGCCTCTCCTACCTCTCGGCCGCGCCGTCGGCCACGCGCCGCCGCCCCTCGCCGGACTTGTTCCGGCCATCGTGAAGAGGTGTTTCCGTTCGTGCCAAAATCCATCAGCTTTCTAGTGCAGGCTGATTGGAGGAAGATTGAATCCGGTCGTGGACCTGATTGGAGAATCTACCGCCGCCTACAGTTTGAAGTGCCGGTTTCCTCGTGAAACTGGTCGGAGCCAGGCGCCTAGACGCCAGCAAGGTAACTGTCTACGAACACCCTATGAATGTTTGTAGATTGATTTTAATGTATTGAACACTTTCCGGGCAATTTTTGTTTCTCCGCTGCTCCCCGGGAAGTGGGATCCGGATCCGCCACCGCTATTCCCAACAAAAACAGCTGCGAGAATATTTGTGAATACTTGTAACAGACGTAGTAAATGAAACGGCGTCGTTAGCATAAGAAACAGATGTGGTTTGGAATATTATTTGAATAGTGAACAGCTGTAACTATGAAATAGAATTGGTCACTCAGCTGTTAACGGATTGGTTCTGGTCAAACAGATGTCAATGCAACTAAGTTGGTCAACTGAGACGTCAACACTACTTATACAAAGGCTTTCAGGTATTGAACAAACCGACAGCTGAATACAACCTAAAGCAACAGCTGGTTACGAACAAATGCAACAGCTGAAAATGAACAGTGCAACTGCTGGATACATCGATATAATGAAACAGCTGATGAACAAACTAACAGTTGATGACTCAACAATACAACAGCTGTTTACGAAAACTGATGCAACAGCTGATGAACAATAAAACCAACAGCTGATGTGAAAATTCTCAAAACCAAAAGCTGACTTTAAACTTGGTGTTGCAACATCAAAACGACAGCTACGCTATCAGTTGTTATCTATCAAACCAGACTTTATACTGATTCGACTAACAACATCCGATTACATAGCGTCAAATTCCAATGTTACCATTCACCTGAAGGAAGAACATTCATAAACATACTTGAATCAAATTCCAATCCTCAATATCCATATTTTTCTGGAAAACACTTGGAAGCATAAAAACATCATTTTGAACCCAATCTTTCTTTCCTTGATCATGCGTAAATTATTTTAAACATGAATTTCAACATATCTTAAACATACAGGCAAGCAGATCCATAAAATGAATAAAATCAATATAAGCTTTAAACGGTGTAGCAAGGATCAGCTTTTACTTGCCTTAACAAATCTTTGCAACCGTGGTTAATTCCGACATAATCTTCTTCCTGAGCAATACACGAACTCCTCTGGAAAATATTTTGAAGAACACTAAAGATTTTCTTTGCAAATGATAATGATCTTGCTTTCAAAACAACTATTTATATGGAAGGGATTAGTGGAAAGGTTCTATGTTTACAAAGCATGACACACTTCAACCAAGTTGCTTTCAAAACAACTATTTATATGGAAGGGATTAGTGGAAAGGTTCTATGTTTACAAAGCATGACACACTTCAACCAAGTTGTGAAATTTTAGTAAAATTCCCTTCATATAATTTGAATTTGTAAAACACCAAACCTTTTTCAAAAGAAATCATTTGTCCTCCTTAAAGATATTTTCAATCAATTTAAACCTGCTCATGTATCGCTCTTGGAGTCATCTGCTGGAACCAGCCGCGACGCATCTTATTTTTCTGAAATCAATGAAATCAGCAAATGCGTAACATTTAAAATTTCCATTTTGGCCCATGAAATTAATAAAATGCATAAATGTGGTCTTATGTATTTTGGGGCGTTATAACTCTACGCTCCTTATTGAAATTTCGTCATCGAAATTTTATGTACCAAATAAATGTGGGTAAAGGGAAAGCATACCAGCTTTTGTCTCCCAAGTTTCTTCTTGCTCCGACTGATTAGACCATTGTATCTTAACCACAGGAATACTACGGTTTCTTAGTTTTCTAATTTCTCGGAGAAGAATTCTTTCTGGTCTTTCTTCATAGCTTAAATCTGGTGCTAATTGAATTGTCTCATGACTTAGCACATGCGAAGGGTTGGGAATATATTTCCTCAAAGCTGATACATGGAAAACATTATGCACTGCTGAAAATTGTGGAGATAGTGCTAATCGATAGGTGAGTGTTCCTATCTTCTCTAAGATCTCATATGGTCCAATGTACCTTGGACTCAGCTTTCCTTTCTTCCGAAAACGCATTACTCCTTTTATTGGAGCAATTCTCAAAATATACGTCATCACCCACTTCAAAATTCAGTTCCCTTCTTCGATTATCTGCATAAATTTTCTGTCGGCTTTGAGCAGCTTTCATTCTCTCTCTTATATTTATGACAGCTGCTGCTGTTTGTTCCACTACGTATGGTCCTAAACCAGCTCTTTCACCAACTTCATCCCAATGGAGTGGTGTTCTACACTTTCGACCGTAGATAACTTCATATGGAGCTATCTGAATCGAATCCTGGAAACTGTTATTATAGGCGAACTCTACCAGTGGCAATTTCAGATCCCAGCTTTCTGAAAAATCCACAATACATGCTCTGAGCAAGTCTTCTAAAATATGAATCACCCTTTCAGATTGTCCATCGGTCTAGGGGTGAAACGCAGTGCTAAAGGTCAACTTTGTACCCATAGATCTACGCAAACTTTTCCAAAAAGCTGATGTGAACTTTGGATCCCTATCTGATACAATAGAAATTGGAACACCATGAAGCCTCACTATTTCTTTTACATATAAATCTGCGTATCTGCTCACCTCGTATGTTGTTTTGACTGGTAAGAAATGAGCAGACTTAGTGAGTCTATCAATTATAACGCAGATGGAGTTGTATCCTTGAACGGTTCTTGGTAAACCAGTCAAAAAATCCATCGCTATACACTCCCACTTCCATTATGGAATAGGCAGTGCCTTCAATAATCCAGCCTGTATCCTTGAACGGTTCTTGGTAAACCAGTCAAAAAATCCATCGCTATACACTCCCACTTCCATTATGGAATAGGCAGTGCCTTCAATAATCCAGCCGGTTGCTGATGTTCAGCCTTCACCAGCTGACACGTCAAACATTCAGCTACAAATCTAGCAACATCCCTCTTCATTCCTGGCCACCAGTACAACTGCTGGAGGTCCTTATACATTTTAGTACTTCCGGGATGTACTGAGTATGGAGCTGCATGAGCTTCTTTCAAAAGATCAGCTCTCAAATCATCTACTTGGGGTACCCAGATTCTCCCCGTGTATCTAACTACGCCATCTTCTGAAAGTAGAGGTTTCTGCCTCTTTCTTTATCTTGTTTAACCCATTTCTGCAACTACTCATCTTTCAGCTGACTCTCTCGAATTCGGTCTATCAGATTTGATCTTACTAAGAGGTTTGCTAAAATCATATTACTGCTGCTGGACACTATTTCAAGTCCAAATTTTTCAATATCAGCTGCCAACGGTTTCTGAACAATCACCTGAGCTAATCCAACAGACTTCCTGCTTAGAGCATCAGCTACCACATTTGCTTTTCCTGGGTAATAGCTGATCGTATAGTCGTAATCTTTAACCAGCTCCAATCATCGCCTCTGCCTCATATTTAATTCTTTCTGGGTAAAGAAGTATTTCAAACTCTTGTGATCTGTAAATATTTCACACTTCTCCCCATAGAGATAATGTCTCCATATCTTAAGGGCAAAGACAACAGCTGCCAGTTCCAAATCATGCGTTGGGTAATTCTTCCGTGATTCTTCAGCTGTCCGGATGCATATGAAATTACTTTACGCTCATGCATCAAAACTGCTCCTAAACCCATTTTGGATTCGTCTGTATAAATTAAAAATTTTCTTTCATCAGATGGCATGGTTAACACTGGTGCTTCTATCAGCGCTTGCTTCAGCTTGTCAAAACTGTTTTGACATTCAGCGTTCCAATTATACTTCACTTGCTTCCTTGTTAACGTAGTTAAGGGAACAACTATCTTAGAGAATCCTTGGATGAATAGCCTATAATATCCGGCTAAACCCAAGAAACTCCTTATCTCTGGAACAGTCTTTGGTATTGGCCAGTCGCGAACAGCTTCTACTTTAGCTGGGTCGACCTCAATCCCATGCTTAGAAATAATATGGCCTAATAACGCTACTTTCTCCAACCAGAATTCGCATTTTCTAAATTTAGCAAACAACTTTTATCTTTCAAAATCTGCAGAACTGTTCTCAAATGTTGGACATGATCGCATCTGGTCTTAGAATATACTAAGATATCATCAATAAGTACCACTACGAACTGGTCCAGAAATGGTTGAAAGACTCTATTCATTAAATCCATGAAAGCTGATGGAGCATTTGTAAGTCCAAATGGCATAACTAAGAATTCATAGTGGCCACCTAGTTCTAAAGGCTATTTTATAAACATCTGCTGCTTTAATTTTCAGTTGTTGGTATCCAGACCTCAAGTCGATCTTAGAAAAGACTATAGACCCTTTCAGCTGGTCAAGCAGATTTTCTATCCTAGGTAATGGATACTTATTCTTAATCGTTAACTTGTTCAGCTCTCGGTAATTATACATAGCCTCATACTTCCATCCTAGAAACTGGAGCAGCTCCTGGAATTAGATCAATAGAAAATTCCAGCTCTCTGTCTGGTGGTAGTCACTGGATATCTTCTGGAAAAACCTCGAGGAACTCACTTACCACTTTACATCAGACAATTGGGGTCTACTGGTTATGGTTAAAGATGATAAACTTGTCAGAGTAGATGCCCAACTAGCCAACTTGTGGCGTGTGGGTTTTGTTGACTCTGTGTATAATGATCTTTATTTATGAAATTCGCATTTCTTTTATGGCGTTAGTTATTTTAATTATGTTATAATGTTAACAATTGTGTTGGATAAAGACCTAGAATACACCATAGTGTATGTTAGATGTGATAGTGGATATGATGGCTATCATGAAACACATCTAATAGTCACTATGTATTCTGAACTCGTTCCTAGTCCATTGGGCCGTCAAAATGAGGATAAGGCCGCCCGAGCTTGAGACTAGCATATGCGATGTGAAGTAACATGTTTCATTGGTAGGGAACATTGTGATGTTCTGAGCATGCAGATGGATAGTGACCTGGTGATCTATCAAACTACCCTCGTTCAGACTTTTCAAGTGGTTACCATTTGTCGAGTGGATAAGTCCAAGGTCTTGGTTGTACTGATTAGTCCTCACTACTCGAAACATCATTGAGACTCTACATGATAGATCCCTTACTTTGACCCGTTTACCGACTCAACTGGGGTCATTAGGTGGCGGGATTGGGCGAGGTCTCGATGCATGTAGGAGTCGATGCTTCGTTGTCGAGGATTCACCGCTCGCTTTCATGCGTGGATATCCTATGCTATCTGAGGAATTAATAGTGTGATAAATCTCTGGCCAGAGTACTAGATGTGTTTTAGGTAAATGGATTTGTTGGGGATCCGGATCCGCCCCCCGGTCAGGCAGCGGAAGAACAAAAACATAGAACCGGGAGGTGATCAATACGAAAAACAAATCTACATTCTACGACATTCATAGGATGTTTTGCGTGTTACCTCGCTGGCACTTGTGCCTGGCTCCAACCGGTGTTTCAAGAACCCGGCTCTTCTCGGTAGATTGCGGTAGTTACGCCAATCCGGTCCACGACCAGATCCGAGACTCCTTCGTCAGGCTGAACTAGAAGCCCTGACGAGATCAGCACGAACGAATACTCCTCTAAAAACTAGGCCGGAATAATTTCCGGCGAAGTGGCGGCGGTGGCGGGCGACGGCGGGCGGCGCACGACGGCGGCGTGTTTGAGAGGGAGGAGGCGACGGCTTTTGGTGTGTAGGGTTAGGTTATGTCTTGTGTTGAATGAATTGTGTTGTCATTAAGTCCAATAATCATTATTAAATAGACTTAACAATGGACTTGGACCGGCCCATCGGGCCCGGGTCCAAATGATGATATCCATTGCTGTGACTTCACCGTAACTCCGATCGCCGATCAGATCGGACCGATCGACTCAGTTTCCAAAACTGAATGTTATGATATGAAAAACAATTTTTCAGATCATCAAACCCCAAATAGCAAAATGACCGTTTTGCCCCTCAACAGAGTCAAATCCCGGTTTGACCCCTGTTGACTTTTAGGAAGTCGCACTTCCCGAAATCCTCTTCTCGTGCTCAACACATTGAGCTGAGTATCCGTGTGGGAATTTCGAATCCAGTACTTGTGTGACCGATCCCCTAGGTATCACTGATAGTGCCTGCAAGAACCAGTCGGTCGTGGTTAGCGTACTGTACGGTCCTTTTAATCCATATATCCCGATCAGATCACGACCATTGGTAAATCGAGAGTCTCTAGAGATCCGATAGCTATGCATACATCTTGGAGATCGAATAGTGACATCGCGAGTGTAACTAGGTAAACACATTTACCTAAAACACTTCTAGTACTCTGGCCAGAGATTTGAACACTATTATCCCCTCAGATAGCATAGGATATCCACGCATGTCTGCGAGCGGTGAATCCTCGACAACGATGCATCGACTCCTACATGCATCGGGGTCTCACCCAATCCCGACGCCTGGTGACCGCAAGTGAGTCGGCAAACGGGTCAAAGTGAGATGCCTATCATGTAGAGTCTCAATGACGTTTCGAGTCGTGAGGACTAATCAGTACAACCAAGACCTCGGACTTATCCACTCGACAAATGGTAACCACTTGGAAAGTCCGAAGGAGGGTAGTTCGATAGATCACCAGGTCACTATCTATCTGCATGCTCAGAACATCACAATGTTCCCTACCAATGAAACATGGTACTTCGCATCGCAGATACTAGTCTCGAACTCGGGCGGCCTTATCCTCATTTTGACGGCCCAATCGACTAGGAACGTGTTCAGAATACACAGCGACTATTAGATGTGTTAATGATAGCCGTCATACCCACTATCACATCCAACATACGCTTTAGTGCATTCTAGGTCTTTACTCAACACAATTGTAAATCATTACACACATAATGAAAGTAAAGAATGCCATATAAGAAAATGCGAATATCATATATAAAGATCGTTTGTACAATAGTCAATAAAACCCACACGCCACAAGTTGGCTAGTTGGGCATCTACTCTAACAGGATTTACCTAGTAACACACGTGATGTCACTATTTGATCTCCGAGATATAAGCATAGCTATTGGATCTCTAGCGACTCTCGATATATCAATGGTCGTTGATCTGATCGGGATATATGTGTTGAAAGGACCGTACTGTACGCTAACCACGATCGACTGGTTCTTGCAGGCACTATCAGTGATACCTAGGGGATCATGGGGCGATGTTGTTAGGCGTTTTACCATGATCCCTATGGGTTGGTCCGAAATTGTGATTTCGGAGTCACAATGGTTGTGAGCCCACGGCTAGCTGTATCCCTGAACCATTGAGGGTCACACAAGTACTGGCTTCACGATTCTCACACGGAAATTGAGCTCAATGTGTTGAGCATAGGAGGAGGAATTTAGGGAGTGCGACTTCCTAAAAGTTAACAGGGGTCAAATTGCAATTTCCCTTAAGTTGGAGGGGCTAAACTGCAATTTTGGATTAGGTGGTCTGAAAAATTGTTTTCACATCATAATACTCAATTTTGGAAAATTTTAAGATCGATCCGATCTAATCGGCGATCGGGATTTTGATGAAGCCACGGTGGTGATAATGAACCGAATGTTCATATGGACATGGGCTTGACCCAAGTCCATTGGGCCGGTCCAAGCCCATCACATGTTTATTAAAATAGACCTAGGGCTACAATGTCTATACTTGATACCACCCTAGACAAAAGAGTAGTCGCCCCCTTCTCTACTTCCACCTCACGGCCGCCGCACGCTGCCCCTCTCACGCTGCCGGCCGCCGCCCACCGTCGCCCGATTTCTTCGTGGTTGGACTTGTTCCGATCACGACGACGAGGAGATTCCGTTCATGTCAAATTCGTCAACTCTTCTAGTGCAGACTGACGAAAGAGTCCTGTTTCCAGTCGTGGACAGGATTAGGAGATCTACCGCCGCCTACCTTGAAGTGCCAGTTTCCCTGTGATTCTGGTCGGAGCCAGGCTCCTAGACGCCAGCAAGGTAACATTAATTAAAACATCCTATGTATGTTTTTATGCCTTGTTTGTTATGTATTGAACGTTTCCGGGGCAATTTTTGAAACTTCCGCTGTGCCCCCGGGAACGGGATCCGGATCCGCCACAGCGCCAACAGTATGGTCGTAAATGCAGATCTCCGATTTGTTGGGAAGAAGTTGGTGAGAAGCAAAGTTCTACCCCTGAGTTTGTGCAGCACATGAAAGATCAGATTGATTTGATTCGGAGTAGAATGAAGGCCGCACAAGATAGATTTACCAGCTATGCTAACCGTAGACGTCGACCGTTAGAGTTTGAGGTTGGTGATCGAGTATTTCTCAAAGTTTCTCCTTTCAAGAGCATGATGAGATTCATACTTAAGGGTAAATTGGCTCCTAGATTTGTTGGTCCGTTTGAGATTTTATAGAGGATTGGTCATTGGCTTATAGATTGCAGCTGCTTGATGAGTTAACAGCGATGCATGATGTGTTTCATATGTCAATGTTGAGGAAATATGAGCCAGATCCGTCCCATGTGTTAAGAACTGATAAATTGGAGCTAGATCAGACCCTGAGCTATGTTGAATATCCAGTGCAGATTCTGGATAGGAAGGAGAAGCAGCTGAGGAATAAGGCTATTCCGTTGGTGATGGTCCAATGGAGCAAGCATGGTAGATAGGAAGCTACCTGGGAAGTTGAAGAAAATATGAGACAGGAGTGACCTCATCTGTTTGAGCGATGATATTAGATTTCCAGGTAAATCTTCTGGCTTGTTGATTCGTGCTTTGAGTTGTTTTGTGCTCATGAATTGTGATTTTGTTAAGCATTGGGTCATGCTGGGCAGATTGTTTGTATGAGTTTTGGTGAATTTCTGGTCTGTTGCTGTAAGTTTGATTTCGAGGACGAAATCCATTTCTAGTGGGGGAGAGTGTGAGGACTAGAAATTTATTAATTGGTGATTAACGAAAATAATCAGATCTGGACAGGGATTAACCAAGGGAGATGTTGACCATCGGGTTTCCAGATTTGAAGGATTTGGTTTTTCTGTTGGTGATTTTCGGATTTTTAGATTTGAGGTAGAACAGATCAGATGTGGAATGTTGGTCGCTATCGGGTGGCTTGGAACAGATCCGATTGGCGTAAGCGTATTTGAGAAGATCGTACTCGAGTATGATCTGTTTTGGTGTACTGCGATTGAGTTAAGTGTTGTCGGGGATTGGTATCGGAAGATATCAGATTTGAGATGTTCTGGAGACTTGGAGTTGAGGGTATAGATTTGAGTAGTGGAATTTAGAGCGGGAGGTAATGCGATGTCGTATCGTCTTATCAGATTTGACGTAGGTTGAGTGAAATCTAATCAGTGGGAGGGAGCAGATGTGCGCGTCTATTTGGGAAGTCAAGTGTTGGTCAACGATACTATGTGGACCGGTCCGATTCGTGAGTTGGTGTTGACCGGTGTGGTTTAATGATTTCAGATTTGACCAAATCTGGATGAGCGAGCGAGCTTTTTTCATGAGATCTGTTTGTTTGGAGCTGGACTCCAACGCGACGTCGTTTGGTGATGGCGCGCGAGGATAGCTTAGCAGAGTCAGGTCTGAGTTAGCGCTAAGATTTGAGATGGCGCCCAGATCTGAGGTAGCGTCCAGATTTGAGTGATCGAATTTCCTTGTAGCTTTGACTGGGAGATTTAAATATAAGTGTCGAGCAACACTTAGTCGATTTCGAACCCAATATTTCTTATCTTCTTCCCGAGAGCTTCGCGAACCCTTACTGTTCATTCGAACCCTATTATTGAGATTATTGTCGATTGACGCTGCCGTTTGGAGCAAGATTGGTGACGCTGAGCTCGTCTTCCTTAGGGCTTTCGATTGATACCAGTTTGGAGACTTGAATGGATGAGTTGAGGGAGCGCGAAGTAGTTGCGGAGTTCGATATCTTCGCGACTGTTGTCCAGTAGTTCTTTCGCTCTTGAGCAACTTTGGATAAGTGATTCTTACTGATATAAGCTTCGATTTAGAGCTGGATAGTGCTCTATAGAGTTGAGGTAGCTGTTGACCCCTTTGTGGTCAACTTCAACATGAACAAGCTGGAAGCCACTCTTGAAGAGGTGGTGAACATGCTTGTAGTGTTTGAGGGGACCATAAAGTAGGACAAGCCCGTCCTCCTTTTGGGCTCTTCTTTCTCTGCGATGAAGGGGCCCAAACGCAAGGGTAAGAAACGTTCTGCCCCTGCGAAGGAGGAAAAGCCCACCAAGAAGCCCAAGGCAAGGACTTCAAAGCCAAATAAATCTGAGGATGTTTGCCACCACTGTCACAAGCCTGGAAATTGGAGGAGGAACTGTAAGGAGTACCTCGAGCAGTTGCGAACTGCAAAAGGTATTTTCTACATTGAAATAAATATGTCTCTTAGTTCGACTTCTTGGGTACTTGATACCGGATGTGGATCTCATATCTGCAATGATTTGCAGGTGATGACAAGAAGCCGACATCTTAGAGAGGGTGAGACCCACTTGAGGCTTGGAAACGGAGCAAGAGTTGCTGCTGTAGCGATAGGAGATATTCATTTATTTCTGTCTTCGAATTTTAAGCTGTTATTTAGAAACATTTTATTTGTTCACGAGTTAATAAAGAACATCATTTCTGTTTCTATGATTGATAGTGATGGATATTCTTGTCATTTTTCTAATTCGATTTGCAATATATACAAGAATGAATGTTTGATTGGAATTGGGGAACGCGAACACGATCTATACACCTTAAAATTGAAAGAAGTTCCAACTCGCGATGGGGAAACACATACAACAATAGTTAAAAGGATAAACGATAGATTGAACCCAGCACAACTTTGGCACGCTAAGCTAGGTCATATTTCCCTAAGTAGGATGAACAAATTGGTTAGGAGTGACATGTTTGATATGTCAGACATTAAATCCCTACCGACTTGTGAATCTTGTCTCAAGGGAAAAATGACTAAACAACCCTTCAAGGGCAAGCCTGAACGTGCTCAAGGCCTGATGGATTTGATCCACACTGATGTGTGTGGCCCACTTAGTATTGGTACTAAGTACGGTCACACATACTTCATCACTTTTACCGATGATCACTCTAGGTATGGGTACTTGTACTTAATGAAGCACACAACCCTTCAAGGGCAAGCCTGAACGTGCTCAAGGCCTGATGGATTTGATCCACACTGATGTGTGTGGCCCACTTAGTATTGGTACTAAGTACGGTCACACATACTTCATCACTTTTACCGATGATCACTCTAGGTATGGGTACTTGTACTTAATGAAGCACAAGTCAGAAACCTTCGAAAAGTTTAAAGAATTCAAGGCTGAAGTAGAAAATCAGTTGGGGAAAAGTATTAAAACGCTTCGATCCGATCGAGGTGGAGAATACTTGAGTGCTTAATTTCAAGACTATCTTAAAGAGAATGGGATTCTCTCACAGTGGACCCCTCCGGCCACACCACAACTCAATGGTGTAGCGGAGCGTCGTAATCGAACCTTGATGGACATGGTTCGATCAATGATGAGCTTCACTGAACTTACTACCTCGTTTTGGGGCTGTGCGCTCGAAACGGCGGTAATGTTGTTGAACAATGTCCACACCAAGGCGGTGGATAAAACTCCATATGAAATATGGATGGGCAAGCCGCCCAAATACTCATACATGAGGATTTGGGTCTTTCCTGGTTACATGAAGCAGACAGTGGGAGATAAGCTGGATAATAGATCAATCTTATGTTACTTCATTGGGTGTCCAAAGAATTCTATTGGATACTACTTCTACTATCCCAACGAAACAAAAGTGTTTGTTTCTAGAAATGCCACCTTTATGGAAAGAGAGTTTCTACTTGATACAAAAGGCAAGATAGTAGAACTCCAAGAGGTTCGAGAACCATCCAAAGTACCAAGTGAATCTCCCGCACCTCAAGAGCCAGTACCAGAAATGGTCGCACCTAGGAGATCTGAAAGGATTCCTAGGGCTCCTGATAGATATGGTTTCCTCCTTGAAGATGATCAAA
>KV003329.1:0-11337 GCA_001598015.1 Dorcoceras hygrometricum | reverse complement strand
TTCCACGCATGTCTGCGAGCGGTGAATCCTCGACAACGATGCATCGACTCCTACATGCATCGGGGTCTCACCCAATCCCAACGCCTTATGACCCCAAGTGAGTCGGCAAACGGGTCAAAGTGAGACGCCTATCATGTAGAGTCTCAATGACGTTTCGAGTCGTGAGGACTAATCAGTACAACCAAGACCTTGGACTTATCCACTCGACAAATGGTAACCAGTTGGAAAGTCCGAACGAGGGTAGTTCGATAGATCACCAGGTCACTATCTATCTGCATGCTCAGAACATCACAATGTTCCCTACCAATGAAACATGGTACTTCGCATCACAGATACTAGTCTCGAACGCGGGCGGCCTTATCCTCATTTTGACGGCCCAATCGACTAGGAACATGTTCAGAATACACAACGACTACTAGATGTGTTTCATGATAGCCGTCATACCCACTATCACATCTAACATACGCTTTAGTGCATTCTAGGTCTTTACTCAACGCAATTGTAAATCATTACACACATAATGAAAGTAAAGAACGCCATATAAGAAAATGCGAATATCATATATAAAGACTGTTTGTACAAGAGTCTATAAAAATCCACACGCCACAAGTTGGCTAGTTGGGCATCTACTCTAACATCATCCACTGCCTTTGTGTGGACATTGTTCAACAACATTACCGCCGTTTCGAGCGCATAGCCCCAAAACGAGTTAGGAAGCTCAGTGAAGCTCATCATAGATCGAACCATGTCCATCAAAGTTCGATTACGACGCTCCGCTACACCATTGAGCTGTGGTGTGGCCGGAGGGGTCCACTGTGAGAGAATCTCATTCTCTTTCAGATTGTCTTGAAATTCAGCACTTAAGTATTCACCACCTCGATTGGATCGAAGTGCTTTAATACTTTTGCCTAATTGATTTTCTACTTCAGCCTTGAATTCTTTGAACCTTTCAAAGGATTCAGACTTGTGCTTCATTAAGTACAAGTACCCATACCTAGAGTAATCATCGGTAAAGGTGATGAAGTATGTGTGACCGTACTTAGTATCAATACTAAATGGGCCGCACACATCAGTATGGATCAAATCCAATAGGCCTTGAGAACGCTCACCCTTGCCCTTGAAGGGTTGCTTAGTCATCTTTCCCTTAAGACAAGATTCACAAGTCGGTAGAGAGTTAATGTCTGACAGATCAAACATGTCACTCCTAACTAACTTGTTCATCCTACTTAGAGAAATATGACCTAGCCTAGCGTGCCAAAGTTGTGCTGGATTTAAGTTATCATATTTTCTTTTAATCGTTGTTGTATGTGTTTCCACATCGCGAGTTGGAACTGGTTTTAATTTTAAGGTGTACAGATCGTTTTCGCGTTCCCCAATACCAATCAAACATTCATTGTTGTAAATATTGCAAATCGAATTAGTAAACATACAAGAATATCCATCACTATCAAGCATAGAAGCAGAAATAATGTTCTTTATTAATTCGGGAACAAATAAAACATCCTTCAATAACAACTTAAAATTTGACGATAGAAATAAATAAACATCTCCTATAGCTACTGCAGCAACTCTTGCTCCATTACCAAGCCTCAAGTGGGTCTCACCCTCTCTAAGACGTCGGCTTCTTGTCATCACCTGCAAATCATTGCAGATATGAGATCCACATCCGGTATCAAGTACCCAAGAAGCGAATTAAGAGACATATTTATTTCGATATAGAACATACCTTTCGCAGTTCGCAACTACTCGAGGTACTCCTTGCAGTTCCTCCACCAATGCCCAGGCTTGTGGCAGGGGTGGCAAACATCCTCAGTTCCTATAGCTACTGCAGCAACTCTTGCTCCATTACCAAGCCTCAAGTGGGTCTCACCCTCTCTAAGACGTCGGCTTCTTGTCATCACCTGCAAATCATTGCAGATATGAGATCCACATCCGGTATCAAGTACCCAAGAAGCGAATTAAGAGACATATTTATTTCGATATAGAACATACCTTTCGCAGTTCGCAACTACTCGAGGTACTCCTTGCAGTTCCTCCACCAATGCCCAGGCTTGTGGCAGGGGTGGCAAACATCCTCAGTCTTGTTTGGCCTGGAAGCCTTTGCCTTTGGCTTCTTGGTGGGCTTTTCCTCCTTCGCAGGGGCAGAACACTTCCTACCATTGTGTCTGGGCCCCTTCTTCGCAGAGGAAGAAGAGCCCATGAGGAGGACGGGCTTGTCCTTCTTTATGGTTCCTTCGAACACTACAAGCATGTTAACCACCTCTTCAAGGGTGGCTGTCAGCTTGTTCATGTTGAAGTTGACCACAAAGGGGTCGAATGCAGCAGGCATTGAGAGGAGAAGCACATCCACAGACAACTCGTGTGGAAGTGTGATATCAAGGCCCGACAGCTTTTCAACGAGCCCAATCATACGAACCCCATGCTCGCGGACCGAAGTCCCATCTGTCATGCGGCTCGTCATAAGCTCCTTGACAGCGTGAACCTCTCATGTCGAGAGTTCTCCCCATACAGTTCTTTGAGATGAAAGAGTATGTCAGCAGCATAATTTGTCTTCTCAAAGCGTCGTTGCATTTCGTTAGACATCGATGCCATCACATAGAATCGAGTCTTAAGCTCGTCGTCCCACCATTGTTGAAGCGTCACCAGCTCCTCAGGGCTGATATCGGCAGGGGCTTCCTTCGGAGGGCTCTTCTCTATCGTATAAAGAAGTTTTTCCGAAGCCAACACAATGTTGAGGTTTCGAAGCCAGTCTTGGTAGCTCAGACCGGTGAACTTGTTGCTATCCAGTATAGCAGCGAGTGGGTTTTTGATCGAAGACATTATAAATGCAGTTATACTGAAAAGAAAACAGACATACATTACTAACTATATATGACATAAAACAAGGTCGTTTAGTTCTATGAATTACCCTCCCACTATTTTAACGATTTCACCATCCTCTAATAAAATCGGGAAAGCAAGTTCCCTTAGTGGGTACACGGAGCCCAATCAAGCGATCATGGTCCCGAATAATATCAGCCAACCATGACCCCAAAAGGTAGTTTCCAATTGAAACCGGTGCAACCTCGATGTATTCACCTCACGTCCAGTAAGGGCCCAATAATATGACACCGTTTACTATCACGTGTCAAGATGACCCATCAATGTTGAGTCGTGAAGGACGGTCCCCTTAATGTCCCCAATAATATGAGCCAACGTTAAAGGGAGTTCCAACCGAATCACAACAATTGTCAATGGCGTGGACAGCTTTCCGGCATACATAACCCCCTCAATAATATGAGCCGGGCCATGTATGCGGGTAGCATCGGCGTACACCCATTGTTGATGGAAGGTAGGGATAATTTAAACAGATTTAAATTCCCTTTAGTTTATCGAATAAACTTTTAATCTTGATATTAGTTTTAAATCGCATTTAAAACGAGGGATTTTATTTTTGAAAATTTGGTCTCATGCAATAATTTTAAATCAAATTCAAAACATGCGGATTCAACATATATATCAAATATATAAATAACTTTGGGATGATCGATCGCGAGAGCTATGCGGTCCATGGTTGCCAATCACGAACCTGGGTCCAATCCTAGGTGAAATGCAATAAGCAATGCAATCCTATTACAATTGCTTCCGGTTTTACAGATCTTCGGTCTTCAATATCCTTGATCGTCATCGGCCCACCATCTTCAAATGTCCTCCCACTAAATCTAGTAATTTACTTTTAAATTGTCATGACAAGTAAGGGATACAATTTTAAGGGGTGGGAACGGGCCACAAACAGACCCACTTTATAAAATGATAATCAATAATATTGAAACAACCGAAATCACAAAACCTAAAGCATACACCTAACACATTGGGCACGGCTCTCGATCATAAATGTCCTCCCACTAAATCTAGTAATTTACTTTTAAATTGTCATGACAAGTAAGGGATACAATTTTAAGGGGTGGGAACGGGCCACAAACAGACCCACTTTATAAAATGATAATCAATAATATTGAAACAACCGAAATCACAAAACCTAAAGCATACACCTAACACATTGGGCACGGCTCTCGATCATCCCAAACATGCAATCAATCTAATTAACTTGCATAAATTAAATAATAAAATTATTTACCACAAAATCATATTTTAATCATAAAATCTCATTTTATAATAAATCGCATTTTATAATAAAAACGCATTTTGTCGATAAAATCAAATTTTAATCAACAAATCATATTTAATTATAAAATCATATTTTAAAATCAAAATCATATTTTGCAATTTTAATAGCATTAAATTGGGCTTAAAACAATTTTAGGCCCAAAAATCTCAAAATTTCAAAATCGACCAAAATCGAATATCGGCACCAAAACTTCATGGGCTGCCCGGGACAGGCCCGAACAAAACATAGAAGAAATATCAGCCGTCGCAACAATCTGCCGGAAATCAAGTCGGACGGCGGCAGCACGGCGGCGGCGCATGGCGCGTGATGCGCCCGGCTGTGGCGCAATAGATTGCGCCAATCGCGCCGCACAGCGGGATGCCAGCCGCCTCTTCCATCGCAACATGTGCGGCACAGCCGCGCGCGGCGTTCGAACATCGCGCAGCCAGGTGCACGCGTCCATTGGCCTTCGGTCGGCCAGCAAGTGGCCAGTGGGTTGCGCATCCATGCACAAAGTCGCAGCAACCAGTGGCGCAATCCAGCGGCCAATTCACGTCCGCCATGCGCGGCCAGCGCGCATGGATCGCGCGCGATCTCGCGCGCTGAGGGGCGCCGCCATGTGCTGCGGCGCCATGGCCGGTTTGCAACGTTTTCGATCTGAAAAAATTGATATTCGATACAATTATGGCCCAATAATGTATTGAAGGATCCGACCCTGAGCTCTGATACCACTGTTGGGATAGCGGTGGCGGATCCGGATCCCACTTCCCGGGGCACAGCTGAAGAACAAAATTTGCCCGGAAAGTGTGCAATACATTCGATATAATCTACAAACATTCATAGGGTGTTTGTAGATAGTTACCTTGCTGGCATCTAGGCGCCTGGCTCCGACCAGTTTCTCGAGGAAACCGGAACTTCAAACTGTAGGCGGCGGTAGATCGTCAATCAGGTCCACGACCGGATTCAATCTTCCTCCAGTCAGCCTGCACTAGAAATCTGATGGATTTTCCACGGACGGAATCACTTCATCACGGTTATCGAAACAAGTCCGATCACGAAGCGGGCGGCGGACGGCGGCGCAAGGCGGCGGCGGCGTGAGGCTTTAGGGGAGGGGCGGCGGCCAACTAGGGAGTCTAGGGTTTTTGTGAGTTGTGTTATGCAACCCTAGGCTCAAGACTAAGTATAGGTGTGATGGGCTTGAACCGGCCCATTGGACCTGGGGCGGGCCAAGTCCAACGTATGAACATTCGGTTCATCCCTATCAGCGTGACTTCATCATAACTCCGATCGACGATCTGATCGGACCGATCTACATAATTTCCAAAACTGAATATTATGATGCGAAAACAATTTTTCAGATTACTTAGTCCAAAATGACAGTTTTGCCCCTCAACAGCGGGAAATCGCAATTTGACCCCTGTTGACTTTTAGGAAGTCGCACTCCCTAAAATCCTCCTCCTATGCTCAACACATTGAGATCAGTTTCCGTGCGGGAATCATGAATCCGATATTTGTGACCCTCAATGGTTCAGGGATACAGCTAGCCGTGGGCCCACAACCATTGTGGCTCCGAAATCACAATTTCGGACTTGCCCAACGGATCATGGTAAAGCGCCTAGCAACATCGCGTCATCGAGAGTCGCTAGAGATCCGATAGCCATGCTTACATCTTGGAGATTGAATAGTGACATCGCGAGTGTTACTAGGTAAACCCATTTACCTAAAACACTTCTAGTACTCTGGCCAGAGATTTTTTACATTATTATACCCCTCAGATAGCATAGGATATCCACGCATGAGAGTGAGCGGTGAATCCTCGACAACGAAGCATCGACTCCTACATGCATCGGGATCTCACCCAATCCCGCCGCCTAATACCCCAAGTTAGTCGACAAACAGGTCAAAGTGAGACGCCTATCATGTATAGTCTCAATGACGTTTCGAGTCGTGAGGACTAATCAGTACAACCAAGACCTCGGACTTTTCCACTCGACAAATGGTAACCACTTGGAAAGTCTGAACGAGGGTAGTTTGATAGATCACCAGGTCACTATCTATCTGCATGCTCAGAACATCACAATGTTCCCTACCAATGAAACATGGTACTTCGCATCACAGATACTATTCTCGAACTCGGGCGGCCTTATCCTCATTTTGACGGCCCAATCGACTAGGAACATGTTCAGAATACACAACGACTATTAGATGTGTTTCATGATAGCCGTCATACCCACTATCACATCTAACATACGCTTTAGTGCATTCTAGGTCTTTACTCAACGCAATTGTAAATCATTACACACATAATGAAAGTAAAGAACGCCATATAAGAAAATGGGGGTATTTTAGATATGAATTCAGATAAGAGCTGAAGTTACGTGTAAAGAAAAGAGAATTCAGATCATAAGATGTTACTAGACAAAAAGGGGGTTTCAGATTTGAATATATTTTTAAAGAAAAGGAGGAAGACTCGTAAATGAGATAACTCATATCTGACAGTTATACAGTTGTGTTGAAGTTAAAGGAATAAGATTTTATATTTGAGAGCAGATTTCAGGTCTTAGTGCCGAAACAGATTTGAGCTTCGGATTTTAACAGCTATACATTCCAGAGGAATCAACGATCGATATTCAATCGTATAAATCCTGTTAGACAAAGTGGATGAAAGAGACTCAGTTCAGAGCTATTTGGAGAATACTTTGTAGGACGCAGAGTTGGTCTATTCGATGTTTACCTATTTTGGGTATTAAAGTCAAATAAGCTCTGACAACTTTAGACAGACATTTGCATAGCATTAATGGAGCATTTAATGCGTTGATACGATGAAGATATGCAAACAAGGTTTGTGTCTACTGGCTCATTTATGACAGTTGAGGATGAATATGTATATATATCTCAAGAACTTAAAACGGAGAAGTTCTGGACAGTTCACGCTCTCGTCTATCATTCTCTCAATTGCTGGTTTTTCAATGTTTATTTTCACAGTCTTTCGACATACCAGATTATACCATGTCGAAGAACATTCCTTCAGTTCTTTATTAGAAAAACCTTCAAGATAACTTCTGGTTTACATTTGTAAACAAGTTTCATTGTAAATAAACCAGAAGATCTGCGGAACTCTTATTGTATTGCTTTCATTGTAATATCAGATTAGAGTATGTAACGAACTTGCTGTGTGAAGAAGTTCGAAAAATCATTTGATTGTAAACAGCAGTGGTATCTGCATAGATTTTTGTTGCTAGGAGTTCATTTTGGGAGAGGCTCAAGTGATTGGGTGTCTACAGAAGTCGTACACATCAAACCTTCTAGTGGAACCTTCCTGAAAAGGAAGAAGGGGAGACGTAGGATTTAAGATCCGAAATTCCAGAAACAAATTCTCGACTCTATCTTTTACTTACTTGAATCGTATTTATTGTTAACTGTAACTGTTTAATTGGTTTCTTTTGGCACAATATTTGTTAACCGAGAAAACATATTTGGACTGAGAGCCTCAGATCGGGTAAGTCAGATCTGAGTTAAGCGAGGCTTGTAAAAACAGTTTTTAAGGTTTCAAAAAATAAAATCGAAGGAGTTCATTCAACCCCCCCTTCTGAACTCATAAGCTCATTTTAACTATATTTTCGATTCCATTGATCCTATCAATTGGTATCGGAGCCTGAACTCTCAGTTATTGAACATTCTGATCTTTGTGCTTATATTTAAATATGTCTACTTCTCACAACAAAATTCCTATGTTTTCGAAGGAGGGGTATGACGACTGGAAGACCAGGATGCAAGCCCATTTAGCCGCGCAAGACGATGACATGTGGTTTGTCGTTACAGATGGACCCATGAAGATAATGAAGCTAATATGGCGATGGCAATTACAGCTGGTGCTCCACAGTGGATTGAGAAAACAAGAATGGAGTATACACCAGAAGATAAAAAAAGACGAAGTTACATAATGTGGCGAATGACATACTATATAAGACGCTGGATAAAAACATGTTCAGCAAGATAAAAACTTGCGCCACTGCCAAGGAGATATGGGAGAAGTTGACGCAAATCTGTGAAGGCAACGACAAAACCAAAGAGAACAAGCTTACAATTTCCCAGTAGAAATATGAGTCTATAAAAATGCGAGAGGGAGAGACCATGACAGAATTTGATGAAAGATTCAGTGCTATTGTGATCGAGCTTACTAGTATTGGTAAAGAGTACAGTAACAGTGAGATAGCCCTCAAGGTGATGAGAGAACTACCAAGGGAGTGGGATGTAAAGGCAATGGCGATGCGAGAATCCAAGGATCTAAACAAGCTTGAGCTCCACGATCTGTTTGCTAATCTGAAAGCCTACGTGTGACGCCCAAGCCCATGGGGGCCAACGGAATTGGAGTAAATTTAAAATTTTAAGGAAATAGAAGGACTAAATTCGAAATAAAGTAAGCTGTATTCCCTTAACCAAAACTGAAACGAAGTAGATGGCGCCAAAGATACACAGTAGGAACATATTTGAATTATAAGGCTTCAAATTCGAATACAAAAAATATCAGATATTACAACTAATGGAACTCTATATGAATTCTCTATTGTTATAATGGATCTTAATACATTTTGACAAAAGATCAAAAACAACAACAGCTGTGACTACACGGAAAACGCTGGCCCAGATCTGGTTCAACTTGCGCCACCCGCCTGCCCCTGAGCTACCTCACCTGCATCGGAAAAACTAATGAGCCTAGAGGCTCAACAATAAAAATTGAGGATAACAAATATCACATAAATTCAGGCATGACTGAATCGATATACATAAAATAAAGTAAGACATCTGCATTTGAAATCTCGCAACTGAAAGACAGATCGGAACTCGGATCTGAATTGCTTAAACTGGATGACTTATGGTCTAGAGGCTCTCTGGTGGTCCTTGTGCATGAAACATTTAACTTATCAGTAACTCCCTGTGAAGGGATTACAATATTTTCAAAATCCTGGCCCTTCCATGAAGGGATTACGGTTCTACTGTAATCCTTGTCCCTTCTTGAGTGACCTGGTCCTCTATACCATAAATCCTCAAATCTGAAACTTTACTTCCTTTAACTGAAACAGCTATATACTGGCTCTTGATCGAAATTCGTTCACTGAAATCCGGTAGATTTACTGATATGAAACTCATTTTATCTTTAAAAGCACTACTGAGAGTACAGCTAGACTCGGAGATGATGATAACAAAGACCAGCTCTGAAGGACCGGCTCAAGCGTGCAATCAGATGTGGGTTAAAGAAAACAGATATTATGTGCAAAGATCAGCTTTGGTTATGTAAACAGATTTTAGGTGTGAACTGCACACAGATGTGAATAACAACTTTGACTGAAGAGAATGGCTTGTGAATGGAAAAGACAGATCTGGCTCTTCGAAAACAGATTTTACATAAGGAAACAGATTTGACTGAACAAAACAGATCTGGTTGAGAAAACAGCAACAAGAGCTTCGGAGCAAGTATTTCATACTTGGTAGGTTACTCAGCTGTGAGGAACCCAAACAACAGATTTGGCTAATAAACAGGAAATACTGCTTCGACTCAGACAGTCCCTAAACAAACTAGCTTCGCTTATCAAATCGGAACTCACTCCCGATCGAACCAGCGTTGCCTATCCGTTTAGATTCAATGTTCAGAGCCTTCGCAATACTTAGGAACATCAAGAAACTTCTCTTGGCTTTATCTTAACTGGAAATTTGTACAACTCAGTATATTTTAAAACACAGCTGTTTGCTAAACCTTCTGGTGTGTTACCTCAAAACTAAGCAGTGAATCTATAGCTCAACTCAAACATTAAATGAAAATGAAACAGGCAAGCATACACAGAAAACAACGAAGTAATATATGTTTTCCAGATGTAGCAAGAATCAACTTTACTTGCCTGAATGAAGATCGCAACGTGCAGATGGCCGTGGCTGCAAGTCTCCTCAAGCACACTTCTGAGAGCTTCTTAGTATTGTGAAAGAATTTAGCGTTTTCTTGCAACCAAAATGAATCCAGAACCTCACGTAAAACATTGTATACAAGGAAGAATGATTGGGTAGTAGGTAAAAACACTTGAGTAGACATGGTTGCCATGCCAACTCTTGTCCTTTTAAAAGATTTGCTAAAATCCCCCTACTACTATTTTAAATGCGAATCTTGCTACCTTATTTTAACAAAACAGATCTCCCAACTGAAATCATTTTATCTGTAAAGGAAATTCAGATCTGGACCATTTCATATTTGTGCTTGAACAAAATCCTTACGAAACCTTCTGGGCTGTTTCTTCCAAACTGGGACAAAGAAAAATCAGATTTGAACTGAAATCCTAAATGCTAGAAATCTCAAAACAACCCTTAGAAAAGATAGGCTAATCGATTTGTGGTCCTATGGATTTTGGGGCGCTACAACTCTTTCCTCCTTAATGAAATTTCGTCCTCGAAATTTTACTTACCAAATAGCTCTGGGTAGAGACTATGCATATCCTCTTCTGTCTCCCAAGTGGCTTCCCGCTCAGATTGGTTAGACCACTGAACTTTAACCATGGGGATGCTACGGTTTCTTAACTTCCTATTCTCTCTATGAAGAATCCTTTCTGTCGTTCCTCATAGCTCAGATCTGGTGCAAGTTGGATTGGATCATAATTAAAACATGCGACGGATTGGGAACATACTTCCTCAAAGCTGATACATGGAAAACATTGTGCACCGAGGACAGATGTTGGGGTAATTCTAGTCTATAAGCCAACGTTCCTACTTTGTCCAGAATCTCGTATGGACCGATGAACCTTGGGCTTAGCTTACCCTTCTTCCCAAATCTCATTACGCCTTTCATCGGTGCTACCTTTAAGAAAACATGATCTCCAGATTCGAAGCTCAACTCGCGGCGTCTGTTGTCAGCATAGCTCTTTTGCCTGCTTTGAGCGGTTCTCAATCGATCTCTTACTTTCTTAATAGCTTCATCAGTTTGTTCTACTAAGTCGGGTCCAAACCAGCTCATTCTCCTTTCTCATCCCAATGAATGGGTGTTCTGCATTTTCTACCATAGAGATATTCGTAAGGGGCCATTTGAATGGATGCTTGGAAACTGTTGTTGTACCCGAATTCTACCAAAGGCAGCTTTGAATCCCAGCTCTCTGAGATATCATTGATACAAGCTCTGAGCAGATCTTCTAATATCTGAATCACCCTCT
>KV003328.1:93213-106811 GCA_001598015.1 Dorcoceras hygrometricum | reverse complement strand
GTACTAGAAACGACGGCGTATTAAAGTAAATCAACCAGACAAGAGCTACAGTAGTTGGTTTGTATCCAGACGCAGTGAACAGTGGTTTGTATCCAGACGCAGTGAACAGTAGTTTGTAATTCAGACGCAGCAACAATGAAGTATATAACCAGTCGAGGGTTTAGCAAAACGATGTTGTATGGATGAGTTAAAACGTCGGCATTTTAAATAACCAGTCGCAAGATAGTATTGGTAATCCAGACGCAAGGATTCAAATAGTAGCATGTACAAACGACAGCGTTTAAATTAGTTGAAGCGACACCGTATTGAAACCAGACGCAAGCTACAGTGGTGCTATATCCAGATGAGAGCTACAGGGTTTTATTCAACCAGTCAAGGGTGATTGTAGCCAAAACGATGTCGCTTGAATATAGTTGATACGACAGCGTTTTGACTTCGCGTTAAAAACCAGTCGTTGGATTATCTAAAAAACCAGGCACTGGAAGAGCACACGTGGAAACCAGTTGGGATATACTTGGAAGTGTCTTCCAGTCGCAACATTTGAAACCAAAACGAAGAAAAATTGGATCTGGTTATCAAAGTAATTTCAGGCGCAAGCTCAAATTGTTTCAAATTTGATCGTATACTCAATTGGAAAAGATCAATGGGCATAACAGAATTGTACAAATTGCCTGGAATTAAGGGAACAAGATTGGTACTATTTTTGGAAGAATAGTACACATTGGCAGAGGTCGTTACAACGGGATTGCTCATATATGGAAATAATACTCGTATCCCGGACAAAACGCAATTTACCTTGTAGTGGAGCAGGATTGACGGCGTACTACTGTCAGAAATTCAAAAAGGATTTGTTGCCTTATCTGGTTTCATCGACCGTTGAATGAAGAATATGAATAGCAGACTTTTTGAATTGAAGAATACCTCTCGCCATTGCTATTACTGAAACGCTGTCAAAATACTCCCAGAGCTATCTACTTGTTGAAATATTCAAAAGCTCACAAGACTCGAAACAACCCTTTTGTTGATCTTCATAGACAAATCTTCGAGTCATTCTCTGGTTCATAGTGTTGAATCAAGTTTCTTTGTATTAGAAACCAGAGAGTTTACAGTCTCATATACGTGTATTCATTGTATATCATTTGATTGAGTCTATAAAGAACTGGCTTTGTGAAGCAGTTCAAAAACATCTTTTCGATACTTGTAAACATGCCCTGAAGCTTTTATTACTGTTTCTCAGTCAGATCTGTTTTCTCAGCCAAATCTTTTTTCTACGCGAAATCTGTTTACATAGAACCAGATCTGTTTCACCTATTCGCAAGCTATTTTCTCTAGTCAAAGCTGTTATTCATGTCTTTGATCTGTTTTCACACCTGAGATCTGTTATATAGTCAAAGTGGTCCCTATGCGCATGAGATCTGTTTTCTTCAACCCAAATATGTTTGCACTCTCAAGTCGTTTCTTTTCAGAGCTGGTCTTTGCTATCATCAGCTCTTAATCCAGCCGTGCATTCAGTAATGTTTTTAAAGATAAAATGAGTTTCATAGCAGTGAATCTATCAGTTTTCAGTGATCGATCTTTGATCGAAAGCAAAGTATAAAAGTTGTTTTAAAGTAAAGGAAGTAAAGTTTCAGTTTTAAGGACATATGGCATAGAGCACCCGATCAATCAGGAGGGGACCAAGATTACGGTATAACTATAATCTCTTTACAGAAGATAGCAAGATTATGGAAGTACTGTAATCCCTTCACGGAGAGTTACTGATTTAGATAACATGCTTCATGCACAAGGACCACCAGAGAGCCTCTAGACCATAAGTCACTCAGTACAAAGCAATTCAGATCTGATGTTCCGATCTGTTTTATCAGTAGCGAGATTTCAAATTCAGATTTCTTCCTTTAATTTACATATTATGATACAGTTATGCCTGTATACGTGATCTTTGTTATCCTCAGTTTTACTTGTTGAGCCCCTAGGCACACTAGTTTTCCCGATGCAGGTGAGGCATCTCAGGGGCAGCGGGTGGCGCAAGTTGAACCAGATCTCGGGGCTGCGTGTGTTTGTCAATGGCCAGCGTTTCCGCGTAGACTTAGTTGTTGATGTTTTTGATCTTTTTTCAAACTGTATTATGATCCATTACAACAATAGAGAATTCATATAGAGTTCCAGTAGTTGTAATATCTGAATTTTTTGTAATGGAATCTGAAGTTTTATATTTCAAATCTGTTTCTACTGTTTACGTTTGGCGCCATCTGCTTTATTTCAGTTTTGTGTAAGGAAATACAGCTTCTCTATCCGAATTTAGTCCTTCTATTTCTTTCGATTTTTATTTACTTCAATTCCGTTGATTCCCATGGGTTTGGCATCACAATTACTGTATTAGTCCAGATTGGACCTGAGCTGGATCAGCTCGGAGTATTATCAGCACGCGAGCATACTGGTTCCAAAAAGAAATCAGCTCTGGGCTTTTTGATCAAGTGAAATCAACACAGACTGGACTATTAAATCATGAATAACTGAAAAAAGAAATCAAATGCAAATGGACTGAAAATAGAATCCGATCGCAAGCGGACTGGGCAACCAGATCGCAACTAGAAAACCAGTTCGGGCAATAATGAGCAGGTCGTGAACCTAGTTCAATAACAACTACCATCTTGGAAGATTTTCTTAGTCTGAAGGAGTCAAAAATATCTAAGGAGAAGTCCAGTAAACAAGAATAGGTAACCTACATGTAAGCTACTGACACAAAATGCGTAAGCTGCTTGTAAGCTACTTACAGAACATCCCAGAAAACTCAAGTAGAAATTGAACGAATATCATCAATCATTTTCTAATTAACTTTTCTGAATCAAAACTTCAGAGAAAGCATCTTAAACTCAACGGTGTTTGAATAACTTTTAAATAAAACGCTTTTCAAACCTTCAACACATACAAACATGCAAACAGAAACAATATATACTTTCTAAAGTGCAGCGAAAACAGAGCTTACTTGCCTTATCTGCGACAATGATTGCAGGGAACTATCTGGCTAGAATCACACAAACATGATCAATTCTTTTGAAAGGTTTAAAACTTTGGTTGGTTTCTTGTTTGTAGATAGCACCCCTTCAAAAGTTTTCCTCTATGCAAGGTTACTGTGAATGAGGGTGCACGATGCATTTGATGGTATTTATATGAAAATTCTAATGCTATAATGAGGAAACACGTTTCTAATAAAGTGATACCCTCCTTAAAAATTGCTTCTCTGTTTTAAAAGAAATTAAAATATAAACCGAACCAATGTGATCAAAACATGGAACGAACCGGGCTTGCTTGGACTAGCCGGCCAGCCCTTGCAATCGTGCCTCTAATATGGTATAAAATTAGCTCATACGAAGGCTGATTATCAATATAATTGCAAATAGACTCTTCAAACTTTAAACTCTTATTCGTGGATTTAAGGATTTCTGGACGTTACAACTCTTACCCTCCTTATAAAAGTTTCATCCCTAAAATTTACTTACTTAAACAGATCTGGGTATCTACTTTGCATATCTGCCTCAGTTTCCTAGGTTGCTTCCTTTCTGAGTGGTTTGCCCACTGAATCTTGATCATAGGGATATTTCTATTTCTCAACCTTCGATTTTCTCTCAGAACAATCTTTACTGGCTCTTCTTCATAGTTCAGATCAGTTGCAAGCTGTATCGTCTTGTACCTTAGCACATGATAATGATTAGAAATATATTTCCTTAGAGCTGATATGTGAAATATGTTGTGAACTACTGATAACTGGGGCGGCAACGCTAAGCGATAAGCTAATATCTCTATCCTTTCTAAAACTTTGAACTGGCCAATATATCTGGGACTTAGCTTACCTTTTCTTCCAAATCTCATTACATCCTTCATGGGTGCTACTTTCAGAAATACAGGATCACCTACTTCAAATTCACTCGCGGCGATGGCTATCAGCATAGCTCTTTTGTCTACTTGGTGTTGTCCTCATTCAATCATGTATTCTTTTAGATGGCCTCCGCAGTTTGTTCTACAATGTCTGGTCCTATTTCAGTTCTGTCACCTACTTCATCCCAATGTATCGGTGATCTACACATTCTTCCAAAGAGCTTCATATGGAGCCATTTCTATTGAAGTCTGGTAACTATTGTTGTACGTGAACTCTAATAGTAATTTAACATCCCAACTCTCTACAATATCGAGAGTACATGCACGAAGTAAATCCTCCAGTGTTTGAATTACTCGTTACAATTGTCCATCAATTTGTGGATGGAAAGCTATAATAAAGGTTAACTTGGTTCCCATGACTCTATGCAAGCTCTTCCCGAGCATAGAAGTAAATCTAGGATCTCGATCCGATACTATGGAATTTGGAATTCCATGGAGTGTTCTTGGTAAACCCACTACAAAATACATCGCAATTTTATCCCATTTCCATACTGGTATAGGGAGAGGTTTTAGCATCCCTGCTGATCTTTGATGCTCTAATTTCACTTGTTGACATGTTAAACACTCAGAAACGAAATTTAGATATCACGTTTCATTCCCGGCCGCCAAAACAACTGCTACAAATCATTTATACATTTTCTTGTCTCCTGGGTGAATGGAATAAGAAGTGTTATGGGCTTCATTCATAATCTCAGTGCACAAGTTACCAGCTCGCGGTACCCATAATCTGTCTTGGTATTTCACAATTCCTTCCACCGTTATATAAAGATTCCCACCTCTCACTTCATCTTGCTATTTACATTTAAGTAATTGATCATCCCTCGCTTGCCATTCTCTAATGTGATCTTGTAGCGTAGATTGGATGGTAAGCACAGCTAACCTTGCAGCACATTCATGCGTAACCAATTCCAGCTCAAACCTCTCAATTACTTTAGCTAATGGTATCTTGATCGAAAGTTGAGCTAACCCACAGCTTTTCTACTCAACGCATCTGCTACTACGTTAGCTTTATCGGGGTGATAGTTAATAACACAATCATAGTCTTTTACTAATTCTAACCATCTTCTTTGCCTCATGTTAAACTCTTTCTAGTTAAAGAAATACTTAAGGCTCTTATGTTCTGTAAATATTTCACATTTTCCCCATACAGGTAGTGCCTCCAAATATTTAATGCAAACACTACTACTGCTAGTTCTAAATTATGCGTGGGATAATTCTTCTCATGAATTTTCAGTTGCCTAGAAGCATAGGAAATCACCTTCCTTTCTTGAACTAAGATAGCTCCTAAACCTGTCTTTGATGCATCGGTATAGACCGTGTTGTTCCCTTTTCCAGATGGAAGAGTTAAAATAGGGGCTTATATCAATGCTTTCTTTAATCTTTCAAGACTGAATTGACATTCCGGTGTCCAGACATACCTAACATTTTTCTTGGTCAATGTTGTTAAAGGGACAGCTATCTTTGAGAATCCCTCGATAAAACGCCGATAATCCTGCAAGTCCTAAGAAACTACGAATCTATGTAATGCTCTTAGGTACAGGCCACTCCAGGACAGCTTATACTTTTGATGGATCCACTTCTATACCACTCTTAGAAATGATATGACCAAGAAAAGCAACATTTTCAAGCCAAAATTCACACTTACTAAATTTACCAAAAATTTGCTTAGTCCTCAAAATTCCCAGCACACGTCTAAGCTGGTTTGAATGTTTGGTCCTGTTCTCGGAATAAATCAAAATTTCATCTATGAACACTATCACGAATTGATCTAAGAATGGTTGAAACACTCTATTAATTAAATCCGTAAACACTGAAGGCGCGTTAGTTAACCCAAAGGGCATCACTAAAAATTCGTAATGTCCATAGCGCATTATAAAAGTAGTTTGTAGATATCGGCTTCTTTAATCATGAGCTGATGATATCCGGAGCGAAGATCTATCTTAGAGAATATAGTTGCGCCTTGAAGCTGATCAAATAGATCGTCAATCCCAGGGATAAGATACTTATTCTTAACAGTTAATTTATTCAACTCCCTATAGTCAATGCATAAGCGCATACTACCATCCATTTTCTTGACAAAACAAAACTGGGTCTCCCCACGGTGAAGTGTTAGGATGGATGAAACCTTTGTCCAAAAGGTCTTGGATTGATCTTTTAAATCCTTCATCTCTGTAGGATCAAGTCTGTAAGGCTGTTTAGATATAGGATCAGCTTCAGGTACTAAATCAATGGCAAACTCTAACTCCCGATCTGGTAGAAGACCAGATATATCTTCTGGGAATACGTCGGGAAATTCTTTCACAACTTCAACATTTTCCAGCTTAGACTTCTTATCCTCTACTAGTGATAACACACTAACTACAAATCCTTGATATCATTTCTTTAAATAGCTCTGGCTTTCAGGGCTGATATCAATTTAGGGGTTCTGGTGAGTCTCTCAGCTTGGAACATAAATGGTTTTCTATCGGGTGGTTTAACCTCAACTATTCCTTGTTTAAAATCCACGACTACACCATTCTTAGTTAACCAATCCATACCCAAAATCAAATTAAACGCAAGCATAGGTAATACTATTAAATCGGCATATGAAAGACCCCTGTAGCTTGAGCTCTATGTTGCAAATAATTCTATTGGTTAATAAAGTTTCTCCCGATGGGATGTTAAGGCAATAACCTATCTCTAATACTTCCGGTTGAATTAATAATTTCTTAGCAAAACCACTGATATAAATGAATGCGTTGCACCAGAATATAATAAAGCTAGAGTAGGCATACAGGCGACAACAATATTACCTGTAACCATCGTAGAGTCTGGTTGAGCCTGTTTTGCTGTCATTACGTAGGCCATACTGGTGATGAGTTGTTTCGATTGTGGGCAAATCTTTAAAATGTGTCCTGGCTTACCACATTTATAACATACACCTTGACTGGCTCGGCACTGACCAGCGTGATTCTTCTTACAGGTTGGACAAACTGGCCTATTCTCAATCTTGGGAACGGCCTTAATCGGTTGGGCTTGTACGGGTCCTTTTCCCTGAGACCCTTGCTGGTTATTGTTGGGTCTTTTGGATTTATTGTGGTCCTTGTTTTGGAAGGCTTGACGTTTCAATTGGCGTTCATCCTCAATCTGTTGGGGAACCGTGGCGGATCCGGATCTCGTCTCCCGGCGAGGCAGCGGAAGAATAAAATTAGGCCGGGAAACGTTCAATACAATTCAATAACAATGAAAACTATGAACCATTCATAGGGTGTTTAGGCAGTTACCTTGCTGGAGACTTGCGCCTGGCTCCAACAGGAATTACAAGAAGACCGGCGCTTCACTGTAGACGACTATAGATTCGTCAGAGCTTTGTTTACTATCGCTCTATAGTCAACTGGTTCAGCAAGCCTAACATCATGTTTTAACGTTGGCCTTAACCCATCTACAAAATGATAGAGGAACAAAATAACATCCTCTCTCAAATTTGCGGATATAATCCCGCACCGTCATACCCCCTTGTTTAAGAGTTAAAAACTCTCTTTTCAGCTCAGCCCTCACATCCACTGTGAAGTACCGGTCATAAAACACCCTCTTAAATTTTTCCCAGGTAAGCGTTGTCAAATCGACAGTTAGCTTGGCTCCCTCCCAACATATCATGGCGTCTCCCCTCAGCATATAAATAGACACCTCGAGGTCTCTCCTGGTAGATAGGTGTAGATAGTCAAATATGACTTCTAAAGATTTGATCCAACTTTCTACTACAAGTGGATCAGTTGAACCAGAACTCTTGAGGACGTTGTCTTCTGAACCGTTCCTGCAGATATTTATGACTAATCAGTCGTCCAGATGATTGACCATTCCCTAGGTTAGATTGTTCAACTAGACGTTCCAGCAGTTAGGACATGCTGGCTAGGACATGGTTATTTCCATCTGTTTCACCCCCTCCTTCTATATAGCTTCTTCTTCCTCTACCTCTTCCTGAAATTTATTTGTATTCGTAGCCCAAATCCACCACAAGACTATTATGAGGGAATACTATATGCTAAAACATGAAAATAAAACTCACAGGATAACAGAAGCGGCTGGTGAGAAATGTCTCAGACTGGAAGAAGTGTTTATCTGAAGGACCATGCTCTGATATCAATTGTGATACCTCGAACCGAAAATCTTAAATTATTAAAATGGAATGGTGCAAATTGAAAGATGATATCTTAATCTGGGCTAGTTTACAACTTTTTAAAAATTTCGGTTCGCTATATCATGAGAATATACTATATATAATATCCAAGTAATACTCAATTGTGGAACTTTATATATATAACCAAGGATATAAACCCATTCAGATTACGTTGGATAAACAAAGAAGTAATCTAAGATGTACAAAATATTGTAATGTAACTACTGTACAACAAAAGAATGAAAACTGAAAACAGCACGGAAGTGAATGTCCACAATAAACACCCCCAATATGGTCTAGCTCACACCATCTAGTTCTTTCTTAAATCTCATCACCTTCACTCAAGAAAACTAGTGAGCCTAGGGGCTCAACAAGTAAATTTGGAATAGCAAAGGCAGGAAATACAAGCATAACAATAGCTGATATTGTATCTGAAAACTCATAAGTTATTATAACTTGAAAGCTGATAAGCTGAATACTGTAATATGGCAAACTGAAAGATGCGAAAGCATAACTGTACAAGTTTGAAATATACTTTAAACATTTGCTAATCTTTAAAAAAGGAAGTAATATAAACATTTCTTTGAGCTGTGGATATGGACCACCCTGTGCTATGTTCATATTTTCTATTGAATTATGGCTCAAAATCTCTCCTTAGGTCAAAGTCGCTTGATCAAACTATCATCTGAAATCAGGACTGGGGAATAAATCCCAACTTTACTGTGAAGGGATAAATAGTTCGTCAACTACAAAGCCTTGTCCCTTCCATTGTGAAAGGGCATACTGGTTCGTCAGCCAGCGTCCTCACCATTTCTATGCTGATCGTATGTTATCTTTTCCATCAATCACTTTAAACTTTGAAATATACTTCCTTTAAATATTTCGGTAAAACTTTCTTTGTAATGCTGTTCTTAAAATCTCCTTTGATGTTCAAAAGCTATTGGGAGTTCATCGGAATCCAATTTAAGAAGAGAACTGAAATCAGCTCGGACTATAGAAATTAATGAAGAGCAGCAGGGCTCTAAGCTGATGAGATGTTTCTTACAATGGGTGTAACTACGAATAGATTGAGGTTATAACTTTGAATCAAAGCTAAAGGAACGAAGAAATAAACTTAGAATTACTGTATTAGTCCATATTGGACTTGAGCTGGATTAGCTCGGAGTATTATCAGCACGCGAGCATACTGGTCCAAAAAAGAAATCAGCTATGGGCTTTTTGATCAAGTGAAATCAACACATACTGGACTATTAAATCATGAATAACTAAAAAAGAAATCAAATGCAAATGGACTGAAAATAGAATCCGATGGCAAGCGGACTGGGCAACCAGATCGCAACTAGAAAACCAGTTCGGGCAATAATGAGCAGGTCACGAACCTAGTTCAATGACAACTACCAGCTTGGAAGATTTTCCTTAGTCTGAAGGAGTTAAAATATCTAAGAAGAAGTCCAGTAAACAAGAATAGGTAACCTACATGTAAGCTACTGACACAAAATGCGTAAGCTACTTGTAAGCTACTTACAGAACATCCCAGAAATCTCCTGTAGAAACTGAACGAACATAATCAATCATTTTCTAATTAACTTTCCTGAATCAAAACTTCAGAGAAAGCATCTTAAACTCAACGGTGTTTGAATAACTTTTAAATAAAACTCTTTTCAAACCTTCAACACATACAAACATGCAAACAGAAATAATATATGTTTTCTAAAGTGCAGTGAAAACAGAGCTCACTTGCCTTATCTGCAATGATGATTACAGAGAATTATCTGGCTAGAATCACACAAACATGATCAGTTCTTTTGAAAGGTTTAAAACTTTGGTTGGTTTCTTGTTTGTAGATAGCACCCCTTCAAAAGTTTTCCTCTATGCAAGGTTACTGTGAATGAGGGTGCACGATGCATTTGATGGTACTTTTATGAAAATTTTAATGCTACAATGAGTGAAATACGTTTCTAATAAAGTGCTACCCTCCTTAAAAAGTGCTTCTCTGTTGTAAAAGCAATTAAAATATAAATTGAACCAATGTGATCGAAAGATGGAACGAACTGTGCTTGCTTGGACCAGCCGGCCAGCCCTTGCAATCGTGCCTCTAATCTGGTATAAAATTAGCTCAGGCTAAGGTTGATTAACAATAGAATTGCAAATAGAAACTTCCAAATTTAAACTTTTTATTTGTGGATTTATGGATTTCTGGGCGTTACAAGTCACCACAGTGTCCACCCTGGTGTGAAAAAGATGTACCATGCCTTGAAGTCTTGCTATTGGTGGGAAGGTATGAAGAGTGATACATCAGAGTTTGTGGCTCGATGTTTGAACTGTCAACAGGTTAAGGCGAAGAGGATGATATCGAGTGGTATGTTTCAGATTTTATAGCTGCCCCAATGAAATTGGAGCATATATCTATGGATGGATTTTGTGACTCATTTGCCTCGTTCCAATCGAGGGTGCTGAACTAAAATTGGAAGGCTATACTGATTCTAGCTTCCAATGTGACGTGGATGACTCGAAGTCTACCTCTGGATTTGTATTCATGCTCAATGGTGGTGCTGTCTCTTGGAAGAGTTCCAAGCAAGACACCATCGCGGATTCAACCACTGAGGCTGAGTACATCGCAACATCAGCTGCTGCTAAGGAGGCCGTTTGGATAAGGAATTTCGTCCAAGAGTTGGGCGTTATTCCGGATGGATTTGGTCCAGTCCCGGTGTACGACAACACGGGTGCCGTTGCGCAAGCAAAGGAGCCTAGGTCTCACCAAAGATTCAAACATATACTGAGGAAATACCACATAATCCGGGATATTGTGGCTAAAGGTGACATAGCAGTTGAGAGAGTCGCCTCTGCGGACAACGTTGCTGATCCACTTACGAAGCCCTTGCCAGAACCGTTGTTTGAAAAACATCGCGAAACAATGGGACTGCACTTGATGAGTAGTTGGCTATAGGGCAAGTGGGAGATTGTTAGAGTAGATGCCCAACTAGCCAACTTGTGGCGTGTGGGTTTTATAGACTCTTGTATGAAATGATCTTTATATATGATATTCGCATTTTTTTATGGTCATTCTTTATTTTCATTATGTTATATAATGTTAACAATTGTGTTGGATAAAGACCTAGAATGCACCATAGTGTATGTTAGATGTGATAGTGGGTATGACGGCTATCATGAAACACATCTAATAGTCACTGTGTATTCTGAACACGTTCCTAGTCGCCAAGTGGTTATCATTTGTCGAGTGGAAAAGTCCGAGGTCTTGGTTGTACTGATTAGTCCTCACTACTCGAAACGTCATTGAGACTCTACATGATAGACGTCTCACTTTGACCCGTTTGCCGACTCACTTGGGGTCATACGGCGGCGGGATTGGGTGAGATCCCGATGCATGTAGGAGTCGATGCTTCATTGTCGAGGATTCACCGCTCGCTTACATGCGTGGATATCCTTGTTGGGGATCCGGATCACGCCCCCCGGCGAGGCAGCGGAAGAACAGAAAAAACTGGTACTTGATCGGGCGGGGGGTGGTTTGGTTTCTTGCAACGCCCTCGCAGCAAGAAGAGGCAGTTGTCATTTGAAAGTAAAGGCTCCTATCCTCTTTTACAAATTTACAACTCTCTTTACCCTCTCATCTTTGGGAATATGAACAAATGCTCGATAACCAAAAACTCTCAAGTTTTTGAATGATACATCTTTCCCTGTCCATACTCTCTCTGGAATATCACCCTCCAAAGGAGCTGAAGGAGAAAGGTTGATCAAGTCTCTTCCAGTACGAGGACATTCAAAGGGCAATTAACAGCCGGGAGACGATCAATACGAAAAATACAATAACAAACTACGACATTCATAGGATGTTTAGGTGACTACCTTGCTGGCACTTGTGCCTGGCTCCAACCGTAGTTACAATAACGTCGGCTCTTCTCGGTAGATTGCGGTAGAAATCGCCAATCCGGTCCACGACCAGAGACGAGACTCCTTCGTCAGCCTGCACTAGAAGGACTGACGAGATCTGCATGAACGGATTCTCCTCGTCGAATTGGCCGGAAACAATTTTCCGGCGAAGAAGGCGGCGGCGGCTTGAGAGAGGAGAGGGGCGGAGGTTTTAGTGCTAGGGTTTAGTGTTGTAACAAGTATATTGAAGTCTAGGTTTAGGCTTAATTAAATAAGCTTAAGTGTTGGACTTGGACCGGCCCAACGTGCCCGGGTCCAACGATGAACATTCAGTTCATCTCCACCACCGAGACTTCATCGTAACTCCGATCGCCGATCAGATCGGACCGATCGATTCAGTTTCCAAAACTGAATAATATGATCTGAAAAACCGTTTTTCAGAACCCCAGTGCAAAATGACCGTTTTGCCCCTCAACAGCGGGAAACCTCGGTTTGACCCCTGTTGACTTTTAGGAAGTCGCACTTCCCGAAATCCTCTTCTCGTGCTCAACACATTGAGCCGAGTATCCGTGCGGGAATCTTGAATCTAGTACTTGTGTGACCCTCAATGGTTCAGGGATACAGCTAGCCGTGGGCCCACAACCATTGTGGCTTTGGAATCACAATTCCGGACCTGCCCAACGGATCATGGTAAGAGCGTCTAGCAACATCGCCCCATGATCCCCTAGGTATCACGGATAGTGCCTACAAGAACCAGTTGATCGTGGTTAGCGTACAGTACGGTCCTTTCAATCCATATATCCCGATCAGATCAACGACCATTGGTAAATCGAGAGTCGCTATAGATCCGATAGCTATGCATACATCTTGGAGATCGAATAGTGACATCACGAGTGTAACTAGGTAAACACATTTACCTAAAACACTTCTAGTACTCTGGCCAGAGATTTATACACTATTATCCCCTTAGATAGCATAGGATATCCACGCATGTCTGCGAGCGGTGAATCCTTGACAACGATGCATCGACTCCTACATGCATCGGGGTCTCACCCAATCCCGACGCCTTATGACCCCAAGTGAGTCGGCAAACGGGTCAAAGTGAGACGCCTATCATGTAGAGTCTCAATGACGTTTCGAGTCGTGAGGACTAATCAGTACAACCAAGACCTCGGACTTATCCACTCGACAAATGGTAACCACTTGGAAAGTCCGAAGGAGGGTAGTTCGGTAGATCACCAGGTCACTATCTATCTGCATGCTCAGAACATCACAATGTTCCCTACCAATGAAACATGGTACTTCGCATCGCAGATAATAGTCTCTAGCTCGGGCGGCCTTATCCTCATTTTGATGGCCCAATCGACTAGGAACATGTTCAGAATACACAGTGACTATTAGATGTGTTTCATGATAGCCGTCATACCCACTATCACATCTAACATACACTTTAGTGTATTCTAGGTCTTTACTCAACGCAATTGTAAATCATCATACACACAATGAAAGTAAATAATGCCATATGAGTAAATGCGAATATCATATATAAAGATTTTCATATACATGAGTCTATAAACCCACACGCCACAAGTTGGCTAGTTGGGCATCTACTCTAACA
>KV003328.1:45785-67983 GCA_001598015.1 Dorcoceras hygrometricum | reverse complement strand
CGTCTCACTTTGACCCGTTTGTCGACTCACTTGGGGTCATAAGGCGTCGGGATTGGGTGAGACCCCGATGCATGTAGGAGTCGATGCATCGTTGTCGAGGATTCACCGCTCGCAGACATGCGTGGATATCCTATGCTATCTGAGGGGATAATAGTGTATAAATCTCTGGCCAGAGTACTAGAAGTGTTTTAGGTAAATGGGTTTGCCTAGTTACACTCGCGATGTCACTATTTGATCTCCAAGAAGTATGTATAGCTATCGGATCTATAGCGACTCTCGATTTACCAATGGTCGTTGATCTGATCGGGATATATGGATTGAAAGGACCGTACTGTACGCTAACCACAACCAACTGGTTCTTGCAGGCACTATCAGTGATACCTAGGGGATCATGGGGCGATGTTGCTAGACGCTCTTACCATGATCCGTTGGGCAAGTCCGGAATTGTGATTCCGGAGCCACAATGGTTGTGGGCCCACGGCTAGCTGTATTCCTGAACCATTGAGGGTCACACAAGTACTGGATTCGAGATTCCCGCACGGATACTCAGCTCAATGTGTTGAGCATACAAAGAGGATTTTGGGGAGTGCGACTTCCTAAAAGTCAACTCGGGTCAAATCGAGATTTCCCGACGTTGAGGGGCAAAACAGTCATTTTGCACTGGGGTTCTGAAAAATGGTTTTTCAGATCATAGTATTCAGTTTTGGAAACTGAGTCGATCGGTCCGATCTGATCGGCGATCGGAGTTACGATGAAGTCACAGTGGTGGGGATGAACCGAATGTTCACCCGTTGGACTCGAGCCCGTTGGGCCGGTACAATCCCACCACAAGTCTATTTAATTAGACAAGACTCCATTAACTACACACTTAAGCAAAACCCTAAACCTAATAACTAGAGTAGCCGCCCCCCTTCTCTCTCAAAAGAGCCGCCGCCGCCGCCTCTTCGCCGGAATTTGTTTCGGCCAAATTTGACGAGGAGAATCCGTCCGCATAGATCTCGTCAGCTCTTCTAGTGCAGGCTGACGAAGGAATCTAGTCTCCTATCGTGGACCTGATTGGCGTTATCTACCGCAGTCTACCGTGAAGTGCCGTTTTCTTTACGAAACCGATCGGAGCCAGGCATGAGTTGTCAGCAAGGTAGTGATCTTGAACGCCCTATGAATGTCATAGTTTTTGTATTATATCGTATTGATCGTCTCCCGGCACCTGTTTTTCTATTCTTCCGTTGCCTCGCCGGGGGGCACGATCCGGATCCCGACATGATCTGCGCTCTGGTGACTAGTGATTTGATTTCGGGGACGAAATCCTTCTTTTAGTGGGGGAGAGTGTGAGATCTAAAAGATCAGTTCGACTTAATCAATTTAGATTAATCGCTTTTAGTGAGGATCGGTTCGGGCGCGAGCTGTTTTGAGTGAAACAGCTTGGATGCAAGCTGTTCTAGGTTATGCGGTCTGAGTGCAAGCTGAATGGTTTGTATGAGCACTGATATGTTTAGCTGGCACTGTGCTGAGTTGTTAGCGCGTGCTGATCTGATGGAACAATGCCGAACTTGATCGAGCGTGCTGAAATGGATCGGGGGTGCTGACCTGATCGGGCGTGATGCAGGCTGATCGAGTTGTGTGCTGATCGAGCCGTGATGATCTGGTGCGGTCTGAGCTGGTCTGGTAGTACTGTACTATTGAGTAACACGTACTGGTTCGAATAGTGCAAGTTGATCTGATGCCTCAGTTGGAGAGTGAATCGTGCTGATTTTGCCTGTGCTGTTTGAGAAGCCCTAAGCTGATTTGTTAGTCCTGTGTCTGTTAGCGCATAAGCTCTGTGCTGATCTATGACGTTGTGCTGTTTGTAGCATATTGTTTTGGTAACTGAATGGAGAGTCAGGTTAGGGGAGAGCTGGATGTCACGAGTTGATATCAGCTTAGAGGCCTGAGCTGGTAGGTAAGTACTGTAGATCAGATCGCGAGAACTTAATTTGTATACTTAGACTTTGACCAAGTGTTAGCCATTTTTCCCGACACTTAGATATTTCGTATACCGTGAGAGCCCAAGCTGTTACCCCATCGCAAAACCCTCGACACTATGCACCTGAACCTTATCTTCTCCAAGAGCCAGCGGTAGACATCTCTCCTTGGAGCAAGGTTGGTACCGTTGGACTCCTCTCTCCCAACCCGTCCTTTCCTTACAAATTTCGAAGCCGGAGAGAGAGTGTGATCGTAGTCGAATCTTACTACTTTTCACGATTTCCGACCGAGTCGTTCTTCGGTTCAGGTAATGACTTTTGTAAGTTCTTATCTTCATTTCCACTTCGTTTAGAACCAGTAATCGTTATTTGGGAGTAGAGTTGAGCTGGGTTGAGCTGGTAGTTCTCATCTCTGTTTTGGTTGAGTAGTTTTCGTGAGCAGATAATGTTTAGATTAAGCAGATTGTAGCTTGAATAGTTGAAGTAGAAATTTTTGCTGAGATTGCTCCATGAGAGTTGGGGAAGCAGAAGACGATTGGCAGAGTTGGTTGCTTCTACTTGCGTGATATGTTCGGAGTTGGTGTTTTGTTCTTCCCGCAAGCTATTGTGAGGTATTGTTGGTCAAGAGTTGAGGTACGGATCGGAACTGATATTTATGGCTTTCGTAGAGTATGAGTATGTCCCCGTTCTGTTTATGTGCTATGTGTTTAGATCTGTGCCACTGTATGAGTTGTATTTGGCTTGTGATTGCATATCCATACTGGTCATGACATTGATGCATGCATGATTCATATTGAGCCTTGACAATCCTTTCCTAGCCGATGCATTGGTGTTGATTTGAGTTGCTTCCTCGTGGAGTGGTTGTTGATTTTCATACTCACGAGGAATAGCACTGAGGAAGCACCGGGTAGCTCCCGCCCCCTCAGTTTGTTGCGCTCTGGATAGGTGGTGGCGTGTGGTCGTAGTGCACCTTTGTTTTCCATCACGATCGAGCGGGTAGCTCAAATCACCCTCGATGTTGAGCCACATCTATTGTCCACTCGGGTGAGGAGCCCAACTGATTGAGAATATCAGGCCATTGGGGCAGCCCGGGTAGCTCCTGAACTACCGATGATGTTGCCACATGTTGCTGCTGATCGTTCGTTTGGCCTCCGGTTTGATATCCGATTTATTGTTATCAGACATGCATTGCATAGCACGTTCCATATATCATACATACTTCGTTTACTGTTTTACTCTATTCTTCGTACTGGGGTTCGACCCCTTGTCCCTCCGGGGATGTCTGTGTTAGAGTAGATGCCCAACTAGCCAACCTATGGCGTGTGGGTTTTATAGACTCTTGTACAAACAGTCTTTATATATGATATTTGCATCTACTTATATGGCGTTCTTTACTTTCATTATGTGTGTAATGATTTACAATTGCGTTGAGTAAAGACCTAGAATGCACTAAAGCGTATGTTAGATGTGATAGTGGGTTCTTTTTGACCAAAAGTCTGGTTCTCGAGCTATTTAACTATAATCAGTACTTTAAGTCTCCTCTAAACTAACTCCCAGAAAAGGACATTAAAGTTTCCTCTGAACTGACTCCCAGATCAGTATAGTCTCCTATGAACTGACTCCCAAATCAGAACATTAAAGTCTCCTACGAACTGACTCCCAGATCAGGACATCTCTTATCAGATCAGCACAGTGCTACCGGATCAGCACAACTCTTAACAGATCAGTACAGCACTACCGGATCAGGCAACTCGACCAAATCAGCTCTACTCGATCGGATCAGCACAGTTTGATCCCGATCAACACTGCTCGATCAGATCAGAACGGCTCGATCAAATCAGCACAGCGCTACCCAGCTCAACAAGGATCGCAATCGATCTCTTTGTTCCAGAACCTTACATATATGACACCTCCAAGTAGCACTATGAAGCGTTCAAGGAAAGATGTATTGGATATTAACAACAATGAAGTTGAGACGCCGGTGGACATTGTATTTTCATAATTACTTTCATTTTTAATAGTTGTAATTAGTTTGTAATTTGGACAATTTTTGTGATGTATCTGTATTGGTTTTTACATCTATTGTAGGATAATATAGTTTAACTGTTCTAAAGATTGCCACAAGTGTAGTAGAGGATGAAGTGAAACAATACCATAGGAGAGAAGATTCTTGTGGGTACAAGGAAGTTTCCAATGAAGTCAAAGAGACCATAGAGACTATCTCAATTGGAGTTCTTGAAAATAGAAATCCAGTATTTTTTGTATGCATATGATATCTACACCTCATTTGAATATGCAATGACGAAAATAGTTATGATAAATCAATAAAAGTACACAAAAAGGCTTTGAAAGACATACCTGTTTTACAAAATTATTAACCATGTGCCAGAGACAGTATGCATGATGACTATCGGAAAAGACATTTATTATCCTAGGATGTCGGTCTGAGAAATTGTGAATTGATTGAACACTGTGACATTGTTATATGAGTGCCTCTTCTCAACTTAAAAAACAAAGCCACATCCAATTTCCATTATTCTACACATCAACGACATCATAAGCAAGCATGGACAACTCATCGTTATCATGTAACTGCCGCAAAAATGGATCCTTTATGTTTGATTTTAATGTGAGTTCCATGGAGAAAAGAAATATTCTACACCCACTAACAAAACCATAATCACATGCATCAAACAAATCAAAAGCCTTTGGAACTTCGGATTAAGATTGTCTATCTTAATATTTAGAATACTCTCAGGATTAATCTACTACAGAACACTACAATACCATTGCAATCTTCCACGCACATTTTTATCATTCCCATTAATTTCATGAAGTGCTGATCTTTTCCCCATCCAAAGTTTGTAATATTCCAATTCAATGCAATATTCTCGATGGATGTCTTTATTTATTGCATGTAACTTATCCTTCACAATATTTAAACCGAAGATATCAGCCCTAGGATGTCCTCGACTGTGCGAAATTGTCCTCTCTACAAGAAAGTTCTAGATTGCATTGACGAATGCCAAACAGATAATCCGATTTATGTTTCGAAGAATATATCCTCCATCGACAATTACTAGCACTACAGACAACAATCAACTTTGCACTATCATTTTTCTTATACAAAAAGGATATTTTACTTGCAATAACATTATACTTAACATATATCCTAAACTCTATCACATCTTTGAATGTCTTACCCCCTCCATGAATACATTGAGACCACGAATCCAATAATTTGTAAAAGGAATTACTGTCATATACATTTCACTAGTCAAACTACTGTTTTCTTCAAATATTTCATTCATTATTATTTTCAAAAACCATGTTACCATATGTTTCTCAATCAATTAACATTCTTATAATGTGTTGTACTAATTCTACAAAAAATGGTATGATATACAAAAAATTCATCATTAATACTATAAAATAATATGCAATATTTATCATCAGCTTATAACAAATTTAACATCAAATAAATTCGTGACAGATTTTTAAAACTAATTTAATATTAAAACTATATTAACATCAATTACAAGATCAAACATATTTCAAAAAAAAAACTAATTTACCTTTCGAATGCTCTATTTCCTCGAGATGGTTTATTCCTTCTCACCGTCCTCGTAGCAATGATGGTAAGCTTCATATAGGTGTGGAGATTAAGCATAGTACACACATCACTTCATTATTCAATGTACACGAAAATTTTTTCTTGAGGTGGTCGATATTACAGGGAAATTATGTCAGGCGTAATATTCTCACATTTTCTCGGGATACTGAAGAAACGACCCATCAGATTTGATTGAAAAACACATAGAGTTCACCATTCTAGTGAAAAACTATCGATAAAAACCAATGATTGAACTTCCACCTAAATGACTACACTATTACATAAAAAAAAGATCAAACGATTAATAACCAAAATCTATAATCCAAAGTCATATATACTACAATCACATGAAGTATACACAATAATACAACCACCAAATCTAGCAGAATTACATGGAAACGGTCACGAATATAAACTGGACTATAAGAACTTGTAACATCAACGTTTCACGCTTATTAAAACCATAAACAATGACTGATACATTTATAGAAATTGGTTCATATAGCCCAAAAATTGAAGAACAAAAGCCACAAAAATCTGAAATTTGTATAGAAGAAAGTTGAATGCGCTCAAACTAAACTACAACATTGTACTCTATTTCTATGAAAATAATCCCCCAGATTGGTTAAATAAATCGACAAGTACTTTACCACATATATAAGGTTTAAACTTCAACATCATAAATACTATATTTCAAACACTTACGTTATCAAAAAATCCAATAATCTAGTTCTAATCCATGAGGCGCAGAGATTCAAGAAAAAATTACGATTAGTGTTTCGAAAATCTTTGGAATGAGTATCTTCACCTACATATCCAAAAATGGTCATTGCTTATCAAACTGTATGAAAACAGATGCAGACAACATTCATACAAAGAAGAAAACAAGGTTAATTAAGAAATTTCAAGAAGCAAATACAGTTTTTTTTCATACATTAAGATCCTTATGAATAGTTTCCGACAGTAGGACCGACCCAAAAAGAAAAGCAGGCTTCAAGTGTTTATATTTTACCCATAATATTAAACGTTACTTAAATAAAATAAAAAAAGCAAAAATATATGCCATAAAAGTGTAAAACCATGTGAATTTGGGGGGATGGACACATAAAAATCTGATCGACACCAAACCGTACCAAACCCAACCCTAAGCTGACCATGGAGAAGGAGAACTCGAGTAGTCGCAGACGAGACAAAGAACACCACCACCGCCGTTCCAAGCACCGCCGAGAGGGAAGCGTCGATCGAGAATCGCGCCGTGAAAAGTCGTACGAGCGTGCAAGAGAAGACTCGGCGAAGCGGAAAGAGAGTGACAAGAGACATAAGGCGGCCGAAGAAAATGGAAGGAAGAGGCCTCGATTTGAGGATGTTAGGGTCAAGGAGGATGATGGACGAGGAAATTCCTTGGAACCGCATGATGTTGAAACCGGTCTGATTGCTAACGTGAGTATAACTAGCTACTTCCTCCCCCCTTTCTTCTGTAATTATCATTGTCACTATTTTCTGTTGATAAAGCTGAATTCAGTTTTATTGACGACTTGGTACACTAGTGGTGCCATCTTAACCTCGGCAAAGGAAATTAAGCAGACGACATATTGGTGAATACTAGTTACTTCAGTTTTGAAACGGGATGATATTCTATTCACTTGTTTGTGGTGTCAGCACCTTGATTCAAGTCTCCCGTTCATCGTTGTTTCATGATCACTCTGTGATGAATATGCTGTGTGCTACTGTAAATTTCAAGCTTTACACGTTGAGTAGCTTTCAAAACCTGAGTTAATACTGTAATTCATTTTCTTGATTTGGAAGGTTGACGTGATTTCTACTTGCAGGGTGCGATTGGATCAACTTCTACGGCATCCAGCATTTTTCCTGGAGCTGTTGTCGCTGAAGGTCATTCTCCTGCTACAAAGGTATCTTCTATGACAAATGAAAATAAGGGAGTTAATATTAGCAGATCTCATGAGGTTCCTGGGAAATCCAGTACAGATGGGACAGCTTCGGATGCTGGAAAGAGTTCAGGATTGTCTCTTGATGCTTTAGCAAAAGCTAAGAGAGCCTTACAAATGCAGAAGGAGCTCGCTGAAAGGATGAAGAAGATACCATCAGTAAGTCAGCTTTTTGCTTTGGAAAATGCAAATTCCCTGATGTGTTTTGTTCTTCAGCGATAACAGATGCCTAATTAATGAGAGGATACTTTTGACGTTGGTCTTTCCTTGTGTCCATTTTGAAATTAACCGTTTCATTTTCATCATGTGTAGTTGAACAGAGATGCTCGTGGCGGAGGAGAGGGTAGTGCAGTGATGGGAGAAAGAGAGAATGTTAAAGTTTCTCCATCCACTAAAGGTAAATTGTCCACGCCACTTCCTCCCCCGGCCACAGATCCTGTTGGAGTTTCCCCAAGCTCATCAAGTGTGCCTGTTGCTCCACCTCCTGTAATACCTACCAGCAGTGGTTTGCCTCATCTCCTTGGGCTCACTACACAAAAATATGAAGCTGTAAAACGTGCACAGGAGCTAGCTGCCAAAATGGGGTTTCGACAAGACCCAGAGTTTGCTCCCCTCATAAATATGTTTCCCGGGCAGATGCCCCCAGAGGTTACAATTCAGCCAAAGCCCTCTAGAGCACCTGTTCTTCGTTTGGATGCACTGGGTAGGGAAATTGATGAGCATGGGAATGTGGTGAATATTGCAAAAGTGAATAGCTTGAGCACTCTCAAGGTATAATGGATTACTACCTTGTGATTATAGTAGTTAGTCTGAAATTTTGATGATTTTCTTACTTTGGGATAAAAAAATTTGAATTATTGTTGAATTAAGTTAAAGGAGAGGAAAAATTAAGGTGGATGGCAGTATTATCCGTCAGATTTTTTTATTTTTCGGATTGGATTTTTATTGTTTTCCATATTACGTCCCAGGTAAATATTAATAAGCAAAAAAAGGAGGCCTTCCAAATTCTGAAACCTGAACTTGATATTGATCCAGATGTAAATCCTCATTTTGATTCAATGCTGGGGATTGATAAAAATAAGTTATTGAGGCCCAAAAGGATGACTTTCCAGTTTGTTGAGGAAGGAAAGTGGTCGAAAGATGCAGAAATCATTAAGCTAAAGGTAATATATATGTGCCATTTGATGAGGATGTTAAACTTTCGGAAAAAGTACTGGATGTGCTCTAATACTTATAATTTTGGCATCGGCAGTCTCAATTTGGAGAAGCAAAAGCTAAGGAGCTCAAGACAAAACAAGCCCAGCTTGCGAAGGCAAAAGCAGAGCCAGATATTAATCCGAATCTCATAGAAGTGGGAGAGAGGGTTATTACCAGAGAAAAACCCAAGGAACTAATTCCCGAAGTGGAGTGGTGGTAAGCCAATATTGATGGGCTACTGAAGTAGTCACCTCTGCCTCAAAGGAGAGGCTGTACTGGATCATTTTGATGTTTTGAGTGATCACCGAACTATATTTATGAAAATTTCTCTTATATACCTTTCAACGTCATGCTTTGAATTGTTGCATTTCTACAAGTATCTTATAACTGGCAGTCGGGTATAATTAAAGGCCTCTGAAATGGAGTTTGTCATAGAATATTCACTCCTCTTTACTTGTTATGCCTTACCCCTGAAGATACACCAGATACTTGATCTGGGAGAAATTATTGTTAAGAGGCAGGTTATTCACCGGACTGCTTTTCTTTGACCTGTAGGGACATGCCTTTTCTACAATCCGGTGCTTATGGTGATGTGCTTGAGGGTGGCATAAATGAAGATAAAATTAAAATGGAGAAGATAACAATATATGTTGAACACCCACGACCTATTGAACCTCCTGCTGAAGCGCCTCCTCCTCCACCTCAACCTTTGAAGTTGACCAAGAAGGAGCAGAAGAAACTTCGCACACAGCGTCGATTGGGTCGGGAGAAAGATAGGCAGGAAATGATTAGACTTGGTGTTCTGGAGCCACCAAAACCTAAAGTCAAAATGAGCAACCTCATGAAAGTGCTTGGTTCGGAAGCCACCCAAGATCCTACAAAGCTTGAAATGGAAATACGAAGTGCTGCAGCTGAGCGTGAGCAAGCTCACATTGACAGGAATGTTGCTCGCAAGCTCACTCCCAAAGAGCGTTGTGAAAAGAAGGAGAGAAAGCTTTTTGAGGATTCGAATTCACTAGATACAATTGTCTCTGTTTACAAGATCAATGACCTATCTCACCCCCAGACTCGTTTTAAGGTTGATATTAATGCCCAAGAAAACAGGCTTACAGGTTGTGCCGTAATTTCAGAAGGTATAAGCGTCGTCGTCGTTGAAGGTGGTGCCAAACCAATCAAGAGATACGGAAAGCTTATGCTTAAGAGAATAGACTGGACTGCTTCTATTAAGAAAGAAGACGAGGATGAGAATGATGATGATGATAAGCCCCGCAACAAATGCTTGCTTGTGTGGCAGGGAAGCGTTGCCAAACCAAGCTTTAACAGATTTTTCGTTCAAGAATGCAGAACTGAAACAGCTGCCCGCAAATTCTTTTTGGATCATGGTGTCGCTCATTTTTGGGATCTGGCAGTGAACTTCACCGAAGAATCACTTTAACTGGAGAGGAGTTAGCTACAGGTGTATGTTTCGTCTGCGTTTTAGCGGTTATTTGCCATTCTGTTAATGAGTTAAGAGTGTAGGTCATGATGTTGGCTGTTACTTTACTGGTTTTCTGCCTTTATTTTTGTGGACCATCCTACATTGAAACCCTCTCTCGGTTGCTCTCTGTACCTCGTTTACTTGGATGCTGCAAATTTCATTTACTTCTATAAGCAAAGCTCCAACAGGCATGTTTGGATTCATTAGTCTTGAAAGCGAAATCCTTTTTTTCTTTATCCATGAGAAGGCTCGAATTTTATGCTTTTATAGGATTCATTTCTGTTTTTCATCGTCACGCATGAGTTCAATATGTTAGGACGTCGTTCATTTTCATGCTCAAAAATCAGTTGTACTTGCAAAAAACTAGGTTTTGCAGTCTCACTGCCAGAAATCAGTTGCTCAAAAGTTAAAATAGATGGTTTTACGCAGATGATATTGTTGCCATTATAACAAAAGAGCGGGTCCATGGATCCAATACCAAGGTGATTTCTTTCTCAGGAAGTGCAGCAATTGAGAAGCGCAGTGAGATATCATGTCCCACGCAGATATACTGGCATTATTAAAAGTAGGAGGAAGGAAATTCCCTGAGCTTGTGTTCATTTCCCAAAGGTCTGGTTCGACTCTAGTTTGTAATAATACGTTTGATCATTTAATATCTCGTTATCTTTACCATCAATCTGACTCATCCTATACAAGATGATATGGGAATATTTCGTATGGCAAAAAAAGGATATTGGTCAACAACACAATTTCGTATGGCAGCGTATATTCCAGGTGAAGCAGATAAGAAGAGAAGGGCCGATGAATAAGCATTGTTACTAATGATTTGAAATATAATTCAAACTGAAAACCCACCGAGGAAGTTGTGATCTACTCCAGACCTTATTCAAAAAGGTGTATACGTTCACAATGTAATGAACTTTCCAGAAGATACAACTGGAGAATTAACGAATCCCTCCTGCTGACATGACTAGAAGGGGCCAACATCAGTGCCAAATGATTTGAGGCTTGAATACTAATGACAAATTCATCGAACTAGTCAATCATTCTATAGCAAAATGACCACTCCTATCCAGACACCAACAGGAAGAGAGCAACTACTTAAAAAATTTGATATACATGCCATTCTGGTACATCAATCAAGATCAGGATGGCGAAATAGGATTCAAATTCATCTTTAAGTTCTCACGAATATCCACAGCTTACAAATGTAAATCAAATGAAATGCTTGATTTGGTTTCAGAAAACTTAACAGGGGGCAAGACAAATCCCAACAATCGATTTTTGCATATGTACATTATATCTCTGTTCCCAAGTTATAGCTTGATTGTTATAGCCAGATTAGATGCAGATTATAATTGACAAGCAAAGGCATCAACTTCAAACCCAAAACTATGATACATATGCTTTCACCACATCCGTATAGTTGCAAACCAAACCAGTCCTTGGACATGTGATTTTACCATTATTTTGCTTCGCCATATCTTCAAGAGCCTGTACATCAAAAACTATATCTCAGAAGCCACATTAAAAATAAATTTCCATGTTTGGATAAGACTCGAAACAAACCGCACACCTTTGTGCTGTAAACATAGCCATTTGGCAGTACAAGAGGTGGATTTTCAGTATCCATTAGCTCTTTACTTATGTAGCAAACAAGTTTTGAGTGATGCTGCTTTGAATATGGCAGAGACTGAGCTAATTTGCGAAAGCCCTCCTGTGACAGAGGATCCTCCTTTGTACAATCATCTTCATAACAAAATCTAGCCATGTCAAAGACCACCAAGAACAGAAAGAGGCATATAACAAAACATGGGTCAAAAAACTTCATGCTGAGATTTTAGTGATCTCCATGTTAAAAAATCTGAAACGTTCATGGCTAAGCATAAAACATGGATACGGTGTTTTTAGAGCAGATAAGCCCGCTTGCAGATATATATTCAACAAAGGCTCAAGTGTCATGCCATATAATCTACAGAACTCTTGCTTAAATTGGTCAACAAGGTAGTCCCATTGCTTTGCTTCAAATAAGACCTGGAACAAAGCAATCATGAAGTATAATGGATTATTCTTATATAGTACAGTAACTGATCTAATGAAATGGAAGAATTCACAGCAAACAACACAAACACAGAGGAATTTAATGGTCAATTATATGATATGGAAAAAATAAATTATTAAAGCAGAGCAAATGTCATTTTTTTACTCTCGTTAAAGTTAAGAGGCTAAGTTGATTTTCTAAATTTATCAATTTAAGTTGTTTCAATTATGACAATTTGCTTTCGGAATGAGTATGCTGGGATGAGGGGGAATGCAATCTGGGGAGATGCCAGAACCCACGGGAAAAAATTCCTCCACGGCTGCAGTAGAGGTAGTTTGTAAGCTACTCTTCAGAGACAAGAGGTTGCTTGTAAGACATCGTTGTAGGAGCTTGGGTTAAAGATGCTCCACAGAGATTTGGGTCCTAGGATCACCACTTTCGCTCATGAAAATATCCCAATTACTCTTGAATAGGAAACATGGATGTATCTAACCCACTTGGGAGCTGCAGCCAAGGTTATCTCCCAATACTGAAAAAGGATGTTTAGTTTTATCACAGAATTAAGTAGTCATACCAGCATTGCAACAAATGACAACTTATAGAATCATCATATCAAATCAATAGTGACCCCAGAAACTCATCAAGTCCTAATTGGTAACTCATTTGACAGGATTATAGGAAAAATTTCAACTTAAACCAGAAAACTGAATCCTTAGAGAATAGGATTTATGAAAATGATTTATGGCAATAAATAGATAAGAAATTGGATTTCAGAATACTAAAAAGCATCTATACTCTACATAGGACAATATGAATTTTAATCGGACAAGTAAATGGGGTTCACCTTGTACGTGGCACATTCAGTATTACTTCTGAAAGCAAGTGTTGCCATGACTCGCTGCAATTCTTTCATATGGGTAGCACCCCAAGGAGCCAGATACCTCCGAGCATATGATATAGCTCGCATAGTGTGTTCATCTCTAACAAACTCAATGAATTCTTGTAGTCTCAGTTGAAACTCAAATTTGCTCTGCAGAGAGATCAGTAAGAATGGTAAAGAGAAATAAACTAGAAATTGTAAAATCTTTCATATCGTTAGGTTTTGGCAGGTGATAGAAGCCATTCTCTCAGGTGGAAAGAATGTTGCAAGTCCATCGTAATATTAGATTCAAGTAGAGAAGCAAATGTGGGTAGAAAATGGTGATTTACCTTTGACTTCTTCAATCTGGACTTGTTATCGGCACACCAGGCTAGAGCAGGCGCCACATCCTTCTTTTGAAGAGCATCAATGACTTTCTTTGCTTCATAAAACAGATCTATATCAACAAGATCCTGCTCAAGATGCCAAAGATTAGTATGCCGGCTATCATATGGATTAAACAACACACAATATGAGGCTTGTCATAAAAGGTCACCTGAATATTGCTGCTCTCTGCTAGCTTTACAGCTGTGTCATAGTACGACATTCGCAACATGTAGTCGACAAGTATCCGCTTCAAGCGGATGTTGTTCCACTCTGATAAATTGTCCACCTCTACAGATTCCAAATGATCCAGTCTTGTTCGGCATCTCTGAGCTTGCAAGTGCTCAGTTCGACTTTCCTCTTCCAACTGATACATCAAATATCAGATTAAATACCTCTGATCGTTCAACCCCAACTTTCAATAAGATCCAAATGCAAACATGAAATAACTTCCTGGCTAAACACTAAATGTATGTCTCAGAAATCCATCCTCATTCAAGCTATACTATAAAAGTTAGATTACTCGAATATTTTATTGGAGACTCTCGCAATAGAAAACGGAAAGGAAACAAAAACAAAAAAGAGAACTAGAAAAGAACTTTGTTCTGAAGAAGAAAGTAAACAAATTGTGGAAACGAAAAAAACTACCTTTCTTTTGAGGCCGTGCAATCGGGATACAATAGAATTGAGTTGGAGAACAGCGTCGTCTCGCGAGATTTCTGATTCTGCGGCCACCGAAACGGCCGAAATGACAGCTGAGACCTCTTTCTCGACGGCGCGGTGGTTGGCACGGATTGTCTTCTTGTAGTGCTCGAAAGGTACACGGAGGAACTGATGTTCCAGTTTCAGCGACTCGGCCAGTTTCCCCATCTTCGACGTAGTAGTGGCGCCGACAGCGTCGTCGCCGCCGGTGTTGCCGTTACTGAGTTGCCCATCGGTGTCCATTGGAGAAGACATTTTAATTTTCCTCCTATTTCTGGCTTTGCTCTCTGGATTATTTTTTGAACTATACTGCCATTTCTTATATTTTTTTCTCTTATAAATTAAAAGAGACATTAACAAATAAAATAAATAATTACCTTTGCAATAATCCTCCTTGATTACTCCAAATGAACTCTTAATTATATATTAATAGGAAATTATTATTTCTCTATAATTTCCTTAATTTATATAGAATAGAATTGAGAGAGAATTTGTATATTTTTGTGTGTTTTTCAAATGAAGATTACAAGCCTATTTATAGGCAAATGAAATGATTAAAATAATAAAAATGTCTAAATCACTTCATTTAATATTAAGGCATCCAACAACTAACAACTAATACTAACCATCTAATTTTATTAATTATTCCACAATATTTGCCAATTTTTTTAGAATTTTAAAAACTATTAGATATTGTTATCGCCCAAATTTGGGAAAAAGTGGTTAAAAATATCTATATCCAATATTTTATATTCAGTTCCTACGTGATACGATAAATCCATTTAATTTGTTTAACTCTCCAACATTTTACTACAATATAATTGTATAGTTATAAAAAAAATTATCATGAAAATCTTACTAAATTTTGAATCAAAAAATTTAGTAAATTTTTAAAATATTTTCAGAATTATTTAATATTAAATTTCTGACTAAAATAATATATTAAATAATTTTTATGTTATTTGATTTATAGTTTAAATATAGTCCCGTAAAAATTTTAATTTGTCTAATATATTCTATTCAAAAATTGTCATAAAACAAATTTTTCCTACGGTCAATAATGAAACATCCTTTATCGTTTATTAAATTTTTTATATTTGGAATAAAAAATAACTAAACTTCATAAACATTAATTGCTTAAGAAATCATTTAATATATCATATATATTAAAAAATTATAAAACTACAACTTTAATAAATTAACGTCGAATTTAATTTTAAAATTAGATGTAATATAAAAATTAAGTATTTTATATCCCTTTTTAAATAAAATTACAATATAAAGATAAAAATATAAAAAATTGTTTTAGAAATAGTTATTTATTAAGTAATATTTATATAATAAAAATTGCACTAAATTAAATATTTGTCTAATACTTTTGAAACAACTTATTTTCACCATTATATTTTGAATAAAAAGGTTAATACTAATTTTATTGATTTTGAACCGGATCGAAAACAGATAGCGGCATAGGTCCGATATTAGATCACAAAAGTTTTGATACCACTTGTTGACAATTTTTCGGACCATGAACCGGATCAGATCACATTCTGTATTTTAGCGAAACGTGACAGACAAAGTCGCACCATCTGGACCAAATCACGTCATCCCAGGGGGACAGCATGGAGTAGGTCGGTAGGATAATGCACGTTTTAAAAACAGTTTTAAACGAAACAGCACGCACAGTCGGTCGTGATCTGAAATCAGCTTGAAGTTGCAATAGCTCCATGTTCTTGAAAGATTTGAGCACCGAGAGTATATCAAGTTAGGTCTGAAATACGAGGCGACACTCCCTACAAACTGAAACTTAAAATCGGTTTAAAAGCATGAATGCAGCAAGCAGGAATACGGTGGGATTTATTTCTGAAAGTTCGAAGGCAATATCTTCGAAGTCTACCCTTCTTCCAAACAGGAAGGTTCTACTAGAAGACTTTAATTCTTAGTTAACGTCTTTGGCGAAAGACTACATGTGCATTGATTTTGTTTTCACATAATTTAGCTACTCTAATACGCTCATCTCTCATATATTGTGAGTGGAAATGTGTGTGTGAGAGGATTAATCTATCTCAACTCAGCTCTCACATATAACCTCACACATTGTCGTCTTCTTCATGATATTTAAGCATTACAACAACGTATACTGGTGGTGCACAGCTTGATATTCTGTTCTGGTTCGAACTTGCATTTTGTGCACACTCCCAGCTTGAGAGTCTCTCACACTCTTGTTTCGACAAAAATTCTTTCACAAAACAATCCATTTTTTTCTGGTTTATTGGTTGTAATGAAAAGTATATGATTTTGTCACCTCTCCAACTATCTCTCCATTAGGCAGGATTTTAGTGGACCAAATGCTTATTTAAATGCTTATTTGTTGAGGAGAAACTAATCCAATTCATAATTGTTGATGTTTGTATCGATCAATCATAGAAGGAAAATTTTGATTCATTCTGATTAAGCTTCCTTCATATTTATCTGGAAGTTTTTCTCAGATACCAGGAAATGATTCAGTTCCAGAGCTAAAGCGTAGTTCTCGAACAAGCAATCGAAACGATTCTGGAGCATCTTCTGGTTCGACTATTTCTCAGTTCAGCTTGTATATATAAGACTCTGATCTGATTTGAATGTTAGACACAAGTTTATGGTCGTTGAAAAGCTTCTGCAAAAGTTTCTAACTTTGTGTACTCGTTGTCTCCTCTTCGTATAGGAGTGGGTGATGTTATTTATTGTCTTTGAACGCTTCTGAACTGATATCTTGTCGTATACGACAAATCAGTTTGACCCTCTTCAATTCAATCTTTGAGTAATGCTTGTTCAAACTGCTTTGTCAGTCTGAGCTGGTAGCCTGTGCTGATCTGATATGTTCTTCTCAACTCTGAACTGATCTGCACTTCTTCTCAACTTTGCTCAGTTCTTCATTTATACTATACAGTGATGATCTGTTCTGATCTAATTTATGTGCAATCAAGTAAAGTGTTAGAAATATAACAACAAGTTTTGTGTTCATCAAAATTACGATATGATCTATTTCCAGATCCAACGCTTATCCATTGGGATACTCGAATTTCTTAAAAATATATTTTCTTCAAATAGTCACCATATATGAAGTCATTTATGTTGTTTCTATCGAAAATATATTATGATAAATTATTCTCTCCTTTGCAAGTAAATACTTAATTTAATATAAAAAGTACCTAAATTGTGATATCAGATACTAGATTTGGCCTCTTTGCATGAATATTATTCTCGACGAATTTTCCAATAGATATTCGCAAACTAGAAATTTTACTAACATGCAACATTAAAGTCAAATAAACCACATCTCGTAAAATTTTTTATCTCAAAAGCAATCATTTTCAAAGTTTCATAATGTAAAATCTCCCTCAAAATTTCTCATTAAAATCTCATAAAAATATAATGCGGAAGGTAAAGGGAGTACACTGCCCGGGTCTCAGGCTCCTCAAGCATCGTCGCCTCGAACTTCAACATCACTCTCACATGTACACAATTCAGCATGTTCAGATCTTAATAACGAGTAATAAATATACATCAACATGCATTAAAATAGAAATATTCAAGATATGTTTTAAATTTCAACATCAGAACTTTAAAATATAAATTTTAAACTTTAACTTCAAACCTCATCATCAAAACACTTTAAATAAACTTAATATCAAATCCTCAAAATAACATCATGGCATGTAAATAACATAAATTCTCAAAATATAACATTTGGTGAAGTTTGTTCATTGATGCAAGCACTATGTTTGTCTGATCAAGCTATAAATTATAATACTAATCTGAAATAGCTCTACGGACCTCTTGCGTCGTAGTCACTATCACCCCTAATATGGATCTATGGACCTCGTGTGTCGTAGCCACCATATTCCTCTACGTCTTGATCACAAACAACTCGCATTCGTCAAAATAATTTTCTTCCTTTTCTTTTGAAACATCAACATCACATATCATGTCATTATCCTCATAAAAATTCATCTCATTTTCACAAATTTGCTACCCGTAAACATGTTTTCAATGTGTTTGAAAATTTTTTAGCCAAGATCAATCGGAGTCTTTAGACTTCTCAACGGGATACTCGGACATCGAACGATCTCAACGAGTCACCGGACAAACCGGTGACTTGGAGGGGTTAATAAAGTAAAAAACTCTTTTATTTCCTAATTAATACCTTTGAGGGATCTTTTGTAACCCTACTCATTTTCTTGCAACCCTAATTTCGAAACCCTAGCCTCCTCCCTCCCTCACTCTAGCCGTCCTCCTCCCCTTGGCAAGGCTCCATCGATTTCTTTCTCAAAAGTTTTCTTGGAGATTTCAAAGGTTGATCGTCACATCTCTTGTCCTCCGCTCCGGTAACGCATAGACTACATAGTTCTTCAAAAAGGCATGTTCTATTCTCCCTTTTTCTCACCATTTAAATCTGATCTGCCCCCCGTAACCACCTCGGGACCCGAGGATCGAGTCGTTCGCCCGAGGACCGAGCACTCCACCATCAGCATTACCCGCGTCATCTAAGGCAAGAGCAATCAAGGAACGCATGCACCTCGGGAGTCCTGGCCGAGGCCTTGGGACCTCCTCGGGTGTCATACCTCGGGAAAAGCCCGAGCATCCACATCATGAAGAGGAGCTGGGGGATCGAGGAAGCAGTGTGAGCTCGAGGTATCTCCGAGGACCCCGACCCGACGTGATGGAGAATCCTCTTTGGGTACGTCTTTCCTTATTTAGAAGATCCAGATACTATACGACTTTCCTTGTTTATGTAACAGAATCCCCGGAGATCGCGGAAGAGATCTCGCCCACCCGAGATCTTCACGCCTATCTAACGGTTTTTCCCCTCTATAAATACCCCACAGGTTTGCTCTTTCAGATTCATTCTCTCATTCTCACATACTTTTGCTCTCACAGCACATAATTCACCCTCCTTTCTCTCTGGCACACCGCCTGACTTAGGCATTGGAGGGGCTTCGCCGGACTCACCTCCGGCGCCCTCTGACCTGTGTTTGTGGCTGCAGGAACCAAGGAGAAGCACTTTCCATCTTCTAGTGCCCGACGCCCGAGCTCCTTCTCCCGAGGTGGTGGCTCTTCGGCTGATAAAATTTGGCTACATCAATTGGCGCCGTCTGTGGGAAACGAGAAGAAGACAACGCCACCCGAGGAAGAAGACTCAGGGGACGGGAAGAACAGGACACGATTCGATGCCTTCGTTTTGAGGGATAGGGCCGAGAAACAGTCCTACCCACTAGAAAGATTTGATCGTTTCTTCCACAATCTGAAAAGGATCCCTAGATCCCTTTCTTTTAGATCCCAATCGAATCTGTCCAGGTCGCCGGAAGATTGATGCCCTTCCCTCTCTTCCGCCGCGTTGATCGCCGGAAATGACGTCGCTAAACTCTAGCTGCCCAGTCTCGTCTTCTATTTAGGTCCTTGGGTAGTGGAAGTTGAATTTTTCTATGATGAAGAAGAATTCAGTGATAGTTCACGGATTGATTTTTCTTTCTATCATCGATCCTGGCCGGCATTTTGCGATTTCTGTTCATGTATCCATGTGACGACTGACCCTGTTTCAGGAGCAGATATACAATCCGGAGAAATTTACAACGCATCTGCTTCGACTTATTGTACGCTTTCTACATCCCACTTTATTATAATATCTATACTTCCCTTGGTTTTGGTATTCAAGCAAGAATTTTGCATCTGGGATTGTGTTAAAGTGTTCGGGAAAGTGACTTTGGTGCTAAAGGCCCCATTTTTATCCTCCGATCTCTGTTAAACTCGTTTTTGGCTGTCTGGAATTGTGGGTTAAACAATGACTGCGGAGGAAACTAAGAGAGAATAAAGATCATGATAAATTTCCAATGGGGCTGTTGGTTATGATGGATATAGTATCCCATTTCAACACCAACCAGTTTACTATCAACAGTAAGTATATTACTCTCCCGATATGGTGGGCTCGTCTTTGTAGCAAGTCTGGACTTTGGATCAGCGTTATCAAAAGCATTCTTATGCTTTTTTATTAATGAGATTTTATCACAATGGAACATGAGGCTATTCAATTCAGAATTATATGTGTTCATAAAATCCCTTAAGTATCTTTGGCAATTGCCAACAACTCATACCACAAAAGCTAAGGAAGATTGAAGGCTTGACCATTATCATGTAAAAATCCATCTACAGAACCTTCCTCGAAGAGATTTTCTTACCTCGAAGAGGCGTTATCCTTGGACTTGAAAACGTGGTATTGCAATTTATGCTTCTGTACTAGGAAATCTTTTCTTGGGGTATATTTTGTTTTGCCCCAGCCTGTTATATTCAGCAAGAAATTGTTCCCAGGGTTCCAATTGTTGGCATGTTCATCTTGAAAATCGAGTGCTTAATATACTCACAAGTTCTGGATAAAGCCAATTTCTACACGACATATTATTTGCTGATTATAGGCATCTGTGCTCTTGAAAAAGGAGTATCGGGAACTGAACACTGCTGAAGATTTTATATCATTTTATGAGGAAATTTTGCCATTGGTGCCAACATTACCACAAATTATCTTGCACAAGGAGCTGATAGTCACGCGTCTCCTTTCTAAATTGCAACCGAGAGGAAGGCTGTCTTTTGAACCAATATTGCGGTTGATTGCTGCTCTATCAAGAGATCTGCTGGAGGATTTCACACCCTTTCTACAAAGAATTGCTAATTCTTTTGAAAGTCTTCTTGAAAATGGCGCTGAATTATTAGCTCTTGAGACAAGCTTGTCCTTCAAATCAACTGGTTCCTCAAATTCCATAGTGAATTCCACTGTCCAGTCCAATCCAGAACTCTCCATCTTCTCATATTCATTCTTTTGGTAAAATTGGCAGTTGATTGCTCATTGCAAAGAAGCTAAAAGGGAGGTTGCTACTGCCAATGGTACACCTGTGCTGATAAATGCAACTATAGCCCCTTCAAAAGAATTCATGCAGGGTGAATTTGCTCGGGCTTTTCAAGAGAACGCAATGTGCGCACTTTCTAATATATCTGGAGGGTTGTCATTTGTTATCTCAAGTCTCGGCCAAAGTCTAGAATCATGTTCCTCTGTAGCACAGGAGACTGATACATTAGGAGCTTTAGCTTCTGCTTTGATGATATATGACAGCAAAGCAGAATACACCAGAGCATCAGATCCCCAGGAGGTTTGATTACAATAGCAGCTAATGACGTTCAGGAAGAGTTAGTAAAATCCCTTCTCATTCTTTGCAAAAATGAAGGTAGTTTATGGCATGCCCTTCAAGGTCGTGATGGAATTCAGCTTTTGATATCTCTTCTTGGTCATGTATGTGATGGTACCACTTGGTTATTGGTCAAATCTTTACAATGCCCAGAACTTCCCATTATATTCCTCTGATCTCTTTAAGAAGAATGGTTCAATGTACAATACGGGAGCTATAATCAATTCGAACTTCAATCTTGATAAGGCTGCTTATAACAAATCTGGTCAGTTGTATCTGAGCACCATGTTTGCTCTATAACCTACGGTCTTGGATTTGCTACATTATCTCGATCCGATCGGGAAATTTTTCCTTATCCGCTGGGGAATCTGCTACTCTGACCTTCTCAAAGAATATTCTATTTATATTGGCTCGGGAATCTATTATCTCGACCCGCTCGGAATATGTTCTCTATTGGCTTGGGAATCTACTACCTCGGGAATATGTTATCTGCTCGGGAGTCTATTATATTTCCCTGCTCAGGGATATGTCACTTAAGCCCAGTTCCGCACTGTCACCTCCTCGCGTAGCTCTTCTACGTGAGTGCATAAGCCCGACCAGCTCGGCACCTAAGCCCAGTTCCACACTGGCACCTCCTCGGGTGGCAACCCCACCTGAGCGCTCAAAGCCCAGTTCCGCACTGGCACCTCCTCGGGTGGCAACCCCACCTGAGCGCTCAAAGCCCAGTTCCGCACTGGCACCTTATCACGTAGCTCTTCTACGCAAATACATAAGCCCGACCAGCTCGGCACCAAAGCCCAGTTC
>KV003328.1:6406-24682 GCA_001598015.1 Dorcoceras hygrometricum | reverse complement strand
TACCAATGAAACATGGTACTTCGCATCGCAGATACTAGTCTCTAACTCGGGCGGCCTTATCCTCATTTTGACGGCCCAATCGACTAGGAACATGTTCAGAATACACAGCGACTATTAGATGTGTTTCATGATAGCCGTCATACCCACTATCCCATCTAACATACGCTTTAGTGTATTCTAGGTCTTTACTCAACACAATTATAAATCATTACACACATAATGAAAGTAAAGAATGCCATATTAGAAAATGCGAATATCATATATAAAGATCGTTTGTACAAGAGTCTATAAAACCCACACGCCACAAGTTGGCTAGTTGGGCAGTGTTTCATGATAGCCGTCATACCCACTATCACATCTAACATACGCTTTAGTGTATTCTAGGTCTTTACTCAACACAATTATAAATCATTACACACATAATGAAAGTAAAGAATGCCATATTAGAAAATGCGAATATCATATATAAAGATCGTTTGTACAAGAGTCTATAAAACCCACACGCCACAAGTTGGCTAGTTGGGCATCTACTCTAACACAGCCGACACCAACAGACGTTGCACTTCAATTACACAACATCAAACGACGTCGTAGCGCTCCAACAGCTGAGGACAAATCTCTCGCATAACGACTAACAGCTGAGCAACTAACTAACTTAAACGACGTCGTTAAGGGACACGTCACCATCGCTGTCAACAGCTGATCAAACCAACTCCTGGTCATATCAGCGCATAAGATCCCTCTCCAGCTGATGACCAACAAAACCAACAGCTGACACAAAGCATCACACCCAAAACGATGTCGTTCCAACTAATCGAAACGACGTAGTTTCGATACCCGCTAAGAAACACGCTAGCGACACCAACAGCTGGATTATATTACACACTCACTGCTGACTTCCTCGCGCAACAGCTCACAACTGTTCACGCTACTACTGAGCACCAACAGCTGAACGCTCACAATTTCTCGCGCAAGAACGCTGCTGGCCTAACTGCTTCCAGCGATGATCCTTACTGCTGAAACACTACTGGAAACACTTCCCGCCAGGAAATGCGACTACTGAACTTCAAATTCACTGCTGATTAACCATTTAAATCATACTTAACAAATTTCTAGTTCTCACACTGTTGGTTACTCTCTCTGGCTCTCCAAAGATTTTCAAACTCTCTGAAGTGTTTGAATCACTCCGTGAATTTTAAGCTCTCGCATATTCTCTCAACGATTCAAAAAGATTTTATTGTAAAAGAAAACCAGAAGATTTACAGTACTCTGTTTGTATCGTATTCATTGTAAAATCAGTTCAGAGTATGTAACGAACGTGCTTCTTGAAGCTGTTCGAAAATACGTTCTTTTGTATTCAACAGTGTAATCTATGTGATAGTGGTTGCTAGGAGTTCACTGTGAGCGAGGCTCTAGTGATCGGGTGTCTACAGAAGTTGTACACATCAAATCTTCTAGTGGAACCTTCTTGAAAAGGAAGAAGAAGAGACGTAGAATTTCAGATCCGAACTTCCAGAAACAAATTCTCGACCCTATCTCTTTATTTACTTGCATCGCATTTTACTATTAATTGTTCACTATTTGATCGGTTTCTTTCCGCAAAATTTTTTGTTAATCGAGAGAACAGATTTGGACTGAGAGTCTCAGATTGGTCACTCAGATCTGAGTTGAGCAAAGGCTTATAAAATCGGTTTTAAAGGTTCCGAAAATAAAAATTGAAGGAGTTCATTCAACCCCCCCCCCCTTTCTGAACTCCTGAGCTTAATTAAACTATATTTTCGATTCCATTGATTCTATCAATTGGTATCAGAGCCTAAGACTCTCAGTTATTGAACAGTCTGATCTTTGTGCTTACATGTAAATATGTCTACTTCTCACAACAAAATTCCTATGTTTTCTAAGGAGGAGTATGATGACTGAAAGATCAGGATGCAAGTCCATTTGGCCGCACAAGATGATGACATGTGGTACGTCATTACAGATGAACCCATGAAGATTATGAAGGCAAATACGACTATGGCGATTACTGCTAGTGCTCCACAGTGGATTGAGAAGACTCGAATGGAGTATACACCAGTGACAAGAAGAAAGCCAACTTGGACAATGTGGCGAATGACATTCTATATAAGACGCTGGATAAAAACATGTTCAGCAAGATAAAGACCTGCGCCACTGCCAAGGAGATCTGGGAGAAGTTGACACAAATCTGTGAAGGCAACGATGAGACCAAAGAGAACAAGCTGACGGTTGCCCAACAGAAATATGAGTCGATAAAGATGTGAGAGGGAGAGACGATGACGGAGTTCGACGACACAGTGGATTGAGAAGACTCGAATGGAGTATACACCAGTGACAAGAAGAAAGCCAACTTGGACAATGTGGCGAATGACATTCTATATAAGACGCTGGATAAAAACATGTTCAGCAAGATAAAGACCTGCGCCACTGCCAAGGAGATCTGGGAGAAGTTGACACAAATCTGTGAAGGCAACGATGAGACCAAAGAGAACAAGCTGACGGTTGCCCAACAGAAATATGAGTCGATAAAGATGTGAGAGGGAGAGACGATGACGGAGTTCGACGAGAGATTTAGCTCTGTTGTGATTGAGCTAACCAGTCTCAAAGAATACTCCAACAGAGAACTGCCCTCAAGTTGACGAGAGCACTGCCGAGGGCTAAATACGCTAGTGTTGTTAGTGATATTCAAAAAAGAAATATATAATCATTATGATTAATTTTCAACTTAAAATTTTGAAAGATGTTAACATTTATATGTACGTTTCAAATGTAAAACATATTAAAATATACTTGTAGAATATAAATCGAGTTACGTATAAAATAATAAAGTTGTATGTATTCGTATATATCAGGTCTCACGCTCATCTAGTCGCAAATTCGCAAGCTTCAAATGAATTCCGACATGAGGTTAACACTCAATCATCCGAAAATGGTGTTTCGTATAATTTACATAATTATTTGCTTAGGAAAGGATACACACTCATCATTAAAAAACATTATGCAATGCGACAATGTATAATTTGTGGAGTTATAATAAATGTTGATTTGGTAAAATAACTGAAAAATGATCATAAGAAAATCAGCTTGTGCATATTTTGACTAAACTCATAAAATTCACTATTTTAATGATACAATTTTATTTTTGTAAATTGCAAAAAGAACACATGCAAGAGAAGAAGAGAGCACAGTAACCACAAATTCCCCGACTGTGGAGAGTTGATCCGAATTAAAGGGAACCATGCAGAGAGTGCCCAAAATCCCGGTTTTTCACAATTTCTCAATATCTACTTCTGCCTTTTTCACTCTTTCACCATCATTCTTGGCGTACGTGCATGTGTGATTTCTACGTTAAATGATCGCTACATGGGATTGAAGGTTTAAGGATTCGAAATGGTACGACAGTATTTTTTTTTAGTTTTGGGTTTTAATTTCCGTGGGAGTGAATGAATTCTTCTGTAGTTTGCTTGTCTCGTTGTTTCTTGAATAGTTTTGTGCAATCAGATATGGATTATGTGCTGTGTTGAAGATTTTATTCTCTTTGAGAAGGAGCGTTATTCATAATTATGTTATCTTATACTTGTAGAATGAGTTAAATAGGAATCTGGAAGAATAGTTTACATAAGCATTTTGGAAGTTTTGTGCCTTCAAATCGATGACTGAAACTGCAATGAACTGCTTTTTACGTATACTTTGATGGAGCCTAGAAAATTTGCTTGGATTTAAGTTGGCTAGTCTTTAGAGCTAAAAAATATTATTTATGTCAAAATATGGAGAATGACCAACTTCGTAATGGTCATTCTTGCTGCAAAAACTATGCCAATTTAAATAGAATACTTATTTTCGTTGACTAAGATTTCAGTTATGAAAGCGTGTCCTTGAATTTTTACAGGGCACTCCAGTGAACATAATCATAGGATCTCATGTCTGGGTTGAGGAATCGGCTGTGGCTTGGATAGATGGGCAAGTGACCAAAATTAATGGCCAAGACGCTGAGATTCAGAGGACAGATGGGAAGAAGGTCTGTACTTTCTTTTATTTTACATTTTGTTTGTGTATGCACATAACAAAAAATAATAATAATTAGTACCTTTTCCCCTCACTACTGAATACAAATAAGAGGCCTAAGTTTTCATCTGCCATCCAGAAAGCAATTTCGCTCTAGAACTCCTCTGTTTGCATAATTTATTCATAGCATTTTACAAGAACTTAATGGTCCTATATTTGATTGCGTACTGTTCTACATCTGTAATTCCCTTGAATATATTTTTTACTTTTGTACATTTGACCCCCAGTAAGAAGTCAGTATTTTGCAAATGGTAAGATAACAGGCTATTGCATTCTGATATGGCTGTGTTTCTTATTGGAACTGGCAACATAATTTTTGAAACTCTCATCATATAATGTAATTCCATTTTGCTGAATATGTTGTACTTATAGATAAATGAATCTCTTACAACAACCTGATGGATGCATTGAGAGAATGCACTTTCACATAGTAGAAGCTAATGCTAGGATGCAGGTTCTAGAAGAGACTGAAGTGACATTGATATTTTAGGTCAAGAATATGCCACTCATTTGGCTGTGATTGCATACTCTTTCCCTCATAAAAACTTCCCTTTTGGTTATCTTAGCTGTTTATGCTTATTAGTTGTTGGAGTTGAAATAGAAACTATTCATTTATTATCAAACCAGCATTTTTTTGTGCATCTTGTGGTCAACCTCCTCCCGATGCACAAGCAGTTGACATTCATTTTCCATTATTTGAAGGGTGATGTCTCGTGACTGTGAAATGGATCATGCAACAAGTCTATTCACATTTGAATAACTGATTTTAGCATATAGTTCCATTTTCTTCCATGGTGATCTATTGTAAATATTGAAATGAAGGAAAAAAAAGAGAGAACCTCAAGAACTTGTCAAACTTGTTTTTTTAAGAAATATTCTTCTATGCGGCTTTCTCCAACTCTAATCTCAGGGTTTTCCTTCTCTATGAACTCTAAGATTGATCCACAAAGATATTGTACCTATTTCAGTATATCCTGTTCTATTTATTTTCCATAATCTTCTTATAAATACAAATAGTCTTTCATAACCTACTACTAAAGCAACTTCCTGCTCCTATCTATATAAACTGCTGAATCTTATATATACTTGGTTTGTAACGCTCGTAGACATGATGATCCTTTGGATGTTGAATCTGGTTTAAGCACGTATTCTTGTTCATCATAGATGATGATGCATTATTCGTCATATTTACATAGTTTTGCCAAAGGAACTTTGATATTGGCTCCAGTTTCAAGTTGATATTTATAATATGCAATGGCTGTGCTATTTGCTATACTCAAGCCTAAAGTTATTATTCTGACATTGAATTTCCTCGTGTATTATTTAGGTCATCACCAAGTTATCAAAACTTTATCCCAAGGATATGGAAGCTCCTGCTGGAGGTGTTGATGACATGACAAAGCTGTCTTATCTGCATGAGCCTGGCGTTCTTCAGAACCTCAAAAGTAGATATGAACTGAATGAAATATATGTATGCTTATTATTACTTAGTTTTGGTTTGCGTACCATTAGTGTTTACCTTAGTGGGGTCTGACTGAGGGCATCTGTGATTGTTTTTTATTTTTTTGAGCATGGTGCAGACTTACACTGGCAATATTCTGATAGCTATAAATCCTTTCCAAAAACTGTCTCATCTATACAACCAGCACATGATGCAACAGTATAAAGGAGCTCCGTTTGGAGAACTAAGCCCTCATGTCTTTGCCGTTGCTGATGTAGCTTACAGGTTAAGTTTTGTCTTCCTCGATGAACAGATTATTCAAATGACTTGCATGTATGCTTTTTGATTAATGATTCTCTACTGAAAATAGGGCCATGATAAATGAAGGAAAAAGCAATTCCATACTGGTCAGCGGTGAGAGTGGAGCAGGTAAAACTGAGACCACAAAAATGCTTATGCGGTACCTTGCCTATTTGGGCGGTCGAGCTGCTACTGAAGGACGCACCGTTGAACAACAAGTTCTTGAAGTATGATTCATGATGGAGCCAGTTGTGGATCAATCATTTGATGTTGATATTTTTGTTACACTTTTCTATATTTAAGTAACTCTAATGGTATTTTGCACTAAATGAATGCAGTCCAATCCAGTTCTTGAAGCATTTGGCAATGCTAAAACAGTTAGAAATAACAATTCCAGGTGAAGCTCTTGAACCCTTACGCAGTTAAGTCATGGGAGTCCTGTAGTCTTCTCTTATCTTTTCGTCATCATAATAAATAGTAACCATATAGCAAGCTATCATCTTCTTTAGTACATCTATCAGGCAACGGAAACTTGTTTCTATTAAGACAACTCACAAACGGTACTTAATTAACTAATGTCAAATAAATGTACAACGGCTTATGTGAATTTTATCTGACATATCAACAATGACGTAATCCTGTGGTATGCTGATACTGCAGTCGTTTTGGTAAATTTGTCGAGATCCAGTTTGACAAGCAAGGAAGAATATCAGGTGCAGCTATTAGAACTTATCTTCTTGAGAGATCCCGAGTTTGCCAAATATCCGATCCGGAGCGTAACTATCATTGCTTTTACCTTCTATGCGCAGCACCACAGGAGGTATTAAATGTGCCAGTTGACAGTTTTGGCTCAGTTACCAGTTTATTTCTCTGAAATTGTTTGAGATTTTTTATGGTTGCAAAATCTTCACCTTCCAGGAAATTGACAAGTACAAGTTAAATCACCCCAAGTCATTTCACTATCTGAACCAATCGAAATGCTATGAGCTGGTTGGTGTAAATGATGCACATGACTACCTTGCCACAAGAAGAGCAATGGACATTGTTGGAATAAGTAAAACAGAGCAGGTATATCCAATTTAATTTGTTTCTGAGCATATGTTAAATATAGTACATACCATGGAGCACTAGTAATGTTCATTCTCTTCTTCTCTTACTTTCCCCACATGCCCTTCTTCTCTGTCTCAGGAAGCAATTTTCAGGGTCGTTGCTGCTATTCTTCATATTGGTAATATTGATTTTGCAAAAGGAAAGGAAATTGATTCGTCTGTTCCAAAAGATGAGAAAGCCAAATTTCATCTAAAAACAGCAGCTGAACTTCTTATGTAGGAACACTTCAGAGTATCTAGTCCAAAAGTATAACTGTCATATATGCACGTCTAGAATATGGACACTTTCTGACTTTCTTTCTCATAGGTGTGATCCTGCATCACTGGAAGACGCACTGATTAAACGTGTGATGATTACTCCTGAAGAAGTTATAAAGAGAAGTCTAGATCCTTTGAGTGCAGCAGTTAGTAGGGATGGATTATCTAAGACAATATATTCTAGACTGTTTGATTGGTATGGAGCTTGACTCATCCAGTAGAATATATGTTCCTCAGTGCAAAAGCACCATTAGGTGATATTTTCATCTAATTTGATGTGAAATATTGCAGGTTGGTGAATAAGATCAATAAGTCAATCGGGCAAGATCATAAATCAAAATCTTTGATTGGGGTTCTTGACATTTATGGTTTTGAAAGTTTTAAACACAATAGGTAGTTAACTGATCTACTGTCCCTACCCATTTAGAAAAAACTACCAAAACAAGCAAAAAGAGTGCAAAAATGATTTTAAGTATTTCATCCTTTTCTAATTTCCACTGTAATATGCAGTTTTGAGCAATTTTGTATTAACTTTACAAATGAGAAGCTGCAACAGCATTTTAACCAGGTAGATTTGAAACATGCTGTACTTAAATGTTTGTAACCAATTAACTACTTACTAAGTCTCAAAATTTGTTGGCAGCACGTTTTCAAGATGGAACAAGAAGAATACAAGAAGGAGGAAATTGATTGGAGCTACATTGAGTTTGTTGATAACCAAGATGTTTTAGATCTCATTGAGAAGGTTCTTCCTCCTTGCAACTCTATGGCTTCCAATACTTGAATCGTGAACCATACGATAGTTTGCTTTTCCATGTTCGTGTTCATTGTTCTCTTATTTTACCCGACATTCTTTCATAACTTTCTTCCTTCCTTTGATAAACTTATCGTCAGATAGTGTCATACTCATGGTGCTTCAAGAACCATAAAACCCTTGGATAAGATAGGATAAAAAAATAAAATATTTGTTTTATTAAGGTGCTTGACCTTCTTAAGGTGTCTGTTGTAAAACAAATTGAATTTGAGTATGACGTACTGCAATCGGTAAATTCTTTTGGGTTCAGAACAACCCTTTCCTCTGTACTTTACTGTGTAAACAATCAATCATTATATTTGTTATGTTTTGGCTAAAACAAATTTTTTCCGATGTCTTGTGATAGTGACTAATGAATGCAAGACTAGAACATATGATTTTCAAGAATACAAGACCTCTTTATAAACACACAAAAGTGGTCTTAAGTTAAAATGACATAGCTAGAGTCATGCAAATTATATGTTTCAGTATAGAGAATTTAAGTTTCTTCATTCTTGTTGAAATTTTAGTTTTCCTTTGTGGCTTCATCCTTTAATATTCATGTTACCCTCTTGAGAACTGAGTTTGATGAGGAATGGGACGTTCACGCGTATCACAATTATATGTTTTAATAAGTTTTTCGACCTTTTAGAACTTAAATTATAACAAATATTCTTTTGGCAGAAACCAGGTGGAATAGTTGCTCTTCTTGATGAAGCATGGTAAAGTTTGATCTGGCTTTTGTAATTTAATCTTTTACCAGTCTCACAGATATTCTTTATGCACCATTTTCCGAGTTAGCACATTGCTTTAACAAGTATTTTATTTCGTTTACTATGTAATTTACTTTCATTAACCTACTGGACAATTTTTCTCACCTATGGTCATCTAGTGACATTTTTATTTTTGTTTAATGGTCTTCATATGCAGTATGTTCCCAAAATCAACTCATGAAACATTCTCGAATAAGCTCTATCAGATGTTCAAGAATAATAAGAGATTCGTCAAACCAAAATTGTCTCGTACAGATTTTACTATTGCACATTATGCTGGAGAGGCACGTAATGTTGAATTGCTTTCCTCATTGATTTTTTATATATGTAGTTAAGTTCTAATCCTTTATCCATTCAACATCAGGTTCAATACCAATCTGATCAGTTTTTGGACAAAAATAAAGACTACGTTGTTCCTGAGCACCAAGATCTATTGGGTTCTTCCAAATGTTCTTTTGTAGCTGGCCTTTTCCCTCCAATACCTGAAGAGACAACAAAATCATCGAAGTTCTCTTCTATAGGTTCACGTTTTAAGGTAATTAAGCAAAATTACTTGCTGAGTTTTCAGGTATAAGAATACATGTACAGAGAGAAAAAGATGTTGATTAGATAGTGCATTAGCATTTTATACTCTGGAAAGTGCTACTATGGCAGTATTTTATTTTTCAATCTTTTGATGCAGTTACAACTGCAACAGTTGATGGAAACTCTAAATGCGACCGAACCTCACTACATAAGATGTGTGAAGCCTAATAATCTTCTTAAACCTGCCATTTTCGAAAACTCAAATATAATGCAACAACTAAGATGTGGTGTAAGTTTTCGCCTTTTGCTGTGTTGAAAGTATTCTCACTCATACAAGGCATATCTATCTGTTTTCATTTTTTTCTAATGTGCTTGGTCTCAAACATATCATATCAGGGTGTTTTAGAGGCAATTAGGATTAGTTGTGCAGGATTTCCTACTCGGCGGCCTTTCTTCGAGTTTATAAACAGATTTGGACTTCTTGCACCAGAGGTTTTGGAAGGCAAGTAAGTATCTGTTTTACCTGACTAAACCTAAAACCACATATTTCTCAATTCTCAAGCTTGCCAAGAGCTCATCTTTATCTGTTTACTGTTGATAACTATCATAATGTATCATGTTCATTTTTGTTCTTGCTGTTGTTTATGTTACTGGATTTTTCGACTGGTAATAACACAGCTTTTCTCATGGGCAGCTACGATGAAAAGATTGCATGCAAGAAGATTATGGAAAAGAAGGGGCTAAAAGGTTTCCAGGTAAGTAGTATTCTCACGTACCAAATACATTCGTTAGGCTTCCAAGTTCTTGCATTTATGATTTCCAATACTAGTTATCAAAGGCATCAACTGTTTTTTGTGACTTAAATTTTAACTTTTTCAACTGATCACTACTTTTCAATACAGGCTACAAATCATCTTTATGTGTCATTTACATAAAAAATTAAGCTTAATGTATACTCTGTACACCTACATCACATAATACATGGTTAATCTATTTTTCTCGTTCATTAAGTTCTCTTGTGGTGTGAAATTTGATCTTCCATCTTTTGCTTGTTCATAAAGTCCACGACTTCAACTACCAATGATTGATTTCTTATGAGAGATGCATAAAGCTAAAAAAAAAGTTGGGTTAGAACAAATTATAGCATCATGTACTTGACGTGTAGATGTCTTATAATAAGTTTCAGCACAATTCCCTGCATTTCTGCGAATTCATATGGATCCTTTGTGACCTTACAGATAGGCAAAACAAAGGTATTCCTAAGAGCTGGTCAGATGGCTGAGTTAGATGCACGTAGAGCAGAAGTTTTAAGTACTGCTGCAAAATCTATTCAACGACGCATACGGACACATATTACTCGTAAAAGTTTTATAGCACTGAAGAAGGCCTCAATTTATTTACAATCCTATTGCAGAGGTGAGCCGTTAAAAACATGTTCTTAAAAATGATGAAGTATAACAAATTATTTGGATTTCAGTTTGTAAAAACCTTAAATGTTTTAGTACTCTTTCTCTCTCTGTCTCTTTCATGCTGCTGTACTCATCTGTCTACTCTAGCTTTCTGGTGATTCCTTGTGTTTATGACATTGTAGGTAGATTGGCTTGCATACTATATGAGAGCATGAACAAGGAAGCAGCTGCGGTCAAAATCCAGAAAAATTCACTTAGATACCAAGCTAGACAAGTATATCGAAGACTCCAGATTTCTGTGGTGGTCATTCAAACTGCTTTCCGCACCATGGAGGCTCGTAATAAATTTAGACACAGGAGGCAAACTAAAGCCATTACTATTATTCAGGTGGCAATTTAGTTACAGTTAGTTTTGATGTTCATATTTCATCGGTACTCACTTGATGCTATCCTTACCTAGGCATGGTGGCGCTGCCGTATAGCTTCAATTTACTTTCAGAAGCTAAAGAGAGGAGCAATAGCAGCACAATGCAGATGGAGAGGAAGAAATGCAAAACGTGAATTACGGAAGCTTAAAATGGTTAGCTTCTGTCCCATTATACTTTTAAAATAACAACCCTATCCTCGCTTGCTTGTATAAACATATATTTCATATGATCATCCAACATATAGAAGTTATAATCTTTGATGTTCTACATCCTCATCAAAGCTGCTCCCTTTTTTTAGTATCTGAATTTATATTCTTGAACTATCATATGTTGGTTAGGAATAAGACGATAGAGTTCCATGATTTGATTGGTGTTGTTCTTTAAAGGAACAACATGCCAGATTTTGGCATTTTAGCTCTTTCATGGCTGGTCAACTTATAAAAGCTAACTACATTGCTCTGTAGGCTGCAAGGGAGACAGGCGCGCTCAAAGAGGCAAAAGATAAGCTTGAAAAACAACTTGAGGAACTCACATGGCGCCTACAGCTTGAAAAACGTTTAAGGGTATTGCATGTTCTTGACCTCATCTCTTAGACATTTCTACCAATTTTTGTCCAACTTTGGATTATCTAATCTAGCTTGATCAAGGGAATAAAAAAATTTCTGATGTTTGCCCTATTAAAAATGGAATACAGACAGATTTGGAAGAAGCCAAAGCTCAGGAGATTGTAAAGTTGCAGAGTTTGTTGGATGAAATGCAGAAAAAAGTTGATGAAACAAATGCATTACTTGTCAAAGAGCGCGAGGCTGCAAAGAAAGCAATTGAAGAAGCTCCTCCTGTTATCAAAGAAACACCTGTTTATATTGAAGATACTAAAAAAATCGAATCCCTTACAAATGAAGTTGACAGCCTGAAGGTAATGAGTGTAGATAAGTTTCATGCTGAGGCACATTACCATATGCAAACTAAAACTTCTCGTTCCACATACAGCCAGCTTTATTATTTGGATAGTAAGGTCATATCTGTAACATATCACGTGTAAGCAAGACACTAGAAGCAGAACACTTTGTGTCATTCCTTCGAGGGAAATGAGCTATTAGTTGCTAAAATAAGTTGGGCTAGTTACTGGTGAATGATCTGCAAGAATTACAATTCACAGCTCAAATTTATTCACAAATCAAAGACTCAAGAGCCTTAGCCATCAAGTACTGTTGACCTTTTTTGACACTCTATTTAACTTCCCATGGTTTATGGCATGGTTGAACTTCTCTATTTTATCAAGCAGTCTCACGTGGTTAAAAATGTAACCATACATTAAGTTGAACTCCTAGTTTTATGGTCAACGTCCGTTGCATTTAGCTCCTATTTGATAGCTGTGAGAACATGCACCAACAAGTCACTTCAGAAATATCCCAAGCTAAATTTACTGGAATTTGTTGCAATTGCTAATTGAAAAACTATATATCATGGGTGGTTTGGGAATGCACGGTAAAAATGAAACTTTGCATTATGATAATATTATAAAAGTAGTAATTGCCCATGATAATTGGATTTTGCATGATGAAATACCATTGACCAAGTCAAAGTCAGTTTCAATCCATGTTATAAACATCCTAAAAACTTGTATGCAGTAGAATCTTGTTTACTCATAGTTTATTCACAAATATCACTAGGAAAAGACTCATCCACACTGCAATCTAGAGTAATCATTTTAGCTAAACATAAGCTAAACGTTGTTGTTTAACCTTTTATAAAACAACAAAAGTTGTTCATTGTTTCTCAAAATGAATTAAGATGCTAGCCCAAAGTCCACATGTTGAGCATCCATCTTACAGGAACTGTTGTTTTGTCATGGCTAATTAAGAGAAACAATGCAAGAATGCTTTTATGCAATGAACTATACCCATATGACTTGGTAATGGTATTTGAGGTTATGCATGCTTCTGGTTGTATATTTTTTTTTCCTGTGAAACTAAATCCATTTAGCTGGATTTTTTTTGCTTTCTACTCAGGCTTCTTTAAAATATGAAAAGGAAATATCTAATGACTTGCGGAAGAAATATGCCGAGGAACAGGGATTTAGTGAAGAGAGACGTGTAAAATTAGAAGAGACGGAAAAGAAAACACATCAACAACAGGAGTCTTTGCACAGGTAGTTGCATTACTATATTTTCTCTCCATCTAGACCATCTAGACCTGGCCAAGGTCCGAGTACCTGTGACCCGAATCGGACCCGGAACCTGGACCAGACCCGTGTATATACTGGCAGGTTATGGTTTTTAAAATGTTAACCCGTCCATCCGTCGGGTTCGACCCAGATCCCGACCAGTGCTCATTTTTTAAAAAAAACTCTTTTTTGATTTTTTTAAATTTTTTTCCTTAAAAAACCATTTTTTAAAATAAAAAACCATGTGCCCGGAACAGTGTATCACGGTTATAGGCCCGGGTTCGAGATTTTTCAAATCGAACCCGACGGGTTGGGCCCGGAACCTACCCATGGCCGTGTCTATCTCGATCTATGTGGATGTCCCAACTCCAAAAGAAAATAAAAAAATCTTCTTTTTGCTCACATAAAGGCACAGAGGATCGAGTAGGGCTACTTGATCAAATGTCTCTTACTTCATCCATGATAAAGGCCCATCAAAACTCCAAAAATCAACTTCTTGGAAAAAAAAATCCAAAAGTAAAACTTTTGCACCATAAGATTTAGAATACTATGTTAATACTTAATATAGCTTGGTCACCACTTCCTTTTCTTTATATGAGGATATGTAAGTAACCCTTGGCTCTCTCGACCATCTAGGCATCTTGCAGGATTTTCTTTTTGCAGGTTGGAGTCAATGTTGTTGCCCAACTTAAATGCAGCATACTGACAAAGTAGCCATTTATTTGATACATGTCATCATTAGTGTCGTCGTAAATCAGCTCACAACGTTTAGAAATTCTTTTAAAGTTGTATAACTGTTAGCATGGACTGCAGTTTATTCCATTTCCATATCTTTGTAAGTTTGCCATTAAGGTTGGAATAGCACCATACAAGAACTTGGATAATAATTTGGAATAGATGTCAAATTTCAGGAACGACAATAACTTAATAGGTGTTCAAGTCTTTTCCTATTTAGGGGACTAACTGATTTTCAAATTGTGAAAGGCTCGAAGAGAAGCTGAATAATCTTGAGTCAGAGAACAAAGTTCTCCGTCAACAGGCTTTGACAATGACACCAAATAAGTTCCTGTCTGGGCGTTCTAGATCAATTATCCAGGTATTTTATGTCATTGCGGAGTGTGTTTTGGCCTTTGAATTTTTTATTTGGTGCCTTACAAAGTTTCTGGTGCTTCTGAATGACAGAGGAGTGACAGTGGCCATATATTTGGAGATACTAAGATGCATGTGGTAATAAAATCTTCTGAACATATTTTGTTTCCTCAAAAACTCTCCCGATTTTGAAACTTGTGTTTTCTATGTGACTCATAGGATTTACATAGCCCGTCATTTTCTGAAGGCGATGACAAACCACAAAAATCACTTAATGAGAAACAACAAGAAAGTCAAGAGCTGCTAGTTCGTTGTATTTCACAGCACTTGGGTTTTGCAGCCAACAGGCCAATTGCAGCCTGTGTTATTTACAAGTGTCTTTTGCAGTGGAGATCTTTTGAAGTTGAAAGAACAAGTGTTTTTGACCGGATCATCCAGACTATAGGTCAATGTATTGAGGTTCGTAATTAGCAATATTATGATAATGTTTCTTGTTTTGCTCTTCAAATGTATTGAATTTCTACTTGACCTTAACCATTAATAGAAAACACAAGATAACAATGATGTATTGGCTTATTGGTTGTCAAATGCTTCAACTTTACTCTTGCTGCTCCAACGTACATTGAAAGCAAGTGGTGCGGCTGGAATGGCCCCTCAACGTCGAAGGTCATCCTCAGCTACTTTATTTGGCAGGATGACGCATGTAAGATATACTTCCTACTGTTCGATTCAGTGACAGAAAGAAACAATTTTTTAAATACCATTTAAATGAATTCTTGAAACTCAATAAACTCTGATTTCCTGAATTCTTTATTTCAGAGCTTCAGAGGAACTCCTCATGGAGTAAATCTTTCCTTTGTGAATGGACTGTCTGGTGGAGTGGACACTTTACGTCAAGTAGAAGCCAAGTACCCTGCTTTGCTGTTCAAGCAACAACTCACCGCATATGTGGAGAAAATATATGGCTTGATACGAGATAATTTGAAGAAGGAGATTTCTCCACTTCTTGGGCTGTGCATCCAGGTATTGATTTACATTTCATAATGTGTCACTATAAGTTTGAAAGGAATAGAAAAACTGTATAGTCCGATTATAGGCTCAAACTTTATCTTGTGTGAATCCATGCAGGCACCAAGAACTTCCAGAGCAAGCTTGGTTAAAGGATCATCACGTTCAGTTGCCAATACGGCAGCACAGCAAGCTTTGATTGCACACTGGCAAGGCATTGTGAAGAGCCTTGGAAATTTCTTGAACACATTGAAAGCTAATCATGTCAGTAGCATTATGCTATTTATATGTTCTCTGAGATATCCATTTATCTTTTAATCTTGGAAGCCGTTTAAAGTTCTCTACTTTCAGTTGCACACTTTTCATGCTCACCGTTTCATGTCACGTAGGAGAAAGAAATGTTTTTTTAATATGGATTTTGCATCTCTTATCAAATATCTGACATACATGTGTTGTGTCATGTCAGGTGCCACCATTTTTAGTTCGCAAGGTGTTCACACAGATTTTTTCATTCATTAATGTGCAATTATTCAACAGGTTGAAGGTTTATTTTGTCTCCTATTCTGTCTTGATCGAGTTCTTTTTACTTTCAGTTCTAAGTCTTTATATGGTTTTGGAACTAACTGTATGCAGTCTCCTTTTAAGACGAGAATGCTGTTCGTATAGTAATGGTGAATATGTTAAGGCCGGGCTCGCTGAATTAGAACTCTGGTGTTGTAATGCAACAGAAGAGGTACTTATTTAGTTTTGTTTGGTTGCATGTTTGTGTTTTTTTCCTTCAAAAAAAATTTAAAATCTGTTGAATGAATAATTTTGCAGTACGCAGGTTCAGCTTGGGATGAGCTGAAGCATATAAGACAAGCCATTGGGTTTCTAGTAAATCATTTTGCATTTATTGATTCTTGTGTAGGAGAAACTATTAAGTTTCGGTTATGATATCAATTGTTTACTCCAGGTTCTCCACCAAAAGCCAAAGAAAACATCAGATGAAATTAGTCATGACCTCTGTCCAGTGAGTCAAACCACAACCAAAATCTTAGATTTGCGAATTTACAAAAAGATATCAATTAGCATATATATTCCCTACTGCATAGGTACTGAGCATTCAGCAGTTGTACCGGATCAGTACAATGTACTGGGATGACAAATATGGCACACATAGTGTGTCTTCGGATGTAAGTTTCTATGGATGCCATTACTCAAAACTAGGTTCGAGTCATCTTCTTCAGATAGAGAAATTTCAGGGTAAAAGTACATGTTTGGTCATATTAATTTAGATACAAATCCTTTAACATATATAGGTTATAGCCAACATGAGGATACTGATGACTGAGGATTCGAATAATGCAGTAAGCAATTCGTTTCTGTTGGATGATGACTCAAGGTTAGCAAAACATTTGACATGCATTTCCCCTTTTTGTTTTTTCAATTTGGATTGTGCTAGTTGATTCATCTTTGCTTGGTCATTTGCAGCATACCCTTTTCTGTTGATGACATATCTAAGTCGATGGAACAAATCGATATCTCAGATATCGAACCTCCACCTTTAATCCGTGAGAACTCGGGGTTCAGCTTTCTACTGCCTCCAAGCACAGACAAAAACTCTTGATCGACATAGTTATGTTGATATTCGCAAATCACAGATACAAATGTAGCCAGTTGCAGGAGAGAGATGGAAGGTGAAGTTTGTAGGTGTAAATGATGAATAGTTATATGTTGAAAACATTTTTTGGTTAGGTTGTCAACTTGTGTAATTAGTTTGTGGAGTATGTGTTGTTTTTGTAATTTATCACGGACTTTTGGATATCACAGGATTGGAAGCAATATGATCATCATCGAAATTGATAATAATTTAACGATTTAATACGGAGGTCTGAGCTTCTCTCATTTGAATTTGCTGCTATTTAATGTATTGGTACGGTTAACTTTTGTTAGCCATGCAAATGAAGTTTACCCTTTGGACCTCCCGGCTTCAACATGAGTCCCAAATGTATTTATTTGATGCTCTAATACTATTCAGTTATTAATTCAAAAATTTCTACGTACAAGTGTATTACTTTTAATTAATTGAGGTTAAGCAAAGGTCTGTAATAATTAAAAAAATAAATTAAATAATATATAAGACGTAAATACAATACAGCCCATTAAATTAAAAGCATGACTCCTTTCAGTTTTATTTAAAAGGAAGGACGTTGACTTTTGTTTTTTAAAAAGAATGGAGTGGGTTTATTAAGACGATACTTAAATTGTTAAAAATAATATTATTTAAATAATTATTTTTATTCGAATTTATGATGTTTCCCACCAACCACCAACGCCCCCTTAACCAAATGGGAGAGGACAGACTTATGGGGGTGTATTCAATCAATGACTTTTAATGACTTTTATAGATTTCGATGGATTTTAAAAATCCAGAGGTATTCAATTGACACATTTATGAACTCCATAAAAGTTTGGTGGTATCCAAAGTAGATTTTCATGGAATTTTAAAAAGTCAAGTGGTATTCAATCTCAACTTTTTAAAACTCCATAGAAATTTACAGGTATCCAAATTTCCTATAAACTTCGTGTCATTTTGACACATTTATGAACTCCATAAAAGTTTGGTGGTATCCAAAGTAGATTTTCATGGAATTTTAAAAAGTCAAGTGGTATTCAATCTCAACTTTTTAAAACTCCATAGAAATTTACAGGTATCCAAATTTCCTATAAACTCGTGTCATTCCTACGAAATCCTCCATGTACAAACTCTTAAGCCATAGGTACAACAACAAAAACTAAAAAATTCTCTTCTCTTCACCCTTGAGATTTGGTGACACTTTTATCTCATACTCAAATTTATCTACTTTTCTCTCTCTTCAATATTCAATTACTTCCAACTATCACAAAATTT
>KV003326.1:146840-165473 GCA_001598015.1 Dorcoceras hygrometricum | reverse complement strand
AAAACATCATTTTGATGCTGAAAAATGAATAACATCATTTACACCATTTTGGTGTTGGGTTGGAGATGGTCAATTTAATCAAAAATGTTTTTGAATGAAACAAAATCAATGCAGTACTCTCAGATTTATTATCCGCTGATCGAGGGCCACATTTAGTTAGTATAAAAGAGCATTTATTGTCGTGTATAAGACAAATGATACTCTAAAGCAGAGTTATAGATCGTACAAAACGAAAACCATTTTAAAATAAATGCTAATGTTGGAAATGCCGGGTAACATCTTACACAATTATAGAGTTCTTGCAAGAATTTTATGGTCAGGGAGTAAAATTTAAAAAAAGATATGAAAATGCATCCGTGAAAAAATCCAAATCTAACTTTGTTGTTAAGAGTAGTTTATAAGTTTTGGTTAAAAAATATATTTAAGGACAATTCGTTTACAAGAATTTAACCACCTCAAAAGGTTCAATGATACATTAAGTTGGAAAAACCATCGGACTGATAGAGCTAAGCTCAGTTCAGTTGAGTTCAGATAAGTTGGAGTATGTCAGTATAAGACCAGATAAGTAGATCCGTTCAGTTGAGTTCAGATAAGTTGGAGTATGTCAGTATAAGACCAGATAAGTAGATCAGAGCAGTTCAGACCAGATAAGCAGATCAAGTTGAAGAGCTCATGTGAGACCCTCATCTTAAATTTTCAATTTTAATCATTGGAAAAGTATGAATTGAATGATATTTATAGTTTATTTGGTCGAACGACGAGGTAACCAAATAATTCTGGACTAAAATACAAACTTATAAAAATTTCAGATCACGAACCGATAGAACAACTCAGAGATTATAGACGGTGCGGAAAATAGATAAATCTTTCAAAATGATCTCGCTCAGTTTATAGATGATATAGCTGATACAAATTCATTACAAATTGTTATATCTCCAATCTAAACTTAACAAAGAGGATGTAATATGGAATAGCATGGAAATGCAGGTTCCACGATAAACATCTTCCGGTCTGATCCAGCCTGCACCTACCATCAAATTCTAAAGCTGATCACAATCACTCGGGGGAAATCAATGAGCTTAGAGGCTCAACAAGTATATCTTGAAATAACGAATGCACGTTGTACAAGCATATCAACTAACTTTAAAACTGATAAACTGATAACTAATAAAGGAAGTAACTTTGAATCATAAATTTTCTCGAATACTCAGTTGTATAACAACTCATAGTATTCATCATTTTCTGTTGTGAAGTGTGAACGAAAGCTCTCTTTAGGTCATAGTCGCTTGATCAAGTTTAAAATGGTTCTAGTTTGAGCGGGACCCAACGACCCTTTTGCTGTTTAGTCTTTAACTCTGCTGGTAGGACACTCCGTTCTGTCGACAGATCACCACACACCCTATGTTTGGTGGGGTACCCCGATCCGTCGAGAAGTACATCAGATCTGATATAAAAATCAAGGCGAAAAACATATGATATTACTCACTGAGAATTGAAACTAAGTTTAAAACACTGTTAAAAACAGCTTTGAAAACATGAATGCAGAAAGCTATGAAAGCAGTACGCTGGATTTGTTTATAGAAGTTCGGAGCTCAATCTCCTACGTCTTCCCTTCTTTCAAACTGGAAGGCTCTACTAGAAGACTTTGATTTTATAGCAACTATACACATCCACTCAGCTGGTACTTACCCACTGCCCAAAGCTAAGACTCCTAGACTCTTCTCTATATAACAACTCGCAAGCTGTGTGAACTCCATCACTAAGAACTTGTTGTACGTATTTGTTCAAAAACTACAAACACTAAGTTTTACGTCTCCGTGTCAAGACTCTGTTCGTAGATTTTGGAGTGATTCACTCATCTAAACTATTCAGCTCTCGGCTATCATATATCTGAGTGAATCTGTGTGTGAGAAATATAAGAATTACAGTGTATAAACTCTCAAATGTTTTCTCACACACTGGAAAGTGCTTCTTCCAAAGCGGATAGGCTTCAGCTGTCGACATTGACGAATACGCTCTTCTGATATGGTCGTCGACTGCTTCGCCTTTTCTCTATTTTCTTCCCTCTCTTTTTTCTTTTGTTCGTTCACCCTCTTCATCAGTTCAGCTCGCATATATAAGGCATCTGGTCTTATGTTTACCATTGGACACAATCTCCCAAGCGTTGAAAAACTTCTGTAAAGATTCTGACATTGTGTTCTTGTTGTCCTTTCATCGTACATAGGTAGGTGAGGCCATTTAATGTTCGTTTTACTTGCTTTGAACCTGATGTTAACATGTAGAAGCAAATCAGTTTGAACTATTTTAATTCAGTCTTCGCATAAGCTCATGTTCAAACTACTTTGCTTGCGATCTGACTTGCTCTGAGCTTATACCCCCTGAGTTGATATGCTCTAAGCTATTCTAATCTGAGTCTTGCTTCTTCTTCTTTCTCTCAGCTGATCACCTTTCAGCTGATCTATTATGAAGCTCCCTCTGATCGCCTTTCAGCTGATCTATTATGAAGCTCCCTCTAAGCTATTTCGTTCTTCTTTATTTTGCTCGCTTCTCATCTAAGATGCTCTTGTTCTCATCTGTTGTAATTTGCTCCAAACTTATCGACCCTATGCTTCTATGCTGAATCTATATCTGATCTGAATATCTTATCAGTTCTCCTTCGAGCTAATATGGTCTAAGCTGATCTTGCGCTGTTGTTTCAGCTTAGACCTTCTGAGCTGATCTAGTCGATGCTCTAGTTCGTTCAGCTCTCAGCTGAACTGCTCTAATATGTAATCTGAATCTCTCTGCTCTAAACTGATCCTATCTCTAATATCTCTGAGCTGTTCATCTAAGCTAATTTTCTTCTCTCTGATCTGTTCTTAGTTGTACTGCTCTTGATATCTGAACTGAAATGCTATGAACGGATCTTATACGAAGCTCCATCTGATTTGATTCTTTTCAGCTGAACTCAGTTCTTCGCTCATACTGCGCAGTTCTTCAGCTTTTAGCTTGGCTCTGATCTGATCTGAATCCTGCTTAGCCTGTGCACTCACGTAAACCATTAGATACAAAAAAACAAGTTTTGTGTTTATCAAAAAGTAAAATCCAATTTATTACACAGATCCAACATAATATATATATATATTTTAGCTTGGCTCTGATCTGATCTGAATCCTGCTTAGCCTGTGCACTCACGTAAACCATTAGATACAAAAAAACAAGTTTTGTGTTTATCAAAAAGTAAAATCCAATTTATTACACAGATCCAACATAATATATATATAAATATGATGAGCCCATTATTATATACAAGATAGTGGTACAATTTCTCACATTTGACATGTACCTGTGTCATATTTTATTTCAAAGATCTCATTTTAGTAATTTTTCAGTTACTTAAATGCAAATCCTTCATACATATTGCGATTACTATCCACACAATACATGTGTGGTATGCGTAGATGTAAGTAAGATTAAATATTCTACGGTCTTGTTTTTCGTTCAAATAATGATGAGCCCATTATTATATACAAGATAGTGGTACAATTTCTCACATTTGACATGTACCTGTGTCATATTTTATTTCAAAGATCTCATTTTAGTAATTTTTTCAGTTACTTAAATGCAAATCCTTCATACATATTGCGATTACTATCCACACAATACATGTGTGGTATGCTAGAATATATAAAAACCTATATGTTCATAAAAATTTAGTTCTGCATATTATAGTCAGAATGCATCTTTATTTTCTTTGATAGGAAATCAAAATCGAACAAAGGAACGTTTTGTTACGAATAAGCGGCAGTTAAAATCTTATGATGGCTGAGCCACTCGATGGCTTGGAAGCAAAAATGTACAAGTCAACATCATCTTTCTTGATCACCCCTCTATCAATTCTTGATTTATAGAATTGCTCCTGATGCAGATAGAGAAAAATATCACTAACACAATGGCGCGAAATACATGAGATTCATCATCGAATGTATGTATTGACGAGTTAGTAAAGCGACATACCTTCAAGTTAAGGATGAACTGAGGGACGCTGCTCTCCTTCACCAAAGCAACAGCACAACCTCCCCATCCAGCTCCTGTCAGCCTTGCCCCGAGAGCACCGTTATCTCGACTGATCTTGACGAGCTCCTCAAGCTCGGGACAGCTTGTTTATACGAAGACGAACATGTCAATATGTATAACTACTCCAGAATTGAATGCAGTATGGTCTTATACAACTAAGTAGTCTCAGGCATTGGATTATACGTGTGTTCGATTAGGCAATCTAGGAAAGAGAGAACTTATATACCTGCACTCGTACAAGACACTGCAACTGTAGTGGCTATCATTCATCAGGCCCCCGAGCTTCTTCAGCATTTCTTCGTCGCTACAATTGCCAAAAGTTCGGAAATTAACTTACAGAAGCCACTGTCAATCAATCAATTCAACTTCGGACAAGCTGTTTCACTATGCTTAAGACATGGATTCGACTTTCAAGTCACATAAGATGCATTATACATTCTCGTTTCTGCGTTTGTACATGACCTACAATGGTAGTATTTTCTTCTCACCTTAGCTTTGATGAGACTGTGTCTTTAAAAGCATAAACTCGTTTGGCTTCGGAGTAGACATGGGCGGCTCTCTGGAAACTTTTTTTAGTATTGTAAGCAGCAAAGAACCAAGTTGTTTCAAGCTAAAAACTTTGAAACAAACCAACCGAAATGAAGATAAAACGAAAGTTGCGGTAAAATTTCACCTGGTGTAACTTAAAATGCTTGGCAGCTCTGAGCACATCCAAGCTCGTAGGGGAATTGGCAAAGACTGCTTCCAGCTTTTGATTGGTGATCCTTTCGACATCTTCAGCACTGTATGGTTCCTCTTTCAAAAATTCCTATGAATACAGTGAAACCATTTGAATCAAACATGGAATGATGTGTAACAATTTTTATGATGGCATTCGACATATGCACCATAGAAATGATCACTTTGGGAGTTTAATGAGTCTGTTCCAGTGAGGCTCCACTCAAACTTGAATCCTTATTTCAGGATTGACTCATAATAATCATTTGGAAGACGATAATTCATGATAAATTACTACACATGATCATTTGAGCAAAACTTCAAGCTATAAAAATGAATACATATGTAAATTTGATAGTCAAGCTTAAAACTGAATCAGCACCTTGACAGCAAGAACGGGATCAGAAGATCCACGAGTATTCGCAAATGATACACATAATCCTTCAACATCTGAGAGCGTCTTCGCTTTGGTTATTGCTTCCTCGGGTTTCATTCCAAGCTTTATGCCCAATATGATCTGCGAAAACCCAACAAATAGTTTAGTTAGGACATATAAATGGTTGAAATGCAAGAACATGTACAGATTTTAAACTTCTAAAAAATATCAAACAATACAACAAATAGTTATCATAGGGAACAGAATAAGAACAAACTTACAGAGGCTAAACGGCATTCAACGACTCTGTTATTGTAATTAGTGGCAGCTGTGACTGCTTTCTGAGATTCGGCCAATGAATGAGCTATGACAAACGTTCCACTGGCCGGCAACTGCACCTCTGTGCCTCGAATAGGATTGAAATCAATGAGTGTTGCAAATCCAGATTGAGCCATCACAGAGATAGCCTGTCAAATCAGTTTGTTGTTAAAGAACTACAAGATATGCAAGAAGCAGATATTATTGGTGATGGTCCTGTAAATATGTTTAAAGAAAACTTTCAAGAAATCAGTAAAATACCTGGTCCATTCCACCAGATTGGGTGCCAATGTGTCTTTCACAATCACAAGTAAGTTGAGCAAGGTCTTTCTGGAATATTTTTTAACGTAAAACGTGAAAATAAGTAGTTTTGTTCAATTAAAAGGATAGAAAAGAATTTTATCAGATATATGAGCAACACCTTTGGAAAGTTCATCCCTAGTGCTGCCATTATACCGATTGTAGAAGAGCAAACAAATGCAGCAGAGCTCGATAAACCAGACCCTGGCATACAATAAAATCTGAACTTCAACAAAAGATGCTTATCATAATAACACGAGAGCGTGATGTATTACCAACAATTCGAGGTTAGATTGAAAATTTTATCAGAATTCAAGTAAAATACCAGTTGGGACTATGCCATCAACCACCACCTCGAGTCCAACTGGTTTAACAGCATCTTTCCCTTTTGATTTGGCGTACTCATAGAAACCTTTGTACCTTGAAGAAAAAAATAGCTGAAAGCTTCATGAAAGAAACAGCAAAAAAATATTACAAAACGTTTGGAGAAACACAGTCAAAATTCCGTTTCGAAGTTTTCATGCCAACGGCTTTTATAATTAATAGCACTTGTTAAGCAAACAAGAAACGAGTCACCCTATAGTGTTGAACAGAATTTTGATTGATAGAACATCCAAATATGCACTTGTTAAAGCCTATTCAAGAAACAACTCTAGAAATAAAGTAGCTATTTACCCGCAAATGAAATAGTGACCCCATCGATGATTCTTTAAATCAATTTCCTACATTCAAAAGAAACATCTTTTAACAGGCCATGATATCAAAAATGAAGAAACAAACAAACATAATATGGCTCGTACTTGTAACATAATGTAACACAAACATAGTTCTTATATTCGGCCATGGCTAACCAGCTTTTTAAGTAGTAGAAGAGTTGGTTTACTAGGAGATAAGCCTGGACCCAAGTCACAACTTCACCACCCCTTCCAAAGAGGGTTCTTCCTCATAGATTTTCACATCTATAACTTGGAGTTGCAGGTTTAATGCAAACATGGATACACTTACTTTGTGGCTTTATAACATGCATACGACCATAACCATTAGCTTTAGACAGACCTATTACTTTCATGTCATGTTTGAATCTTTGTCTAGAGATCTTCCAACTCAGTAGTGCCAACTAGTTCGTAAAAGAATCCCAGTTGACAACTCTGCGCACCAAGCTCAAACACAAATTAATGAAAATGATAAAGATGAAAACTGATTAATCATTTCTATTCTCAAACCGGTAACCAATACGAAACATTATAGAACAACAAGAAATCACATGCTTTCCAAGCACTACGGAACCATTCGGTCTGTTCAGTTTCAGATCAAACTGAACTATCGAAACTGAAAACAGAGAACACGTTGTCATGCTAACCAAACCAACCAAAATACAACTAAACTGAACTAGACAAAATTCTTAAACCGGACAGCACCCATAATTTGCAATCTGTATCCAAGAATGATTAAAAATTTCAGAACCCTTATTAGTATACAGCATCTGAGTCAACAACATACCTCAAGAAACAATATTGCCATCAACACAAGTTAAACGGACACTCGTCTAATAGCAATACCCCACTAACCTGATCGGGATCCGCCGGGTAATAACACACGGTGTACTTGTCATTCACATTCGCAATCTTTAGGCCTTTATCAGCCTCATTCAACTCGCATTTTCGTATCGCCACAATCGTGTCTTGCCTGATCGCCATAGGTAACACCGAATAACCTTCGTAATCTATGTGTTCCCCTATCAAATTCACCCTCCCTTCGAAAAATCCAACCTAAGAATTAAAAAATATATACAAGAATATCGAGAAAGAAAAACTATGTTGGTTGCAAGGTATATCAACGAAAAATACCAGGGGATCGAGCGTATATATCAGGGGTGTGCCCAAAGCATTCGACGAACTTGGATTTCAAGCGATTGAATCTGAGTTCTGCTTCTTTGAGCTGAGGGCCGGACCCGTAAACGGGCTCCAGAGAAGTGAAAATTGGCACAGGCAGCTCCTCATGTACCGCCATTTTATTCTTCTGATCAATCTTCTTCACTTAAACAAAAGAAATTTATGGGTTTCGCTTAAGAGGCCGAAGCAAGAACAAGGTTAGCTGTAACATCTATAAACAAATGGAACTTTGGAGTTCTGTTTGTTTTTCACAAGTTTGTTGCAAATGGGAGCGATAAAGTTGCAGCCATTTTTGTGGGATTCAAGGAAAAAGTCAATCTTTTTAACAAAACGATTAATCCTTGTGACGATCAACGGTTGGAAATTACAACATATCCTGTGAAACCATTGAGATATAAATATATAATGGTCCTAATCGAACGTTATGTCGATTATTACAACGCACCTTTTTTCACCTGCAATTAGCTTTGTTATTTTCTGTGGAGTGGTTGGGATTCCCTCTAAATATCCAGAAAAAGTTAAAAAAACTTTTGTCATCATCAGAATTCAGAGAATAACCCGCACATTATTTCAGTCCATGCACGTTACAAATTACTATTATTTTATAGTTTCTTTTCACCTCACCCCACGTGGATTTATAATAAGATTTATAAAATATGTTAATTTTGTTATGGGATTGGGTTACTTCTGAGCTGGTGATACTCTAAAATACCCGGTACCTTCACCAAATTCTCAATTGCGTTCCTAGAAATTTTTTGTTCCCAATTATGCCCCCAATATAAAAAATATGTCCAAATATGTCCAATATGTCCTTCAAGAGAATCTTTCAAATATTCCACAAACAACCTTGATTTAAATAATTAATCATTATACAATAGACAACAACTTTTATCAGTTGATTTTAAGATTCTAAAAGCTATTTTTAAACTTATTGTGTAAATAGTATCACATTTTAGGTTAATTGATTCATATATTTAAATGATAATTTACCTTGACGGGCAGGAGAATTTTCCAAATATATAGATCCGAACATATTTTTGAATTTATTTCTTTTCCATGGAATATTTGAAACAAGAATGTCAAACTATGGTTAGATATCAGGTGCAGCTAGGAAAGTATCTCCGTACCTTGTTAAAAACTTATTCAAAATCCTAATTAATTTTCCTAGATTTTGCTAAGCTTTCCGGAGATCTCCGATAATTCCAAAAAACGGTACAAAATTATTTCAATTGTCTATGTTTTACACCACAACAAGTTAAAGCAATCCTTAGAAGAATTTTTTGTGACTTTAAAGGATATTGTATATGAATTCAGATCTAACACATTCACATGGTCTAGTACTAGAATTTTGGGAAGAAGATTATCACCTTCTTTTGGTATAGAACCTTTATTGCACTTAAAGGGAAAGATCAAAGTGGTGCAAAAATATCTAATCGAGGATGAGAGAATGATCAATTTCATTAAACATGTCTCCGGCGAAATTAAATAAAAGCTTGATGGCAAGTTGTTTAAAAAGAATTGGTCCTAATAATCTACAAAACATTGTAGAATCTTTTACAAACCTCAAAGTCATCAATATAAAAACAAATTCAACAGGGCTTGACTAACCTATTGTTCCAAGAATAAATCCTCCTGAACTATCAAGATCTAGTGTGAGATCATATGATGAAAACATGGTGAAACCTAAACAGATTTCCGTGTTGGAGGAGAATCACACCCAGCCGGGATATATCGAGAAGAATCCAAATACCGCTCTCCACTAGACACATATGGGAAGACTATTCTCGAATCAATACATCCTTGTGGTCTTATGCTTAACCTTGAAGTATGGGATTTCAAGAATAGAGAAGATCTTATATATGATTGAACATTAGCTATAAGATTACGCAGGAACTCTTAATATCAATAAAGAAGGATTCATTACATTGTTAGAAATGAGTCTTATCGGTTCAAATAGTATAGGATATGAATTCAACATAAACGAGTTAGTCATTCTTAACTGGAGAGTCTCTTTGCTCTATAGCCGAAAAATGGCTACGCTATTTATAGGGGTAGATTATTTTAACAGTCAAGACACAAAAAGAAAAGAAATACACTCATGCTCTGTATAGTCTTGAATTACACGACATCTTTTAGTAGATGGGTATATTATGTTATTTACTAGAAACAGATGGAATTCAGAAGTATAAGAAACATGACAATACAAATTTTCTTGATAAAATGCCAATTCCCTAAACGGAATGTTAATTAGAGAATCCAATCCAGATTATTTTGGCTAGAAGAGTCTCTTTCATGAAACGAACTTGGAAGAAAGGTGTCATTTTGAAACATTACAAAAGAACTACAGGATATTAAGAAGATTTACTAAATGAGCTCCTTTATTTTACAGAGAAATTATCTTCCGACGAACGTTGGAAATAAGCCACATAGTAAGGAAAGGCGGAATCCAACTACGGGAGAAGGATCTGATGAAGAAACAGAAACAGAATCCGACTGAAGGAGAAGTGTTTTTGTGACGGCCAAAAATCCATAAATCCACAAATATAAAGTTTAAAGTGTTGAGGGATCTATTTGTAATACTATTGTCAATCAGCTTTCATATGTGCTTATTCTATTTCAGACTAAGGGCGCGGTTGCGAGAGTTGTCCGGTCGAACAAGGCAAGCTCAGTTCATCTCATTTTTAACAAAATTAGTTCGGTCTGAATTTTTATTTGTTTATAAAAAAAAGCAGAGTGGCACTTTTTTTAAGAATAGTAGCACTTTAATAGAGACATGTTTTCACTCAGCGTGGCTTGTGAATTTTCATATAAATACTTTCAAACGCATCATGCATCTCATTCACAAAAACTTCACGTAGAGGAAAAATTTTGAAGCAGTGCTCTCTGTAGACAAGAAGCCGACCAAAGTTTTAAACTTTTCAAAAGGACCGACTGCGTTTGTGTACTCTTCGGGCCGGATATGTCTCTGTTAATCTTCGTAACAGTTAAGACAAGTAAAATCTGTTTCTTGCTGCACTTTTGAAAGCATATATTAATTCTGCTTGCATGTTTGTATGAGTTTAAAGGTTTGAGAAACGTTTTCTTTTAAGTTTTTCAAACACAGTTGAGTTTACGATGGTTTCTTGAGAAAGTATTGGTTTGCTGAAGTTTTGTTCATAAAAGTTTTGTTAGAAAATGTTTTTACGATGTTTGTTCCTGTTTCTTCCTGAGTTTTCTGGGATGTTCTTCAAGCAGCTTATGTGTCTTATTTCTGGAATGTTTCCTTAGATATTTTCGATTACTTCAGACTAAGGTAATCTTCCAAGCTGAGTTGACTTTGTTTTACCATCGTCATCCAGCTCGCTTGCGATCTGATTTCATTGTCCAGTCTACTCGCGATCTAATTATCCGATCTGAGTTTACTTTATTTGAATCAACAGACCAGAGCCGATTTTCTGTTCTGAGTCAGTACGCTCGTGTGCTGATCATACTCCGAGCTGATCCAGCTTAAGTCCGCTCTTGACTGATACAGTAATTTCAAGTTTAATTCTTTTCTTTAGCTTTGATTTGAAGGTATAACTCCAATCTGTTCGCAGTTATACCATTTCAATAGATAGCTGTTCATTATTCATTAAAATAGCTCGAGTTGATTTTCTATTCGGAACTAGAACGCTCGCGTGCTGCTTTACTCCAAGCTGATCCAGCTTAGGTCCATTCTGGACAGATACAGTAACTTCAAGTTAATTCTTCGTTTCTTTAAGCTTTGATTCGAAGGTATAACTCTAATATGTTTAAAGTTATACCCAATTTCAAGAGATAGTTATTCAGCTTAGAGCTCTGCTGATCGTATTCGTCTCTACAGCGTGAGCTGATTTTAGTTCCTTATTTGATTGCATTCAGATGAACTCTCAGTAGATTTCGAACATCAAAAGAGTTTTAAGACAACAAATCATATTTGAAAGTGATCTATTAAGATCAAGAATAGCAGTTCAAAGAAAATTCTACAAAAAGATTTAAAGGAAGTAATCTCAAAGTTTAAAGTGATTTATGACAAAGATAACAGAGGATCAGCAGAGGAAGGGTGAGGACGCTGGCTGATGAACCAGTGGACCCCTTCACATTGGAAGGAACAGGGCTTTATGGTTGATGAACTATTTACCCCTTCACAGCACAGTCGGGATTTATTCTTCATTTCCTTATTTTAGATGATAGTTTGATCAAACGAATTTTACTAGGGGTGTCAAATTCTGACCCGAACCGAAAAGACCCGAACCCACTCAAAAAAAATCAGGTTCGGGTTGAGACATTTCGGGTTAGTTCGGGTTCGGGTCAGAATTTTTTTTAAAATTTTTACCCAACCCGATCCGGACCCACCTGATCCACCCAAATTGACACTAAATGTAATCCAACCCGACAATCTGACCCGAACCCACCCAAAAAAATTCAGATTCGGGTTGATACCCGATCCGGACCCACCTGATCCACCCAAATTGACACTAAATGTAATCCAACCCGACAATCTGACCCGAACCCACCCAAAAAAATTCAGATTCGGGTTGATATATTTCGGGTTGGTTCGGGTTCGGGTCGGAATTTTTTTTTGCTTTTTACCCCAACCAGACCCGAACCCACCCAACCCACCCGAATTGACACTCCTAACTTTGACCTATGTATAAGTATCTGAGCCATAATTCAATAGAAAATAAGAACAGAGCATAGGATGGTTCAAAACCACAGCTTAAAGAAATGTTTATGTTACTTCCTTTTAATTTCAATAAATTTTTTTAGTATGTTTCAAATATGTGCAGTTATGCTTTCGTAGTTTTCAGTTTACCAGATTACAGTACTCAGTTTTTCAGCTTTTAAGCTCTATTAGCTTACGAGCTTTCAGATACAGTTCAAGTTATTATGATTCCTGTATTGCCTGTCTTTGTTATTTCAGATTTGCTTGTTGAGCCCCTAGGTTCACCGTATGCAAAGATGATGTGATTTTGAAAGAACCGATCAAATGCTACTGAAAATTCTCATTTATTCAGATCTGGAGATAAATATAAGTTGAATTAACAGTACTTCTTCCATGTTTCTCAGTTTCTGTCCCGTGCGCTATTTATCAGCGCAACCAGAAAAAGAGAAAATGGCGTACACACAGATTTCACGAAATCCGTGTCAGCTCGATAGAAGATGAAATCTGAAATTCAAAATATATTACACCCCTTACACTTCATAACATGAGTTTTCAAACTTAAAATCATTTTGTATCATTGATACGATTGCAAGAGATATCAGATTTGGCTAAAAACTGAAAGAAACACATCGAACAAGGCCAAATCTGAAATGGTGCTTAAATATATTGCTCAAATTACTTGAGGTTAAAAGATAAATAATAATGGAATTCACAGAATTTCTTCCATTTCTCTTTAACATCTGTCCAATAACAGAATTAAATGTCTTGGCATACACACAAATCTCGCAAGATCTGTGTCAGCTCGTCAGAAGACATATTACTGCATGTTCTTTTGGAACAATGCTCTGCAATTCCAAAATTATTACTCTCCCTATATTTTATAATGTAAGCTAAAATAATTTAAAAGCAAAGCACCAGATGATATTTGTCCGCATAAAAGAAAGTTTTGAAATAATATCAGAGCACACAAATAAATTTTGATTGAAATCCGAACACGTGCTACTTAGTCACTTAATTTATTCAGATTAGGATAAAAGTGATAACTGAACTATCAGATTCTCTTTTATTTCTCTTATTTTGTCCCATGTGATGAAAACACCCCAACCAAAATAAGATCTTGGCATAAACACAGAACTCGCGCATTCTGTGTCAGCTCGACAAACGAATATCGAAGTTCAAAAATCATTTCTCACCTTTTCTTCATAAAATAAGATTTTCAGAAAAACTTTTAAAACCTTTAAAACAATATTGCACATGCGTATTAAAATAAATTCTCGTTCAAGAACAACCTGCTCTGATACCACTTTTTAGGAAAGGATTAGATCTCACCAGGACACCTATGGCCGAAGGGCCGTGAGATCTGATCATTCAAGATTGAGGTGCAATACCTCAGTGTTCTTGAACATATATGATGATGGATCTGTGTAAACAGATCTAGATTAAGTTTTGAATTACACAAAACCTGTTATTGTGTTACTAATGTTTCTACTTAGTGTACAGATGTTAGCTGGAAATACAACAAGAAAAGTATCGAAGAAAACTGTCATGAAGCAGAATTAATCCAGTCGCAAGAAGCATAGTGTCCAGGCGTGAAGAATGAAGAGTTACAACCAGACGTTGGTGGATTAGAAGAAATCAGACGCTGATAGAGCAGAAGCTGAAGAAGATGGATATTGTAACGACCAGATCTTTTTCACAGTCCACAATTAGTAATTTATGAGATTTGAGGGATTACAATGCTATTTTTATTTCAATCCATGAATAGATCAAGTTTCAGACCTCACGTGTATGTTATTTAGCTTTTTTTTCTTTAAAAGCTAAATTCCAGATTTCATGATATGCGCGTACATATTTCATGTCTTACGCAATGTTCAGCCTTCATTTTATTATGGGTTGATAGACAGATGTTAAGAATGCAATTATAGCAGATGTCTAGTCAATTTCTACAAGCCAATTGAATCTTTGGTTTTAATTAAAAACGTTCGGGTTCATTGTGCATCTTTTTATTTTAAAACAGAGTACGCTTTTAGTAGATTTTGGCGTATTGTTTAAACGTGTCTTCTTTCATTAGACATTTTAAAGCATATAAATAGGATGTTAAGCTGCTTCATGCATCATTATCTTCAAATTAAATCATTTAGAAGCGGTACTCTCTTGGAAGAAGCCGAACAAAATCCTTTCAAAGTTAAAGAAACAGACGGTGCGTAGAAGTTTGCTGGATTTGCTGTTGTTGTTGTGTTTCAGAATTCAGGCAAGTAAACTCTGTTTCTTGCTAACTCAATGGAAAGCATATATTCAATTCTGTTTTATATGTTTATGTATGTTTTAAAGAAGAGGAAGATGGCTTCGGCTGTTCTTCAAAAACCAGAAGTTCATACTCTGTTTTTGCAAAAGTTATGTTTACTGTAATTTCGATTCAAAGATGTTTTGGAAAATGGTTTGATGATGTTCATCTAGTAAGTTCCTGAGTTTTCCAACGATTTCTTCATCGAAGTAGCTTACAAGTAGCTTATTCGATTCATTTCCAGAAATTTCGTAAGATATTTTGAGTTCTTCAGAAGAAGGTAACCATTGTAATTCATGTTTATCCACACGGTTAAGTATGAAGTCTGGTTCTTATACCATCGCTGAGATTCTATGATGAACAGATTTCTAAGAGTAGAGGTCTGTTTATGTGATAAGTTAAAATTCAGATTCCTATCTTTGTTCGTGAGATCTGAAGTGTTTCCTCTTCGATAAAACACTTACGTTTAATTCAGATTTCTACTATTCCTTTATCTCGATTTCTTCTTTTATATATGAGATCTGGTATAGGGCATATTCCTTTTATAATTTGTTGACTTCTGAGTTGACCGTTGACATCTGGTGGGAGTAGTCTCGCGAGGTGAAATCTGGTGACGTCATTTATTCAGTTTTCATCTTCGCAAGTATTATAGAAAAACTTCGTAGTATTCCAGGACATCATTAGACAAAAGAAAACCAGTAAACGTACAAGGGAAAGAAAACAGATTTCACGAAAGAAAGAAAGAGCAGAAGGTTTTAAGAAATGTTTTAAGTTATGACAACAAAAGGGTCCCCAGGAAGGATCGGGATTACGGTTGACGAACTGTATACCCCTTCAACAATGAGCCATAGTGCTAAGACTGATATCAGGAGTTTGATCAAACGAAATGGACCAAATGTTTAAAGTGTTGTCATAATTTTCAGAAAATGAATGAAGAGCACAAGTGTGATTTTAATCACAGCTCTAAGGAATGTTTAAAGAAAATTTTTTCAGAATTGAGTTATGTTTTATGCTTTCGTTCCTTTCCAGATTTCTCAGTTAGGCATTACGCTTGTTTATTCATAAGCGTATTTAAAATTCAGACTCCAGTATGTACCAGTTAACGAACGATTATATTTTATGTTTGATACTTCCAGACTTTACCTGCTGGGCCTTTGGCTCACTAGTTTTCATTGAGTGCAGGTAATGTGCAGTTAGGTGCTGGAGGGAGCTGAACAGAAAGGAAGGATGTGTTTATCGTGGACATCAGACTTCACAGTTTCTTTCTGTTCCAAATTTCATGTTTTCCCTTTTGAATTATATAGTAATGTACAGAACATTTTGGCCGTTGTATATACTATGTCAGATTTCTAGTTCATTTATTGTGTAGCAATCTGTCCAGACTTCACCTTGAAGGAATATAATCATTTTGTTTCATGTTATCAGATTTCTCTTTTCCGCATCTTTTCATTATAGCATCTGATTCTCGTTTACGTTGAGAGTTCGAAAGTTATTCTTATTTCATTCCAAATAATTAGTAGTGACCAAATTATTTAGATGTTTGAAATTTTTACGACTTTCAATTGAACCCCCAAGATTCATAAATTCCGTTAATAAAAGTACGGGTCGTTACAGTTGGTATCAGAGCAATGGTCCTTGAGATAAACACACTTCCAGTCTGAGCAGATCTCTCCAGCCACTTCAATTTGTGAGTTTTAATTCATTTTTAGCATGTAGTAATATCTCATAATAGAATTGTGGTGGATTTGGACTACCCTTTACAGATATGTCAGGACGAGGTAGAGGAAGAAGGAATTTTGCCGAAGGAGATAATGAGTCAGAAGGCATTAATCCAGTCCTCAATAGTATGGCACAACTGCTAGAACGATTTGTTGATCAAACCTCTAATGGAAATGGTCATTCGTCGAGTAGAATTATTAGTAGAGAAGATCCCCAGGAGAAGTTTAGGAGACAGAGGCCTCAAGAATTTTCTGGCACTACCGATCCCCTAGTGGCAGAAAGCAGGATTAAATCCATGGAAGTGATATTTGATTATCTGCATCTAACAGAAATGGAGAGACCCCGTTGTGCAATTTATATGCTGAGGGGAGATGCGATGATGTGGTGGGAAGGAGCCAAGCTAACGATGGACTTGGAAATTCTTACCTAGGAAGAGTTTAAGAGGGTCTTCTTTGAACAATATTTTACTGTTGATGTTAGAGAGCAATTGCAGAGTGAATTTTTAACTCTGAAACAGGAAGGGATGGCGATGCGGAATTATATCCGTAAGTTTGAGAGGGGATGTTATTTTGTTCCACTGATAGGGACAAATGCAGATGCCAAGCTTCGTCATTTCATTAATGGGTTGAAGCCCATGATCAAGCATGATGTTCAGTTGGCAGAACCAATAGATTACAGAGCAGCTGTTAATAAAGCTCTACGGACGGAACAAGATTGGAAAGCAATCGAGGACGAAAGGCAATTAAAGATACAAGCATTTCAACAAAATGATCGCAGGAAATTTAAGAAGCAAAATAGCAATCAACAAGGATCGCAAGGGAAAGGACCAATTGCTGCACAACCCATCTCTGCTATTCCAAATTCGGGGAATAGGCAGCCATGTCCTACTTGCAAGAAGAATCATAAGGGACAGTGTCTTCAGGGGCAGAATGTGTGTTATACTTGTGGTAAACCAGGCCACATGTCGAGAAATTATCCCCAGAAACAACAACAACTCATTACCAGTAGAGCATACGTGATGACTACTGAAGAAGCTCCAGCAGATACCACCTTGGTGACGGGTAAAATTTTTGTTGATAACATGTCTACTATAGCTTTGTTAGATTCTGGTGCAACTCATTCTTTTGTATCAGATAGATTTTCTAAACAATTAGCAATTAAACCAGTAGAGGTAAAAGTAGGACTGTGTTCAGGTTCCTACAGGAGAAATTATAGTAACCAATTGGGTGATTCGAAACGTAGAACTTAAGTTACAGGGAAATATTGTCTATGCAGATTTGATAGTATTATCCATGACTGAGTTTGATTTTAATTTGGGAATAGACTGGTTGACTAAGTACGAAGCTGTTATAGATTTTAAGCAGAGGTCTGTTGATATTAAGATACCAGAGGGAAATTCATTTTCATTCAAAGCTGATAACTATGATAAAGCCCTTAAGATAATATCAGCAATGAAAGCTCAGAAGTGTTTCAGAAACGGATGTCAGGGAGTTTTAGTGAATGCCATATCCTTAGAATCTGAAAAGAAAATTAAGTTAGAAGATGTATATGTCGTGAGAGAATTTCCAGATGTCTTTCCAACAGATGTCACAGGTTTACCTCCAAATCGGGAATTGGAATTCACTATTGAATTAATACCAGAAGCTGATCCAATTTCGAAGCCTCCTTATAGACTTTCTCCTAAGGAAATGAAGGAATTAAAGGACCAGATCCAAGATTTATTGGACAAAGGATTCATTAGACCCAATACTTCACCTTGGGGCGCACCAGTGCTGTTCGTGAAGAAGAAAGATGGAAGTATGCGCCTGTGTATCGATTATAGAGAACTAAATAAGTTAACAATTAAGAATAAATATCCTCTCCCTAGGATTGACGATTTATTCGACCAATTACGAGGAGCTGCAGTATTTTCCAAGATAGACCTAAGATCTGGTTACCACCAGTTACGGGTAAAAGAAGCAGACGTCTACAAAACGGCTTTAGGACAAGATATGGCCATTATGAATTTCTAGTTATGCCTTTTGGATTAACTAATGCGCCATCTGTGTTTATGGATTTAATGAATCGGGTATTTCAACCTTTCCTAGATAAATTTGTGATAGTGTTCATAGATGATATTTTGATTTACTCGAAGAATAGAAGTTAACACGAAGAACATCTTAGAGAAATCTTACATATTTTAATAAATAAACAGTTATTTGCTAATTTCAGAAAATGTGAATTCTGGATTGAGAAAGTTGTATTTTTGGGTCACATTATTTCGAGAAATGGAATAGAAGTAGATCCTTCTAAAGTGGAAGCTGTTCGA
>KV003326.1:117716-134309 GCA_001598015.1 Dorcoceras hygrometricum | reverse complement strand
CTCATCGCACTAAACCCTAACCCTAATCTCACTAGGCCCGCCGCCCCTCCTCTCCTCTATACGCCGCCGCCGCCGCCGCCCCGCCGTGCTCCGCCGCCGCCTCCGCCCGTCTTCGCCGGAAAATCGTTTCCGGCCAATTCAACGAGGAGAATCCGTTTGTGCTGATCTCGTCAGTCCTTCTAGTGCAGGCTGACGAAGGAGTCTCGTTTCTGGTCGTGGACCGGATTGGCGATATCTACCGCAATCTACCGAGAAGAGCCGACGTTAATGTAACTACGGTTGGAGCCAGGCACAAGTGCCAGCAAGGTAGTGGTTTTGAACCCCCTATGTATGTCGATAACTGTTATTGAATTTTCGTATTGATCATCTCCCGGCTATTTATTCTATGTTCTTCCGCTGCCTCGCCGGGGGGCGGATCCGGATCCCCAACACTAATGCAGGAAAGAAAGGTAATCGCTTACGCTTCGAGACAATTGAAAGTTCATGAGAGAAATTATCCTACGCACGACCTTGAATTAACAGCAGTAGTTTTCGCATTAAAGATCTGGAGACACTATCTTTACGGTGAGAAATGCGAAATTTTTACAGACCATAAGAGCCTTAAGTATTTCTTTACCCAGAAAGAGCTAAACATGAGACAAAGGAGATGGCTCGAATTGGTTAAAGATTATGATTGTGTAATTAGCTATCACCCCGGTAAAGCTAACGTAGTAGCAGATGCGTTAAGTATAAGAAATATGGGGTTGGCACAGATCTCAGTTCAGATTCCTCTAGCGTTGGAGATTAACAGATTTGAACTGGGAATAGTTAAAAAGAAGAACGCTGCTAAGTTATCTGTTCTCACAATCCAATCAACGTTAAAAGATAGAATTAAAGAAGGTCAAGTGAAGGACGATCAACTCCAGAAATGGAAGAAACAGAATGAAAATAGAGGAACAAATCTGTATGTGGTGGAAGAAGGAATTGTTAAATACCAAGATCGATTATGGGTACCGCGCACAGATAATTTGTGCAATGAGATTATGAACGAAGCCCATAATTCGCCGTATTCCATTCTCCAGGAGGAACAAAGATGTTTAAGGATTTGCAAGCTCTGTTTTGGTGGCCAGGAATGAAGCGTGACATTTGTAGATTCGTCGCTGAATGTTTAACATGCCAGCAAGTTAAAGCAGAACATCAGAGACCTTCTGGAATATTGAAACCACTTCCGATACCTGTATGGAAATGGGATAACATATCAATGGATTTCGTGGTAGGATTACCCAGAACAGTTCAAGGATTCAACGCAATTTGGGTAATAGTAGATAGATTAACTAAGTCTGCACATTTTCTTCCTGTAAAGACAACTTACGATTTGAATAAATATGCAGAGTTGTATATCAGGGAAATAGTCAGACTTCATGGGATACCGAGTTCTATAGTATCTGATAGAGATCCCATATTTACTTCGAGATTCTGGAAAAGTTTACACCAAGCCTTAGGAACAAATTAACTTTCAGTACAGCATTCCATCAAAAAACCGATGGACAATCAGAAAGAGTAATCCAAATACTGGAAGATCTATTACGGGCTAGTGTTCTTGATTTTGCAGAAAGTTGGGATTATAAACTACCGTTAATTGAGTTTACCTACAACAACAGTTACCAAGCTTCGATAGAAATGGCACCATACGAAGCTCTGTATGGCAGGAAATGTAGATCACCGATTCTTTGGGATGATGTGGGTGAAAGAACTGAAATCAGACCTGATATTGTAGAACAGACTTCTGAAGCAATTAAAAGAATACGTGATAGAATGAAGACTGCTCAAAGTAGACAGAAAAGTTATGCAGACAATCGTCGTAGAGATCTGAATTTTGAGATAGGAGATCACGTGTTCCTAAATATTTCACCAATGAAAGGTGTCTTAAGATTTGGAAAGAAAGGAAAGCTAAGTCCCAGATATGTTCGACCATTCCAGATCTTAGAACGAGTTGGAACGTTAGCGTATCGTTTAGCGCTACCTCCTCAGATGTCTACTGTTCACAACGTGTTTCATATTTCAGCGCTTATTTTGAGATAGGAGATCACGTGTTCCTAAATATTTCACCAATGAAAGGTGTCTTAAGATTTGGAAAGAAAGGAAAGCTAAGTCCCAGATATGTTCGACCATTCCAGATCTTAGAACGAGTTGGAACGTTAGCGTATCGTTTAGCGCTACCTCCTCAGATGTCTACTGTTCACAACGTGTTTCATATTTCAGCGCTTAGAAAATACATCACGAATCCTTCGCATGTGCTCAGATATGAACCCATTCAATTGGAACCAGAATTGACTTACGAAGAAGTTCCACACCAGATTTTAGCACGAGAGAATCGTAAGTTAAGAAGCAGAACTATTCCTATGGTTAAAGTGCAATGGACAAATCACTCAGAAAGAGAAGCAACTTGGGAAGTTGAATCTGATATGAAGAAAAGCTACCCAGATCCCTTTAAGTAAGTAATTTCGAGGACGAAATTCTTTTAAGGAGGGTAGATTGTAACGACCAGATCATTTTCACAGTCCACAATTAGTAATTTATGAGATTTGAGGGTTACAATGCTATTTTTATTTCAATCCATGAATAGATCAAGTTTCAGACCTCACGTGTATGTTATTTAGCTTTCTTTCTTTAAAAGCTAAATTCCATATTTCATGATATGCGCGTACAGATTTCAAGTCTTACGCAATGTTCAGCTTTCATTTTATTTTGGGTTGATAGCCAGATGTTAAGAATGCAATTATAGCAGATGTCTAGTTAATTTCTACAAGCCAATTGAATCTTTGGTTTTAATTAAAAACGTTCGGGTTCATTGTGCATCTTTTTATTTTAAAACAGAGTATGCTTTTAGTAGATTTTGGCATATTGCTTAAACGTGTCTTCTTTCATTAGACATTTTAAAGCATATAAATAGGATGTTAAGCTGCTTCATGCATCATTATCTTCAAATTAAATCATTTAGAAGCGGTACTCTCTTGGAATAAGCCGAACAAAATCCTTTCAAAGTTAAAGAAACAGACGGTGCGTAGAAGTTTGCTGGATTTTCTGTTGTTGTTGTGTTTCAGAATTCAGGCAAGTAAACTCTGTTTCTTGCTAACTCAATGGAAAGCATATATTCAATTCTGTTTTATATGTTTATGTATGTTTTAAAGAAGAGGAAGATGGCTTCGGCTGTTCTTCAAGAAAACCAGAAGTTCATGCTCTGTTTTTGCAAAAGTTACGTTTACTGTAATTTCGATTCAAAGATGTTTTAGAAAATGGTTTGATGATGTTCATCTCGTAAGTTCCTGAGTTTTCCAAAGATTTCTTCATCGAAGTAGCTTACAAGTATCTTATTCGATTCATTTCCAGAAATTTCGTAAGATATTTTGAGTTCTTCAGAAGAAGGTAACCATTGTAATTCATGTTTATCCACACGGTTAAGTATGAAGTCTGGTTCTTATACCATCGCTGAGATTCTATGATGAACAGATTTCTAAGAGTAGAGGTCTGTTTATGTGATAAGTTAAAATTTAGATTCCTATCTTTGTTCGTGAGATCTGAAGTGTTTCCTCTTCGATAAAACACTTACGTTTAATTCAGATTTCTACTATTCCTTTATCTCAGATTTCTTCTTTTATATATGAGATCTGATATAGGGCATATTCCTTTTATAATTTTTTGACTTCTGAGTTGACCGTTGACATCTGGTGGGAATAGTCTCGCTAGGTGACATCTGGTTTACTCATTAAGTTGCGTTGACATCTGGTTGACCAACAGAGATCTGGTTTGTTTCTTCTTCGTCGAAACGCTTGTGTTAAACCAGATTTCATCCTTTACTTCTTCAATACTTCTTCGATTGATACAGAAAGCATAGATTCGGATTCCTCATTCATTTCCGAATCATTTCAAAAGATTTATTCGATTCAATTGATCAGATTTGAGAGCTGTTATTCAGTTTTCATCTTTGCAAGTATTACAGAAAAACTTCGAAGTATTCCAGGACATCATTAGACAAAAGAAAACCAGTAAACGTACAAGGGAAAGGAAACAGATTTCACGAAAGAAAGAAAGAGCAGAAGGTTTTAAGAAATGTTTTAAGTTATGACAACAAAAGGGTCCCCAAGAAGGATCGGGATTACGGTTGACGAACTGTATTCCCCTTCAAAACCCAAGGAAGGATCAGGATTATGGATCGACGGATCTATATACCCCTTCAACAATGAGCCATAGTGCTAAGACTGATATCAGGAGTTTGATCAAATGAAATGGACCAAATGTTTAAAGTGTTGTCATAATTTTCAGAAAATGAATGAAGAGCACAAGTGTGATTTTAATCACAACTCTAAGGAATGTTTAACGAAAATGTTTTCAGAATTGAGTTATGTTTTATGCTTTCGTTCCTTTCCAGATTTCTCAGTTATGCATTACGCTTGTTTATTCATAAGCGTATTTAAAATTCAGACTCCAGTATGTACCAGTTAACGAACGATTATATTTTATGTTTGATACTTCCAGACTTTACCTACTGGGCCTTTGGCTCACTAGTTTTCATTGAGTGCAGATAATGTGCTGTTAGGTGCTGGAGGGAGCTGAACAGAAAGGAAGGATGTGTTTATCGTGGACATCAGACTTCACAGTTTCTTTCTGTTCCAAATTTCATGTTTTCCCTTTTGAATTATATAGTAATGTACATAACCTTTTGGCCGTTGTATATACTATGTCAGATTTCTAGTTCATTTATTGTGTAGCAATCTGTCCAGACTTCACCTTGAAGGAATATAATCATTTTGTTTCATGTTATCAGATTTCTCTTTTCCGCGTCTTTTCATTATAGCATCTGATTCTCGTTTACGTTGAGAGTTCGAAACGTCATTGAGACTCTACATGATAGGAGTCTCATTTTGACCCGTTTTCCGACTCACTTGTGGTCATAAGGCGTCGGGATTGGGTGAGACCCCGATGCATGTAGGAGTCGATGCATCGTTGTCGAGGATTCACCGCTCGCCGACATGCGTGGATATCCTATGCTATCTGAGGAGATAATAGTGTATAAATCTCTGGCCAGAGTACTAGAAGTGTTTTAGGTAAATGTGTTTACCTAGTTACACTCGCGATGTCACTATTCGATCTCCAAGATGTATGCATAGCTATCAGATCTATAGCGACTCTCGATTTACCAATGGTCGTTGATCTGATCGGGATATGTGGATTGAAAGGACCGTACTGTACGCTAACCACGACCGACTGGTTCTTGCAGGCACTATCAGTGATACCTAGGGGATCATGGGGTGATGTTGCTAGACGCTTTACCATGATCCGTTGGGCAAGTCCGGAATTGTGATTCCGGAGCCACAATGGTTGTGGGCCCACGGCTAGCTGTATCCCTGAACCATTGAGGGTCACACAAGTACTAGATTCGAGATTCCCGCACGGATACTCAGCTCAATGTGTTGAGCACGAGAAGAGGATTTCGGGAAGTGCGACTTCATAAAAGTCAACAGGGGTCAAACCGGGGTTTCCCGCTGTTGAGGGGCAAAACGGTCATTTTGCACTGGGGTTCTGAAAAACGGTTTTTCAGATCATATTATTCAGTTTCGGAAACTGAGTCGATCGGTCCAATCTGATCGGCGATCGGAGTTACGATGAAGTCTCGGTGGTGGAGATGAACTGAATGTTCATTGTTGGACCCGGGCCCATTGGGCTGGTCCAAGTCCAACACACAAGCTTATTTAATTAAGCTCATACCAAGGCTTGATGATTAACTCATAACTCTCTCATAAAACCTAACCATAAAGCTAGCCGCCCCCTCCTCTCTCAACTCACGCCGCCGCCTTGCACCGCCTCTCTCAACTCACGCCGCCTCGATTCGCCGGAATTCGTTCTGGTCGATTCGACGAGGAGAATCCGTTTGTGCAGAATTCGTCAGTGCTTCTAGTGCAGCCTGACGAAGGAGTCTCGGTTCTGGTCGTGGACCGGATTGGCTATATCTACCGCAATCTACCGAGAAGAGTCGGGTTCTTGTAATTCCTGTTGGAGTCAGGCACAAGTGCCAGCAAGGTATTCGTTTTGAACGCCCTATGAATGACGATATTTGTATTGTCTTCGTATTGATCGTCTCCCGGCTATATTTCTATGTTCTTCCGCTGCCTCGCCGGGGGGCGGATCCGGATAAACAACAATAACAAGTTTTATGTAATTCAAAACTCAGATATGGATCTGTTTACACAGATCCATCAATCTCTCCCTTTTTTATTTACACAAACTTGGAATAACAAATGTATGATCTAACAAATTCTCTTCCTTTTTGTGGGAATAAAAAAGAGGTGGAATCTGGCCTCCCGTGAAATATTTAAAATAAAACTCCTTCTCACGGGATAATTTTATTTTTGAAAAGAAAATAGATTTGAGGACGATCGTTTGCAAAGATGATGTGATTTTGAAAGAACTGATCAAATGCTACTGAAAATTCTCATTTATTCAGATCTGGAGATAAATATAAGTTGAATTGACAGTACTTCTTCCATGTTTCTCAGTTTCTGTCCCATGCGCTATTTATCAGCGCAACCAGAAAAAGAGAAAATGGCGTACACACACAGCTCGATAGAAGATGAAATTTGAAATTCAAAATACATTACACCCCTTACACTTCATAACATGAGTTTTAAAACTTAAAATCATTTTGTAGCATTGATACGATTGCAAGAGATATCAGATTTGGCTAAACACTGAAAGAAACACATCGAACAAGGCCAAATCTGAAATGGTGCTTAAATATATTGCTCAAATTAATTGAGATTAAAAGATAAATAATAATGGAATTCACAGAATTTCTTCAATTTCTCTTTAACATCTGTCCCATAACAGAATTAAAGGTCTTGGCATACACACAAATCTCGCAAGATCTGTGTCAGCTCGTCAGAAGACATATTACTGCACGTTCTTTTGGAACAATGCTCTGCAATTCCAAAATTATTACTCTCCCTATCTTTTATAATGTAAGCTAAAATAATTTAAAAGTAAAGCACCAGCTGATATTTGTCCGCATAAAAGAATGTTTTGAAATAATATCAGAGCACACAAATAAATTTTGATTGAAATCCGAACACGTGCTACTTAGTCACTTAATTTATTCAGATTAGGATAAAAGTGATAACTGAACTATCAGATTCTCTTTTTATTTCTCTTATTTTGTCCCATGTGATGAAAACAGCCCAACCAAAATAAGATCTTGGCATAAACACAGAACTCGCGCATTCTGTGTCAGCTCGACAAACGAATATCGAAGTTCAAAAATCATTTCTCACCTTTTCTTCATAAGAAATGCTTCTCAAAACTTTTAAAACCTTTAAAACAGATGATAGCACATGAGTTTTTTTTTTTAAAAAAATGCTCGTTCAAGAACAACCTGCTCTGATATCAATTGTTAGGAAGGGATCAGATCTCACCAGGACACCTATGGCCGAAGGTTCGTGAGATCTGATCATTCAAGATTGAGGTGCAATACCTCAGAGTTCTTGAACGCATATGAGCACCGAGAACAGATCTGGACTGGCATTAAAATACCAAGCGGAATTATCCAGAACTGAACTCTATTATTAAAACACTCGCTAAAACAAATTTCAAATATAATGCATTGCATGTATGCAGAAAGCGTAAGGAAATTACTCAGCTGTTTGTTTCTGGAAGTTCGAATCTCAAATATCCTACGTCTCCCCTTCTTCCTTTGCAGGAAGGTTCCACTAGAAGATTTGATCCGCAGACCCAATCAGATTTGAGACTTATCCATTGCCCAAATCTGAACTCCTAGAATCTACACCAGCTCTCAGCTTTGTTCACTCAATCACTTCTTTTATGCCTCAGTGAGAAAGGCTACAGACACAGAGTTTAACGTCTTCGTGCAAGACGTGATCTGGTGTTTGGTTTGTGGTTTTGATTCACTCACTATTCTCTTTCGCACATTTCTCATATATGTGTGAGTGAATCTTTGTGTGTGTGAGATTTACAGTGAACGCTCAACTCTCGAAAACATAATCTCACACATCTGGGAAGAGCTTTTTCAAAGCTGATTGAGTTCAGCAGTCGACACTTGCAATTATCTTTTTCTCCATGGTGGTCGAATACTTCACCTCTTTGTAATTCTTCCCACTATCTTCTCTCTGTTTCTCTTTATGCAGACATCATCATCTTCATCAATCCTTCTTGTATAAATAGCATCTGTGCAAATAAATCTGTTGGACACAAGTTTCTTCCCGTTGTAAAAGCTTCTGACAAGTTGTACCTTGTGTCCTCTCACATTAAATGCGTTTGCAGGCTTTTGTCTCCTTCAATAAATGCTTCACAGACTTTGAGCAAGAGACCGTTCCTAATGTGGACAATTCATTAGTTTGAATTTCCTTAATTCAAACTAATTCATTCGTCTGCTTCGTCTGCTTTGATCCTTCAGGTGTGATACGTCAACTGCTTCGCTTCTGAATGTTCTTTATCACATCTGATCAAGGCTTCGATCTTTGATTCAGCTTCCGCTATCATATTTTCTTCGTATCTAATCAGACTTCTCTTCACATCTGAATCCAGATCTCTTCTTCTCAGACTTCTCTTCGCGCTTGATCCAGATCTCTTCTAGACTTCTCTTCACGCTTGATCCAGATCTCTTCTAGACTTCTCTTCAGCTTTGACTGGTTATTCAGATCTCATCTTCACTTCACATCGGATTCTGCTACAGTGGCAGATCTGATTTGCTACAGTATCAGATCTGGTCCGGCTGGAGATGAACTTGCATATTTTCGCATGAGACCAGTGCTACTCGCTTCGAAACGGTCCAACGAGCAAGACTCACGAACTTCGTTCGTGACCTAAGCCGCATTTCGGCCAAATTCCTTCGATTAGGCTTCCGAAATTGCGATTTCCTATTTTCAGATCTTGGGCTGCTACAGTATCAGATCTGATTGAGTTACTGTATCAGATCTGATACATCTCACTGCTGCCCAGCTTTCGTTAGATTTGGTTCAGCTCCTCCTCGGATCTGAAGTCTTCTTTTTGGCTCTCCAGCTTTCGCATGGGATCTGTCTAGTTGTATTTCCAGCTAAGATCTGCACGCTACGTAGAACCATTAGAAACACAATAACAAGTTTTGTGTAATTCAAAACTCAGATATGGATCTGTTTATACAGATCCATCACGAAAGCTTGCAAAATATTTTTAAAAAGAGTTTTTCATAAAATCGAGAGGGATTCATTCATTCCCCCCTGAACTCGTGAGCTGATATTTCAACTCTTTTCGATCCTAACACATGTGTTATGTCATCACAAATGGAAAATGAAGATTCTCTAAGCCAATACCGTAACGCCCAAAAATCCATAAATTCTTAATTATAAATAAAAAATTTTAGAAGGGATTAAATTGTCATTTCTGTACCCTTCTTTATTTTCGATTCGGCGATTTAGCTTTCGCCTGAGCTGAATTTCAGTTTAGAGCAAGAAACGGTTATAGGAGTTGGTCGGTTGAATACTATCAAGAATGGTTCATGCAATTTTAAATCCGATTCGGTTCATGATGGCTTGTGTACAAAGTTGTACTTTCAAAGATATTTTTTTTAAAGTAGTGAGGTCATGCTTCCTATTTTCCTATAAAAACATGTATCATCACTTTTCACACCACAATCAAACTCTTTCAAAGAATTTTCATTTTAAAGAGGTGAAGAGCTCTTCACAAACCGACCAAAAACTTCAACTCTTCAAAGTAATTTTTGGATCGCGTTTGAAGTATTCAATACCGTAGGAAATTTCTGTTAGCTGCTTTCAGTATACGAGATGCATTGATGTGAATCGGGGAGCTTTCTTCCCAGGTTAAGGGAATTGGGTATTCGTGCCTCTTTATCAATGGAAGAAGTTTACTACTTCTCCAATGTAGATATATATATATAGTCATATCTAATCCAACCATCTAAATTGAATTAGCTATGATTTGTGTTTTATATATTGAGAAGACGACGGCATGTTACGGTAATGGGCGTAATTTTGTTTTGGGTGATCATCTCCATCTTGAGGTTGGTTACACGATGATGTAAAAAGTGACATTGAGCATCTATGTTTTGATATTGTTATTAATGAAATATTTACAGCAGTATCTTTTTTGAGAAGTTATTTTGAAAACGATGAGAAAAATCAGAAATGGTTAATGTTTGAAATAAAATCGAAAAAGTACAAGTCCATATTGTTTGAGAAAAAGTAATTATACTCCAGTAATTACTTTTGTAAAAGTACAAACACTTGTCTCCAATTAATATAAGTATCTCATACCTAAAAAATGTCAAATAAAAATGGTCCTTCATTTTTTCCGTCTCACAAATAGAAATGGGCGTTAACGTCTTAATTAATGATCAAAGTCACTGAAAGAGACTCGATTTAACGAATTCGGCGCAAATGTTATTGTGCGTCATCTCTCACTCTTTCTTTCACAAATTAGAGGACTTGCATTTCTGTCTCTCATCCATACATAAAAATATAGGTGATGTCCATGTCACTTCCCACCCCTTGTACTCCACTCATTGAGTACTTAAGGGAAGGGGCTAGAGCGATTTTATATTAGAATAATTAGTGTGAAAAACTAAATTCATATCCGGAAAATCGACCCAACTCGATTTATTTCAATTTCTACTTAAAAATTTTTAAAAAATTTCAACGTTTCATTGATAATTTTTACGGGTTGGTTCTAAGTATACTAGAAAAGAATTTCATTTTTTGTCGTAAATCTATCCATCCAATCATATGGAGTTTTGGGTTATTATCAACGTAGAACTGACCACCATCGTAACCTACATATGCTTCACTAGTTTGCCTTCTAGCTAGGTAGAAGTTGGAACTAATTATTCCATTTTATAGCGCACATGTCTCACCACCACTTGGTACATTCTTGTAGATTCATGGATCACTTTCGTGGATCCATCTGTTAACAATATGAATTTGTATTATGGCCTTTGAAAAAGCATAAACAGCATGATTCTCCACCAATTGTTCTAGCAATAGTAGAGACTACGAATGCTAAAGAAAACATATAAATCATTATACATTCGTGTAGTGACAAAGCCCGGGTTTAAAGAGATAAACAACATTATAAGAAACGAAGATAAAGAGGACTGACTTATAATAGATCATTATCATCTCATACGAGTGCTTTGGACTATACTTTCTCAATCCACCTCATAATGGTTTATGTTGTAGTAATTATCCAACCTTCCCCTGTCATTAACTTGGCCATTGTGGTGGTTCATGGGACAATTAATGTTAAAGGTTTACGTTACATAAATTTTGAAAATATTCGAAAATAAAAAGGAAGGAATACTTTAAAATGAAAGAGTAAAGCCATCAAAATGGGCCAGATCAGGCGGGTTAGCCCATCCCGTCATAAAAAGTAGACGGGATGGGCTACTAAAGTCACAGCCCGTCTGTAGATGGGCCCAAATGGGCTGTCCCTTTTGGATCGTAGGTTTGTGACGGGGTGGGACGGGTTGGCCCGTGGGTCGTGGAAAAAATAATTATTAAATATTATAATTAATATTCTTTCAAATTACAATCATATTTGACTACAGATTGTATCACACAACCTTGTTTATGCATGGTTTATGTTTGATGAATTAGTTTTAAAAGATTTGAAGTATTTAAAATGATTTATATGTCGATTTTGGTTGATAAATTCTTTAAAATCTAATTTATTTTTATTGATAAATCCAATTTTAATTGAATTATTTCGAATGTGTTGAATTCTAGTATTACATGTTGTGTACGATTTGAATATATATGAGTTTAGGACTCCCCTTGCGACGAGAAGCTCTCCACACTTAAACGTCAATGACCCAAGCTGTCGTGAAAGGCAACCCGAATGTAAGAGGCCTAAAAAGCCCCGTCGGAGCAAAATAGCCAGCGACTCTGTAAGAGGTCAGAACGGAAAATGTAACAATCTCCGGGATAATCCACCACATATAATGTGAGTTTAGGACTCCCCTTGCGACAAAATCTTGGGAGTCTGATCCGCTCCCAAGTAAACTATTGGGAACATTACTTTATCTCCAGCAAGAGAAACGCTTTCTCCAAAGCACCTCAGAATTCTTCGGGAAGATGCGGTGACTATCTCGACTAGCCATCAAGACAGAAAGATCTTTACCCCGTGGAACCCGTCCTGTACAAATCTTCATCACAGATACGTATTTACAAGAGAATAAAAAATAAAAACATAAAAATAAAAAAAATAACAAGAATAATTAAATTTTTTTTTAAAAAATTAATTATAATAATAAAAAATAAATAATAAAAAAAAGAGAGAGAAGTGAAAAAGACACAACACACGAAATTTCTTGGTAACCCAGTGAGTACAGAGCATCGTATCCTTCACCCTCCACCCTCCAGAGAGCACGCAGAAAAATATATGTCTCCAGGAAATACAGAAAGTGTTGGAGCTTCTCCACCCTCAAGCAAACCCAGTCGCTCCGCCCCCAGCCGCCGTCACCCTCGCCGACCAGCGTCCACGAATCACCTACGCACCTCTCCGGCAACGGCCATGGCCACCAACGCCAAAAATTCTTCCCCAGACAACAGGCCTCCAAACACGGCCGCCAACACCAACATATTTCCTCCCGCCGCCACTTCGTCGCCCACCGCGACCCGAAGATCAAGTCCACCACCCAGGCGCTGCAATCATCACAGACGATTTCCCCCCCAATCACCGACTCCCTCCGGCCCATCCTACGGCCATCGGCGCACGATATTCGCCGCCTCCCGTGGCCCTCATAATCGCCAACCCCCGGCCGTGAGTAACACAAACTCCACCCCGGCAGAGACGCCTCCTCCGCTGGTTGCACATTAACAATTTCCAGCCCAGCCCAGCCTCGCCACCGCCGCCACTTCGTCGCCCACCGCGACCGGCACCATCCCGCCACCACGTCGTCGCCCACCGCGAACGGCATCATCTCGTCACCACTCCACCGGGCGGCACACGGCAAATCACTGTGATCTCAACCACGAGGAATACCACCCTAGAGGCAAGCAAATTATTGATGTTAATTGAGCTTAACATAACAATTATGGTTCACAGTGAAATCAACTGACGTAACCACGAGGAATACCGCCCCAGAGGCAAGCAAATTGTAAACTGAGTGATACCAGCCATGGAGGTAGCAAGGGATGGCCTTGCGCAGTCAGCAATCTAGGATAAAGCAGAGATTCAATTTGAAAGTCAAACTATTTGCAAGCCAAATGGGTTTTATAGAGGATATTTCGAATCCTGTTGCAACTCCAATATAGATTCCATGCGTATGCAAACTCTAAATTATCTATAAAAAAAAAAATCAATTAAATTAAATCAGAATATATTAAAATCACAAAACTTAAATATAAAAGAATAAAATTACAGTCTGATGGTCCCAGAAATAGGATCACTATGTAAATAGGAGTTCAGAAGGGGGGTTGAATGAACTCCTTCGATTTTTCTATTTCAAAACTCTTTTAAAATTTGGATCTCAGTTTTATGCAAACTTCTCAGCCAACAATATTTGTGCGGAAAAAGGTCGATTGGTTTGTGAACAGTGAATAACAAGCAATAATAAATAAATGTTGTATGTAAAAGATTGAGTCAGGAATTTGTTTCTGGAAGTTCGGACTTCAATGTCCTACTTCTCCCCTTCTTCCTCCTCGGAAGGTATCATTAGAAGATTTGAGGCAAGTAGGCCTTCTACAAACACCCGATCCCAAAGCCAGCAGCTATGAGAACTCCTAGCACTTCACAACACTCCACGCAGACTTCGCTGCTGGTTTACAACACTTGTTTGTTTTTCGAACTTCTTAATAAAGACAGTTCGTTACAGACTCAATCAAATACAACAATGAATACACTTGAGTACTGTAAAATCTCTTGTTTCTAAGACAGTGAAACTTGATTCAATAAAGTGAACCGGAGAATGACACTCGAAGGTATAACAGTGAATATGAATGAAGATTCTTCGAGTGCTTGAGCTTTGAATGCTTTCAACGAAGAGTGAGCTCTAGAAAAAGTTTGACAGCGTGACCGCAATAGATAGATGGCAAAGTGTGTTTTCTTCACACTGCTGCTGATATATATAGTCTTCGATTGCAACGGTCATTTAATTCTCCAAAGGAAATGAATCCCATTTGAATTGCTGCCAAAATTGTACACCGTAATTCCTGCTCCATTAAACGGGTAAATTGCTCATTCACAGAGCCAATTTGTCTTCTTTCTATATTTGATCAAACATGGAGAAACGGCCTCTGTACATTGTACTATTTACCCAAAATAGTACACACCTTGTCTCCTTAATTTCAGGCAACTGTACGATCCTACGAATCTTTTCCAATTTGAGTAAACGATCGTATTTGAATTTCTTTTAGGTTTGCGCCTGAAATTCCTTCTGTTTACCAGCTTTTCCTTCGTCGTTTCAAATCCTGCGACTGGAAAAACACGTGAGAAAATTTACCTACTGATAAGCATATTGTGTTTTTCCACCGACTGGTCCTTTGTAAAACTCAACGACTAATTTTCTGGTGCAAAGCCAAAACGTTGTCGTATCAACTTATTCAAGCGACATCGTTTTGCTATCAAATAACACCTGCTGGTTGATGTTCACTGTAGCCATCTGCTGGTTTCCCTTAAGTAGTGCACCTGCTGACTCTTCTTTTAACGAAAACATCTGCTGAAATAATGCTTCTGCTGATTTGTCTAAGCCAATCAATACGCTGTCGTTTCAACTTATCCAAACACTGTCGTTTCGCATTCTCCAACGAAATATACTAAGCAACTGCTGATTCTCTTCAAGAATTCTTTTCACCTGCTGATAAGTAACTGTGCATCCCAACGACGTCGTTCCAACTTACTTGAACGCTGTCGTTTAGCATTCCTTAGCAAAACACGTTAAAACTCAAATATGTACCTGTGATCGAAACAAGAACAACTTCTGATTGCTCGCAAGGAATGTATCTGCTGAAAATCTCCGAAAGGAAAAACGCGTTTGCATATCAGCAGATGAATTCTTCTAAGCGTTTTTTCAGTCGAAGTTCTTAACAACGATGATGGATGTAAGTGCTGATTTCCAAAGTAGTTTCAGGCGCAAGCTCTAAGTATTTGATATACGATCGTTTGCTTATATGGAAAAGATTTGTTGGATCGTACAGTTGCTTGGAATGAAGGAAACAAGGTAGGTACTATTTTGGGTGAATAGTATAGTGTACAGTGGCCGTTTCTCTATGCTTGCAAAAAAATGGAAAGAAGACAAATTGGCTCTGTGGATGAGCGTTTGACCTTGCAGTGGAGCAGAGATTACGGTGTACTATTTTGGCAGTAATTCAAACGGGATTTATTTCCTTTGGAGAGTTAATGTTACCGTTGCAATCGAAGACTATAAATATCAGCAGCGGTGACTGAAGAAAAAAAACATCGCTTATTATCTTTGCTATAACGCTGCCAAAATATTTACAGAGCTTTCTCTTCGTTGATATTTCAAAAAGCTCAAGACTCGAAGAACATTTCGTTTTGATCTTCATTAGATAAACTTTCGAGTCAATTTACAGTCTCTTGATTCGTGTTCTCATTGATATATTTGATAGAGTCTGTAAACGAACTGTCTTTTAAGAAGTTCGTAAAACGTTCAAACATTGTAAACCAGCAGCGAAGTCTGCGTCAAGTTGTGTTGTAAAGCGCTAAGAGTTCTTGTAGCTGCGGGTTACAGGAGCGGGTGTTTGTAGAAAGGCTACACACATCAAAATCTTTTAGTGCTACCTTCCGAGGAGGAAGAAGGGGAGACGTAGGATATTTATATCCGAACTTCCAGAAACAAACTCTCGACTCAATCTCTTATTTACACATTTATTTTGTGTTGTGCTTAGTTCATTGTTCACAAACCAATCGGCCTATTTCCGCACATATCTTGTTGGCTGAGAAGTTTGCTTATAACTGAGGTCCAAACATTTTAAAAGAACTTTGAAATAGAAAAATCGAAGGAGTTCATTCAACCCCCCCCTTCTGAACTCCTATTTGCTTAGTGATCCTATTTCCGGGGACCATCAAGTGGTATCAGAGCAGGATATCTCAGTTATTGAACAATTGTTTTTGTGCTTTTCATCATTTAATATGTCTACCTCACAAACACAAGATTCCTTTGTTTTCCAGAGACGAATATGACGACTGGAAGATTCGCATGCAGGCGCATCTTGCTGCGATGGACGATGAGATGTGGAACGTTATCACTGACGGGCCTTTAAAGATTATGAAGCCAAATCTGGCGTTCTCTGTGTCAAATGGCGAGGCTCAATTCCTTGAAAAGGCCAGACATGAATACACAAACGATGATAAAAAGAAAGCTAATCTGGACAACGTAGCCAGGGACATTCTTTACAAGACGCTGGACAAAGACAAAAATATGTTCAGCAAAATCAAGACCTGTGCTACTGCCAAAGAAATATGGGAAAAGCTTGTCCAAATATGCGAAGGCAGCGATGAAACTAAGGAGAACAAGCTGACTGTGGCTCAGCAAAAATATGAAGCAATAAAGATGAAAGATGGCGAAACAATGACTGAATTCGACGAGCGCTT
>KV003326.1:87437-100545 GCA_001598015.1 Dorcoceras hygrometricum | reverse complement strand
AGTTGCGAACTGCGAAAGGTATGTTCTATATTGAAATAAATATGTCTCTTAATTCGACTTCTTGGGTACTTGATACCGGATGTGGATCTCATATCTGCAATGATTTGTAGGTGATGACAAGAAGTCGACGTCTTAGAGAGGGTGAGACCCACTTGAGGCTTGGCAATGGAGCAAGGGTTGCTGCTATAGCTATAGGAGATGTTTATTTATTTCTGTCTTCTGATTTTAAGTTGTTGTTGAGAAACGTTTTATTTGTTCCCGAATTAATAAAGAACATTATTTCTGTTTCTATGCTTGATAGTGATGGATATTCTTGTATGTTTGCTAATTCGATTTGCAATATTTACAAGAATGAATGTTTAATTGGAATTGGGGAACGTGAAACGATTTATACACCTTAAAATTAAAAGACGTTCCAACTCGCGATGTCGAAGCACATACAACAACGATTAAACGGAAACACGATAACTTGAACCCAGCACAACTTTGGCACGCTAGGCTAGGTCATATTTCTCTAAGTAGGATGAACAAGTTAGTTAGGAGTGACTTGTTTGATCTGTCATACATCAAATCCCTACCGACTTGTGAATCTTGTCTTAAGGGAAAGATGACCAAGCAACCCTTCAAGGGCAAGGGTGAGCGTGCTCAAGGCCTATTGGATTTGATCCATACTTATGTGTGCGGCCCGTTTAGTATTGGTACTAAATACGGTCACACATACTTCATCACCTTTACCGGCGATTACTCTAGGTATGGGTACTTGTACTTGATGAAGCACAAGTCTGAATCTTTTGAAAGGTTCAAAGAATTCAAGGCTGAAGTAGAAAATCAATTAGGCAAAAGTATTAAAGCACTTCGATCTGAACGAGGTGGTGAATACTTGAGTGCTGAATTTCAAGACTATCTCAAAGAGAATGAGATTCTCGCACAGTGGACCCCTCCGGCCACACCACAGCTCAATGGTGTAGCGGAGCGTCGTAATCGGACCTTGTTGGACATGGTTCGATCTATGATGAGCTTCACTGAACTTCCTACCTCGTTTTGGGGTTATGCGCTCGAAACGGCGGTAATATTGTTGAACAATGTCCACACCAAGGTAATGGATAAGACTCCATATGAGATATGGATGGGCAAACCACCCAAGTACTCATACATGAGGATTTGGGGATGTCCTGCTTACGTGAAGCAGACAGTGGGAGATAAGCTGGATACGAGATCCATCTTATGCTACTTCATTGGGTATCCAAAGAATTCCATTGGATACTACTTCTACTATCCGAGCGAAACAAAAGTGTTTGTTTCTAGGACTGCCATCTTTATGGAAAGGGAATTTCTACTTGATAGAAATGGCAAAATAGTAGAACTCGAAGAGGTTCGAGATCCAATCGAAGTACTAGGTGAGTCTCTCGCACCTACAGAGCCAATACCAGAAATGGTCGAACCTAGGAGATCCGAAAGGGTTCCTAGGGCTCCTGAGAGATATGGTTTTCTCCTTGAAGATGATCAAGGTCATGAGGATTTGGGGATGTCCTGCTTACGTGAAGCAGACAGTGGGAGATAAGCTGGATACGAGATCCATCTTATGCTACTTCATTGGGTATCCAAATAATTCCATTGGATACTACTTCTACTATCCGAGCGAAACAAAAGTGTTTGTTTCTAGGAATGCCACCTTTATGGAAAGGGAATTTCTACTTGATAGAAAGGGCAAAATAGTAGAACTCGAAGAGATTCGAGATCCAATCAAAGTACCAGGTGAGTCTCCCGCACCTACAGAGCCAATACCAGAAATGGTCGCACCTAGGAGATCCGAGAGGGTCCCTAGGGCTCCTGAGAGATATGGTTTTCTCCTTGAAGATGATCAAGGTGATCAAGTTGTTGGATCTGATCCAAGAACTTTCAAGGAGGCAATTTCCGATGCTGATTCTAATTTGTGGCTTGAAGCAATGCAGTCTGAGTTTGACTCAATGCATGCTAACCAAGTTTGGACTCTAGTTAACCCTCTCGAAAGAATTGTTCCTATTGGGTGCAAATGGGTATACAAGAGGAAACTTGGGCCTGATGTTAAGGTAATGACCTACAAGGTACGACTGGTCGCGAAAGGTTACACTCAAATGCAAGGTGTTTACTATGATGAAACCTTCTCGCCAGTCGCAATGTTCAAGTCAATTAGAATCTTGTTAGCCATAGCCGCATGGTACGACTATGAGATATGTCAAATGGATGTGAAAACTGCGTTCCTTAATGGAAACATTAAGGAAGAGATCTATATGACGTAGCCTGAGGGTTTCACATCTGTTGGAAGCGAGCATAAGGTATGTAAACTTCAGAGATCGATCTACGGTCTCAAACAAGCATCGCGAAGTTGGAACCTGAGATTCGATGAAATAATTAAGGAATTTGGTTTCATCAAGAATCCCGAGGAGCCATATGTCTATAAAAAGGTAGTTCAAAACGCTGTGACGTTCCTCGTACTTTATGTTGATGACATTCTACTCATTGGGAATGATGTAGAAATGCTGCAATCAACTAAAGTCTGGTTGTCTAGTAGATTTTCGATGAAGGACATGGGTGAAGCATCCTATATTCTTGGAATATAGATCTATCGGGATAGATCAAAACGGATGCTCGGACTCACCCAAGCTACCTACATCGATACCATACTTAAGAGGTTCTCTATGGAAGAGTCCAAGAGAGGACACCAACCTATGTGCCACGGGGTCACTCTATCTAAGTCTATGTGTCCAAAGACTGATGAGGAGATAGAGAGTATGACACGTGTGCCATATGCCTCGGCAATAGGTAGTATTATGTATGGCATGATCTCCACTAGACCGGATGTCGCATATGCTCTGAGTGTCATGAGCCGCTACCAGGCCAACCCCGGCCAATTGCATTGGAAGGCTGTGAAGGATATTCTTAAGTACTTGCGAAGGACTAAGAATATGTTCATGGTCTATGGGGGTGGTGAACTGAAACTGGAAGGCTACACTGATTCTAGCTTCCAGTGTGACGTGGATGATTCGAAATCAACCTCTGGATTTGTATTCATGCTTAATGATGGTGCTGTCTCTTGGAAGAGTTCCAAGCAAGACACCATCGCGGATTCAACCACTGAGGCTGAGTACATCGCAGCATCAGCTGCTGCTAGGGAGGCCGTTTGGATAATGAATTTCGTCCAAGAGTTGGGCGTCATTCCTAATGGAGTTGGTCCAGTCCCGGTGTACTGCGACAACACGGGTGCCGTTGCACAAGCAAAGGAGCCTAGGTCTCACCAAATATCCCAAACACATACTGAGGAAATACCACATAATCCGGGATATTGTGGCTAGAGGTGACATAGCAGTTGACAGAGTCGCCTCTGCAGACAACGTTGCTGATCCACTTACGAAGCCCTTGCCTGGACCGTTGTTTGAAAAACATCACGAAACAATGGGACTGCGTCTGATGAGTAGTTGGCTTTAGGGCAAGTGGGAGATTGTTAGAGTAGATGCCCAATTAGCCAACTTGTGGCGTGTGGGTTTATAGACTCTTGTATATGACAATCTTTATATATGATATTCGTATTTACTTATATGGCATTCTTTACTTTCATTGTGTTGTATGATGATTAACAATTGCGTTGAGTAAAGACCTAGAATGCACTAAAGTGTATGTTAGATATGATTGTGGGTATGACGGCTATCATGAAACACATCTAATAGTCACTGTGTATTCTGAACATGTTCCTAGTCGATTGGGCCGTCAAAATGAGGATAAGGCCGCCCGAGCTAGAGACTAGTATCTGCGATGCGAAGTACCATGTTTCATTGGTAGGGAACATTATGATGTTCTGAGCATGCAGATAGATAGTGACCTGGTGATCTATCGAACAACTCTCGTTCGGACTTTCCAAGTGGTTACCATTTGTCGAGTGGATAAGTCCGAGGTCTTGGTTGTACTGATTAGTCCTCACGACTCGAAACGTCATTGAGACTCTACATGATAGACGTCTCACTTTGACCCGTTTGCCGACTCACTTGGGGTCATCAGGCGTCGGGTTTGGGTGAGACCCCGATGCATGTAGGAGTCGATGCATCGTTGTCGAGGATTCACCGCTCGCAGACATGCGTGGATATCATATGCTATCTGAGGGGATAATAGTGTATAAATCTCTGGCCAGAGTACTAGAAGTGTTTTAGGTAAATGTGTTTACCTAGTTACACTCGTGATGTCACTATTCGATCTCCAAGATGTATGCATAGCTATCGGATCTATAGCGACTCTCGATTTACCAATGATCGTTGATCTGATCGGGATATATGGATTGAAAGGACCGTACCGTACGCTAACCACGACCAACTGGTTCTTGCAGGCACTATCAGTGATACCTAGGGGATCATGGGGCGATGTTGCTAGACGCTCTTACCATGATCCGTTGGGCAAGTCCGGAATTGTGATTCCGGAGCCGCAATGGTTGTGGGCCCACGGCTAGCTGTATCCCTGAACCATTGAGGGTCACACAAGTACTGGATTCGAGATTCCCGCACGGATACTCAGCTCAATGTGTTGAGCATGAGAAGAGGACTTTGGGGAGTGCGACTTCCTAAAAGTCAACAGGGGTCAAATCGGGATTTCCCGCTGTTGAGGGGCAAAACGGTCATTTTGCACTGGGGTTCTGAAAATTGGTTTTTCGGATCATAGTACTCAGTTTTGGAAACTGAGTCGATCGGTCGGTCATTTTGCACTGGGGTTCTGAAAATTGGTTTTTCGGATCATAGTACTCAGTTTTGGAAACTGAGTCGATCGGTCCGATCTGATCGGCGATCGGAGTTACGATGAAGTCTCGGTGATGGGGATGAACCGAATGTTCATCCGTTGGACCCGGGCCCGTTGGGCCGGATCCAAATCCATCTCCAAGTCTACTTAAGGTAGACCTAGACTTAATTAACTTACATCATTAGACAAACCCTAACCCTAAAACTCCAAGTGGCCGCCGACCCTTCCCTCCTCTCATAAGCCGCCGCCGTCGCCGCCCTCGTGCGCCGCCGCCTCTCTTCGCCGGAAAATTGTTCCGGCCAATCTTGACGAGGAGAATCCGTCCGCGCCGATCTCGTCAGGCCTTCTAGTGCAGGCTGACGAAGGAATCCAGTCTTCGGTCGTGGACCTGATTGATGTTATCTACCGCAATCTACCGTGAAGTGCCGGTTTCCTCGAGAAACTGGTCGGAGCCAGGCACGAGTTGCCAGCAAGGTAGTGATCTAAACGCCCTATGAATGTCATAGCATGTTTGTAATTTATTGTATTGATCGTCTCCCGGTATTGTTTTTATTCTTCCGCTGCCTCGCCGGGAGGCGTGATCCGGATCCGCCGTGGCTACCCCAACACTGTGAGCTGTGTGAGCTTATCTGATCTCATCTGATCTGCTCTTCTCTAAGCTTTTCACTCAGATCTGATTTATCTAATCTGATCCGTTCTAATCTAAACTGTAAGCTGAACTCTGAGCTGCTCTTGTCTAAGCTGAACTCGATGTGAAACTCTAATCTGACATGCTCTTCTTATCTGAAAGCCCTGAGCTGATCTCAAAAAAAACTAAGCTCCATTCTGATATGATATCCAGAACTGATTCTCTTCTGTGCTTCTAACCTGAGCGCAGCTCTTCATGCTTGCCAATCAGCTCTGATCTGTTCACTACTAAGCTCCGAGCTGATCTTCAGATCTGACCTGCACACTCAAGTAAATGCATCAGTACGCAACACAGCAAGTTTTTTGTTCATCAAAATCATGTTAGATCTATTTCCAGATCCAACAGAGTCATAGTAAGCAGTTATCAACAGTAATGGTTGATATGCTTCTATCAATATTCTAGTTCATCATAGACTTAACTATCACATTAGCAAGGATTTCTGAAGTGTGTGGAGACCAAACATAAGCGAAACTACATAATTCAAACACAACAATGTATACATAAAACCATATGCTTAATTAAAATCATCCGTATTGATCTGATATGGAGCTGATATGATATGAACTCCGAGCTGATCTGTTCTATCAATTAAGTTCTTCTCTTGTCATGGGAATTGATCTGCTGCAAGGCACCAATCTGATCACGGAACTACTCTGTTCTTGCTCATTGATTCTTCTTCTGATCTGATATCACACTTCTCGCTCTAAACCGATATGTCCGAGCTGGTCTCTTAGTTGATCTGGTCGATGCCCCAGTCCGTTCTTCTCTCAGTATCTGCTCTCAGCTCATCCACGCTTCTAAGCTGATCTCTTCTGAGCTGATCTGTGTCTGAGCTGATCCCCTAATCTGATCTGTTCTGTTCACTGTGAGCTGATCTGATCTGATCTGTTCTTCTCTAAGTTGTTCACTCTTATTATCTGATCCATTCTAATTGAAACTGTAAGTTGAACTTTGAGCTGCTCGTATCTAAGCTGAACTGCTCGATGCGAAACTCTAATTTGACTAGTTCTTCGTAGCTGAAAGCCCTGAGCTGATCTCAATAACGAAGCTCCATTCTGATCTGATATCCAGATCTGATTCTCTTCCGTGCTTCTAACTGAGCTCAGCTCTTCATGCTTGACAATTAGCTCTGATCTGTTCAGTACTAAGCTCCGAGCTGATCTTCATATCTGACATGCACACTCAAGTAAATGCATCAGTAAACAACACAGCAAGTTTTGTGTTCATCAAAATCATGTGAGATCTGTTTCGAGATCCAACAGAGTCATTAGTGAGCAGTTATCAACAATAATGGTTGATATGCTTCTATCATTATCCTAGTTCATCATAGACTTAACTATCACATTAGCAAGGATTTCTGAAGTGTGTGGAGACCAAACATAAGCGAACCCACCACATAATTCAAACACAATAATGTATACATAAAATCATATGCTTAATTAAAATCATAAAAATGGTGAAATATATTGCATATTTGGCTCACAAACAGAAATATACCTCAAAGACGGCCTTTCAAAGTCCAATTCTCATCTATAAAATGGGTTGTCAAAGGCATGAATCCCTTCCTCTTATTTGATGCAGTCCACATGCCGATGGTTGAAGCAATACTACTTTCGTTAAATTCCAGCAAGCGTAATATTTTCGTCTGTTCACAGTCTTACATATTTAGTATATCACTCTTGATAGTATTGTGACATGGAACCTTAAATAAGGGCTGAAGACTTAATAAAAGCATATGAAATCCATGATGATCAAGACTCGTGCTCACATATGTAATTCATTGGGTGTCCTGCAGCAAGCCATACCTCTCACCAAAGCGGACATCGGTCGAAGTAATCTAAAATTATTATTAAGTAAAAATTATATCTTGATTTTTCTTGTTCGAATTGAAAGTCTTTATTAGCAAAATCTCCCTTGTTTTGTTCTTTAAGTAGTTTCTGCCTTATATCACCAACAATTCGTCTTGGACAAATTTTGAAATGGTCACGCAAGTGTGTTGTCCAATGTTTACTTACCAGAAAGAGATTTCCTACAATAGTTGCAAATTTCTTTATCCACTCCTTTAATTTTCTTTATTTCAAAATGATTCTAAACAGTAGATGTTAACTTTCTCTTTCTTATATCACCATGAGAGGCATCATTAATATATGTTGTATTTTGTGAAACATATGGAACCTTATGATTTATTTCAGATAGTGGTACTTCATTTTCTGGTTATAGGGCCTGTTGAGTCCATTTTTGGTGTGATCATATGTTTAAAAGAAGATGAAGTAAAATAGGAATAAAACAACGTATATTGATGATGCCTCTCATGGTGATATAAGAAAGAGAAAGTTAACAATTACTTTTTAGTTCAACACTTTGAAAAATGGAAATAAAGTTTAAAACAATTCATGGTTTTTCAATGTTCATCTCTGAATAAAAAAAAAAACTAGAAATATTAATCCATGATCAAAGGTAATTCATCAAGCTTAAATTGATTACTCAAGAACTCGATTTAAATTAATCCACAATTCTGTTGCAGCAAAGGATAGTGTTGAGATTGTTGAAATAATTAAACAAACACTAAAAGATTATACTAAAAACAAGAACTTATATAAGCTATAAAAATCTTGGCAAAAGGAGCTCGTAGTGAAAACAAAAACAATATTTCATTCATTTAAAATCCTAGCTCAAGGAATTGGTTAAAGCCTAAAGGAATCTAAAACATGCTAAAACACGGTACCGGATTTATGTGATCGTTCATGAAGACGCTCACATAAGATACGCGGCATATCAAAATTATATATATATATATATAGGGTATGTATATATATATATATATATATATATATATATATAAGTAGGATTCTATTTGATCGCCTCCATCCTCGTACCCAAAAACCTTCATACCCAATAATCCATTGATTATTCAAGTCCGAAAATTCCTCCATACCCTCTTCCATTCGAGTCAATTATCAAATTCTCCATTATCATCCCTAATTAGAATCGGGTTCATAATTAGAATCGAACTAAATTACGATTGTCGTGACCTACTGAGGAAACATAGATTCCTTGTGCCTAATTGGCAAATAACTCCAATGATTATATATCATTAGTCTAAACATGTTGATGCCCCCCAGATGTCACCTCCGGATCCGATGATCATACACGCCCCGCTTCCCGAGCTGTGCGTCTGGAATCGGGAGATCCCGAGGACATGTGCTCAGTTCGGGAATATTGCTCGAAGACCATGCCATATCTACCAAAATCCAGCCCAGGTACGTCTTTCCTTATTTAAAGAATCCAGGGATGATACAACTTTCCATATTTGAATAATGAGATCCCGAGGATCGCCGGGAAGATCTCTCGCCCGAGATACCCGGCACAAGCGAATATCCTCCGAGATATTCTCCTTTCCACCGCCTAGCCCCTCTATAAATATCAGGTATGCTCCCTCATTCGACATTCATTCTGGCACTTACTTGCTCTCACAGCATATATTTTCTCTCGCTTTTGCTCTCGCACACTGCTTGACTTAAGAATCGGAGGGGCTTCGTCGGACACACTTCCGGCGCCCTCTGACCTGTGATTTATGGTTGCAGACGTCAAGAAGAAGCACTTCCTGCCTGCCAGTGCCCGACGCTCCCGAGCTCCCGACGTAGTGATGGTAGCTCTTCGACTGAGATAATTCGGCTACATCAATTGGCGCCGTCTGTGGGAAACGTAGAAGAAACAAGACAAGATGCCACCAAAGAGGACTAGAGCTCAGGGTGCTGGAGAGGCTAGCAACACGGAGAGTACCGCTCAGGGGTCAGAGAACCCCAATCTCACTGCAGCCCAAATAGCTGAACTGTTAGCAACTACTGTGGCCCAGATATTGGCGAACAGACCTGAGTCGCAATCGCCGCCCGATCAAGAATCTGAGGAGATCAGGAAACTGCAAGAGGAAATCGCTCGCCTAAGGGAAGAGAGAACACGGGCCCAACTCCACTGCCAGCTCGGGAAGTACCCTTCTCACCCGAGGTATTGGCTGCCGAAGTACCCCAACACTTCAAATTCCCGAACGTAGGAGAATATGATGGGATGGGAGATCCGAAGGAGCACTTGTCACGGTTTGAGAACACCGCGCTCCTCCACCAGTATGCGGACCCCATCAAGTGCAGAGTCTTCTTGACCACCCTGGTTCGGACGGCGCAGCAATGGTTCAACCTCTTGCCTACCGAGAGTATCAAGAGTTTCCAGGATTTTAGCCAGGAATTCCTCCATCAATTCGCCAGTAACAAGAAGAAGCCTATGACAACGCTTAATTTATTCACAGTAAAGCAGAAGGAGCAGGAGAGTCTTCGGGAGTACATCAGGCGTTTCAACAGAACCATTATTGAGGTGTCGTCCGCTACACCCGATCTGATAATTGGGGCCTTCACCCAAGGGCTGCGAGGGGGCAATTTCTTCAGGTCTCTGGTGAAGAAACCCTCGAAAACGTTAGACGAGCTCCTCACGAAGGCGGAGAAGTATGTGAATGTCGAGGAGATACAGTCCTCGAGGAGGAGTGAACAGAGAGCACCACCTCGACCAAGCAGTGAGAATCGGGCAGGGAAAACTTCGACGAGGCCCCCGAGGCAGGAACCCCCTCTGCTGCTGGGACAGTTTGTAGATCGGACACCGTTGAAAGTAAGCAAGGCTCGGGACTTAGAAATTTGTGATGAGAGGAAGCTGGTACAACGACCTCGGGGGAGTGATGGGCCGCCTAGGAATCTAAGGTTAGACAAGTTTTGTGACTTCAACAAAGATTATGGCCACACCACTATAGAGTGTCGGCTCTTAGACCAGGAGTTGGAGCACATCATCCAGAGTAATCCCGATGTGCGGGCAGCACTAGTGGAAGATAGGTCGCGTCGCTGGGAAAAGAGGCCTCGGAGAGAAGATAGCGGGCGACATAATAATAGGACCTCCGATCGGGAGAGAACACCTCGGGGGCAGGATCAGAACCCTTCCTAATGAGAGCAGAGATCGCCTCAGCCTCGAAGGGTTATCAATATGATTTCAGGAGGACCTACTGATGGGGACTCTAATCGGGCAAGGAAGGCACGGTACCGTCGGATGGAGAAAATGGAGATTGATACGAGACGCTCGAGACATACTATCTCGTTTGGTCCCAAGGACTTATCAGTAGATGCGGAAGCTCACCATGAATGGTCTGGTTATTGTTGGCGATAATGGCGGATCCGGATCCCGTTTCCCGAGGGCGCAGCGGAAGTTAAAATTTTGCCCCGAGATACGTTCAGTATATCAAATAACCAACGATAAACATACATAGGATGTTTGAATCGTTACCTTGCTGGCGTCTAGGCGCCTGGCTCCGACCAGTTTCACAAGGAAACCGGCACTTCAAAAGGTAGGCGGCGGTAGATCGTCTAATCAGGTCCACGACCGGAAATATAATTCCTTCGTCAGCCTGCACTAGAAGGACTGACGAATATGGCACGGACGGAAACTCCTCGAAAAGCTGATCGGAACAAGTCCAATCACGGCAAGAGGCGACGGACGGCGGCGGCCGGTGGCGGCGCTCAAGGTGGCCGACGGCGGCGTGGCTAGAGGAGGAGAGGGGGCGGCCAAAATTAGGTCTAGGGTTGTGATGTTATGTTCTTATGATTAAAGCCCTAGGTCATAGCAACATATAGACCTATGATGGGCTTTGATGGATCTGTTTTGACAGATCCTGATTAAGTTTGAATTACACAAAACCTATTATTGTGTTTCTAACAATTCTACTTGAGTGTACAGATTCTAGCTATCGAAGAAGATGATGAACAGTCGAAGAATCTGTCCAGCCGATGGTTCGCAATATAAAACAATCAGCAGTTGGTTTGGTGTTCATGGAATCGGCAGCTGGATTAGCAATGGAGAAGTCCAAAGTTGAATCAGCTGTTTGTAATCAGGCGGAGGCCAAGTTGAACCAGCTGGAGCATAGTAAATCAGCTGGAACGATGACAACCAGCTGCAAGCGCTAAAGAGAAAAGATGAACCAGCTGGTACATGTATTGAGAAGTCTGCTGGAGAGATAGATCGAAGAAGAAGATTCCAATTATAAGTACTGTTGACGAATCTGTTAGCAGTCGCGATTATAATTACTGTTGATGAATCTATTAACAGTCGCTTTTCAAGAAGCTAATAAGAGTCGCAAGAAGGAGCTGGAACGAAGAAGTTCAGCAGGAAGCTACAGTGATCAGCAGGAAGCTAATATAAATCAGCAGTTGAGAAGATGCGCAAGATATGGAATCAGCTGTGATGACATCAGCCTTGATGTCATCACAATCAGCAGTTGGCTATCAGCAGAAGAAGAGAAGCGAAAGAGATGAAGCGACGTCGTGCTGAAGAATCAGCAGATGGTTTAGCGTTGATGACATCATTGGTGACGTCATCATATTCAGCAGATGGTTTGAGAGAGCAGTCGCAAGAATCAGCAGGTAGCTTGTTCATCCAGACGCAAGAGAGAAGCGACGTCGTAGAGGAGATATCCAGTCGCAAGCTACTGTTCATCAGCAGATAGTATTTGGAGATAGCGATAGCAAAACGATGTCGTTTACATAAGTTGATACGACAGCGTTTTGCTCTTACGCTAAAGATTCAGCAGATGCTCTTTGCGTTGAGATTCAGCAGTCGCAAGCTACAGTGGATCCAGTTGCAACGCAAAGATTTCCAGACGCAGTGTTTGTGTACCCAGACGCAAGAAGATAAATCTATTGTTGTTGAAGAAGATTCAGGCGAAGCAATTGATAAACCAGACGCAAGCAACAGCAGCATCCAGTCGCGAGCTACAGTATCCATTCGCAGGAAATCCAGGCGCAAAGAATCGTAGAAGTAGCAAAGCGCAGCAGTTGAAGAATGAATCAGCAGCGAAGCAGTTGACGATTTACGAAGAGTTATCAAAGCTGGATGTCAACTGCTGAGCTTAATTCAAATGGAGAAAACGACAAGAAGCCTGCAAAAGAAAAGGACGCAAGTACTATTCCCTGTCGGTACTTTACAAGACACATTTGAACGGGAAGAATGTTGTGTCCAACGGGATTAATTTGAATAGAGGCTATATATTCGAGAAGCTCCATTGAAGAAGGTTGACGAGTTGAAGAACAGACAACGTTGGTGCAACTACAGTACTGTGGGAGAAATACATTGATTATACAGTGCACCAACAGAGGGAAAAATGAAAAGAAAGACGAAGCAATCGACCGCCATTAGAGAGGAGCTTTCACGAGAGTCGATTGCTGAGTCTAGATTAGCTTGTTAGAGCATTTCCCTAGTGTGTGAGAAAAACAGAGAGTTGAGAGCTTCATTGTAACAATCTCACACACAGAGATTCATTCACACTTTATTGGTGAATGAATCTCAAAATGTTTTACAGTTCCCGTCCAAGCACGATGACGTTAAACTTGTGTATGTAGTCAGTCACACAGTTGAGGCTGTTGTGCATTTGTGGAGTCTAGGAGTTCTCACAGCTGCTGGTTGTGGGATTGGGTCTGTACACAAGTTGTAAGATCAAATCTTCTAGTGGAGCCTTCCGAGGTGGAAGAAGGGGAGATGTAGGACATTGAGGTCCGAACTTCCAGAAACAAACCTGCTGAGTATCGTGTTCTTTAAGCTTTCAGCATTCGATTTACTTTAGCACGCATACACGCATAA
>KV003326.1:50438-68678 GCA_001598015.1 Dorcoceras hygrometricum | reverse complement strand
TCCTCGGGTGGCAACCCCATCTGAGCACGTAAGCCCGACCAGCTCGACACTTAAGCCCAGTTCTGCACTGACCTCTCCTCGCGTAGCTCTTCTACGTGAGAACTTAAGCCCAGTTCCGCACTGGCACCTCCTCGGGTGGCAACTCCACCTGAGCACATAAGCCCGACCAGCTCGGCACTTAAGCTCAGTTCCGCACTGGCCCCTCCTCGCGTAGCTCTTCTACGTGAGCACTTAAGCCCAGTTCCGCACTGACCCCTCCTCGCGTAGCTCTCCTACGTGAGCACTTAAGCCCAGTTCCGCACTAGCACTTCCTCGGGTGGCAACCCCATCTGAGCACGTAAGCCCGACCAGCTCGACACTTAAGCCCAGTTCTGCACTGACCTCTCCTCGCGTAGCTCTTCTACGTGAGAACTTAAGCCCAGTTCCGCACTGGCACCTCCTCGGGTGGCAACTCCACCTGAGCACATAAGCCCGACCAGCTCGGCACTTAAGCTCAGTTCCGCACTGGCCCCTCCTCGCGTAGCTCTCCTACGTGAGCACTTAAGCCCAGTTCCGCATAGGCACCTCCTCGGGTGGCAACCCCATCTGAGCACGTAAGCCCGACCAGCTCGACACTTAAGCCCAGTTCTGCACTGACCTCTCCTCGCGTAGCTCTTCTACGTGAGAACTTAAGCCCAGTTCCGCACTGGCACCTCCTCGGGTGGCAACTCCACCTGAGCACATAAGCCCGACCAGCTCGGCACTTAAGCTCAGTTCCGCACTGGCCCCTCCTCGCGTAGCTCTTCTACGTGAGCACTTAAGCCCAGTTCCGTACTGACACCTCCTCGGGTGGCAACCCCACCTGAGCACGTAAGTCCGATCAGCTCGGCACCTGAGCCAGTTCCTTACTGGCACCTCCTTACGTAGCTCTTCTACGGAGTACATAAGCCCAACCATCATTGGCACAAACCAGCTCGACGCATAATCCTAAATCTTATTAACAACAAGTCCTACTACACTTAAGCAAATCTTGTTGTGGGGTTCGAAGCTACCTCGAGAAAGTCTATTCGGCTTTTGTTTAAAGATAAGTTAACGTAACTACAAGTTGTTCACGATAGTTCATACACAATAATGCTCGAAGTAAAATAGACATCAGCAAAAGAGAAGTGACTGATTCCATTAAACTCAAAATAAATACATAATGATCAAAGTACAAGGACATCAAGACGGAGGAGCTTCCTCGGAACCCGAGCTGTTCTCCTCGGACTCCTCCGGCATGTCCGCCAAGGCTTGTTCAACATCGAGGAAAGAGGTCGGATGCTCTTCCTCATAATAGCCATTGGCCCTGAACTGCGCCAGGCACCCAGTGAAACCTTGTTCAAAGAAGATAGAGGCTCTCCCTGAACATAGGCTGTCAAATTCCTTGGACTGCAGGAACTCCTCCTTCCCGAGCTGTCACGAGTTTGCTGCCTCCTCTTGCAGCTTCTTCACCTCGGTCTGGAGGGCCTTGTTCTCCTCCTCCGAATGCTAGACTTTGGCCTCCAGAGATTCAGCCAGCGCCTTGGATGATTGGGCATCAGCTCGGGCGGCCTCCAGCTCGAGTCACAACGACTATTTTTCCCTGTCCTCTTGATCCCGCATCTCCTCGAGCTGCTTTAGCAGGTCGTTATGACGGTCAAGCATCCATCCATAGAGCGTTTGGTCCTAACAACCTCATCCCGAGCTTGGGAGAGGCGATTTGTTGCCTCTCCGATCCACACCAAGGCCTGCACAGGCATAATAAGTTAACAGAGGCGGACGAAACTACTAATAGGCGAAAGCCCGAGGTGGTTCACACCTGCATAAAATGAAGGCTTGCGGCCTCGAGGACGGAAAGGTCGGGCACACTCTTCACCAAGTCGAAATCCTGGTCGGGAACCAGGCGGCGGATGAAGTCCAAGGAGACGGAGCCCGAGGGCTTGGCCAAGAAGGAGATTGCAGAAGTATCCAGAAGTACATAGGGCACTTCGGTTGACTTTTGCTCGGGAAATGCTTGCGCCGTATCGACTGGCTCGTTAACTGGCTCCTCGGGGATGGACACCCGAGCAGAATCCGTGGCCCCCTCTTCATGGCGGCGCTTCTTACACCTCTCCCTTCCCTCTGAAGGGGTTTTTCTCTTCTCCTTGCTCGGGGCGCGAGAGCTAGAGGCTTCTTCGGGGTTGGCCTTCCTTTCCTTCAGGGCCTTCATCATCTCAGCCTTTGTCATCTTGTCGCGTGCAAAGATAAAACGTAAGTTAACAGGTCAGATCTCAGGAATAGTAAAGGCAGCGCAAAAAAGACGGTGGAGATACCTAAATCCCCGACCAGCTGAACATTTTTCCACTAAATCTAAAATGACACAGGAGATCCTCCTCGATCAACTTCTGTGCATCAAAACACTTCCCGCTCACAATATCTAAGAATTGGGTCAGGTCGGGTTTCCACTCGGGATTCGGGGGAGGCAAGGTATGGGCGTCATCCCGCCACGACATGTCGCACCCCACGGGTTCTCCCGGCTCGAGATACGCTTAATAAAAAAATATCTACTCATCCAACCTTTATGAGAGCTCGGGTTAGCACCTATAAACCCGAGCTCTTTCTTGGTAGAAATGTAAAACTTCCCGGGACCCAACTTCTTAATCTGGAGCAGCCACATCAAGGTGTAGGTCGAGATGGGGACCCAGTAAAACTTAAGCAAAGTCCATAAGAAAAGCAGGGAGCTAAAAGAGTTCGGGGTGAGTTGGCTCGAGCTAACCCCGATATGGTCACAGAAGCTCGTAATGAATTTATGAATTGGAAACCTAAGACCCCGATCTATTTGGTTTATGTAGAAGGTATGGAAACCGGCAGGGGGACGATGAGCTCGGGCATGGACATGGCGGACTACCACCTCATATAGCTCAGATATCCCTACTTTCTCCTTAATGGAAGAGATATCCGACTCCCTAAGGGTGGAAGCCTTAATTTCATACCAGGTACATCCTTGGGCAGCTAACCGTGCCTCGTCCTGGTCAATCCTAAGTAGCCTAGCCCTATGGCTGTTGAGCTCGGGATCTCGCTTTCCCTATGACTAGCCTCGTTAGGCGAGGAACGATCTATGGATTCTGCTACTCTCCTAACAAAGTTACTATCGGTGGAAGACATCTCTACCAAAGGCTAGTGAATGATAATGACTTACGGAAGGTCGGGAGGCAGTAATAGCTCGAGAGCAGGTTGAAGATTGGGCAGAGTTTCGACGCTAAAAAAGAGCAAAGGTAAAAATGAATGGAAAACGCTGCCTATTTATAGGAACTCCGGAGAACTTTTCAACCATCAAATCTCCATCTGAGTGAACGGCTCAGATTACATCGGGAACTCTAATCGACGCCTCGAAACCCGAGCTAGAGATCATATTGACCGTCCAATCAAAATTAATCAAGGGTTGAGAATAACTTCACGCGAATCGTGGTTTTCCTCAGGAAACACATCCCAGCTAAATCTTGGCCAGCCGCGGGAAATTGATCAGAAGGAAGGGCATGGCATTGCAAGGTTGCGTTTCTCTTTAAAGCTTGGGTCCCGACCTCAGTTGTACATATTCCTATACTTCAATCCTTCGTTTAGGACTCACGGCGGGGGATACTCTTGGTGCCCCCCAGATGTCACCTCGGGACCCGAGGATCATACACACCCCGCTTCCGAGCTGTGCGCCTGGAATCGGGAGATCTCGAGGACATGTGCTCAGTTCGGGAATATTGCTCGAAGATCATGCCATATCTACCAGAATCCAGCTCAGGTACGTCTTTCCTTATTTAAAGAATTCAGGGATGATACGACTTTCCACATTTGAATAATGAGATCCCGAGGATCGCGGGGAAGATCTCTCGCCCGAAATACCCAGCACAAGCGAATATCCTCCGAGATATTCTCCTTTCCACCGCCTAGCCCCTCTATAAATACCAGGTATGCTCCCTCATTCGACATTCATTCTGGCACTCACATTTGCTCTCACAGCATATATTTTCTCTCGCTTTTGCTCTCGCACACTGCTTGACTTAAGTATCGGAGGGGCTTCGTCGGACACACTTTCAACACCCTCTGACCTGTGATTTGTGGTTGCAAACGTCAAGAAGAAGCACTTCTTGCCTGCCAGTGCCCGACGCTCCCGAGCTCCCGACGTGGTGGTGGTAGCTCATCGGCTGAGATAATTCGGCTACATCACATGTGTTTGATCTTAAATAAATATAATTTTTAAACTAGTAATGATCATTAGATTTATGATGAGAATAATATATGAGGAATAACAAACCAACAAAATATACACTGCATTAGAATATTATGCTAAAAATAATAATAATAATGACAATAAACAAAGAAGGAAAAAGGAGGGAAACAAAAATATCAGATACTTGGAGCTCGGGTCGAGCCGAGATCATCGACTGAGCCGCTACCAGAAAGCAAGGCGGCTAACGTGCTCATGGCTCGCACTTGCATTTCAAGCGCCGCTATGTAGTCGGTTACCTCCTCCAGAACCACCGGCAACGGCTGTTTCCGGCAACCGGGGACCAACCCGCCGAGAACCCGCGCCTTGCGCTGAACAGTCTGCATACTCTTCCACTTCAATCGCGTGACGCTCACCTTCGGCCTCCGAGGCGGTCGGCTGCTCCCGGCGGTCGACGCCGCCACCTTCCGCTGTTGTTTGGTGATGTTGTTCTTCCTGAGAAACCTCAGCCTGAGCCGGTTCGTGAGCATGGCTCTGCTCCACCTGGACCTTCCCCTGGCTGTGGCTGCCAGGACCCGATCGGCGGCTTCCCGGACCGCGCGGTTCCGCTTCGGAGCCGAAGAGTCGCCGCGCTGGACTTGGCGGATGGCCTGAAACAATTTCGAGGAGTAAACCTGCTGCTGAGTATCGGATCTCCATTGAATCGAGGAAGTTTGAGTCAAACTCTCGTTATTACTGAGATGACTTAGACTTTCTCCCACGATTTTCTTCTTCCTCTTCCTTCGGGTCGATGATCTGTCGGAGCCTACAGTTGGATAACTCGACAACATAGATGACGTCATCCCCCAGACCTCAAATGCAAAAAAGCTGGCATGCAGATCATTCAAATGGAAACGAATTGTAAGCAGTGTACTTAAGATTGAAGCATGAAATTAACCAAACGAAACGTAGAACAGAAATCAAAATCGTCCAAACTCATCCATTACATAGAATTTCATCGGAAAAATCGAGGAACAGACGAGGGAAAAGGAAGAGAAACACAAAACATAATCGCTCGAACTAATCAATCAAAATGTAGACCACAAAACGAAACATTACCTGAAGAAATTCGGAACTCGAACTCGATTAAAAATCAAGAATAGAGAAGATAAGCAAGCATTCTCCGATAACTGCTATAATGGGGAAGCACAAATAAATTATATGGCTTGAGGGGCCATACGACCCCCTTATATTCAAAATTTAATGGGCTTTTAAAACATTATTTTAAAGTGAACAGTATCTTGTTTGGTTTGGGCCATGTGGATATACTGGCCCACACTCCCAAAAAGGGCCCATTTTCATGTGCGTTTCCCCCTCTGTTGCCACTCCCTTATACGGTGTTAACTTTTTAAAATAGTTTAGTGTTATTTATTGCCATAAATCTGATATTTAGCCATTAATTTGACCACTCCGTATTTTTTACTTCTCTTTTACAACTGTCAAGATCATTGCAAGCTATATATTACGTGTGGTTGATCTAGAAAAGCCATTCTTTTGTGTATTACCAAATAATGTTACGACTGATTCATCTTTTCAAATGAAATTATTTAGTAAATAAAGTTTGGTATACATATAAAAATTGTATATATAAGCCGTGATTGTCTACGAGAAAATATTATTTTTGTATCAATGTGATTAGAAAATCCTGATTAGTCATGGCTACCCAATACGATCCGAGAAGATCATTGTTGGATCAAGTGACGAAAATGAAACATAGTGGCAATGACTAAATTGTTGATTACAATGAAAACAACCCAAAAGTTGGTTTAATAATAAAAATAATTTTTCATTTACTTTTGGTGGGACATCGGCAATCAAACTGCATATGCGACCCAAAGTGTTTTGTTTGATATATAGCTTAGCTTTTCAAAAAGTAAGACAGGCTGTTGACCCAATAAGCATAATCCCATTTACATTGCTACTGCGTCCACCCCTTTTTCTGGGATTTGATAGGACTAGCAGCAGCACACATGCAGTAACAATTAGCTTCCAAATTTGAGGCCATAAGGAAAAAGTATAAATTGTTACTAATAAATGCACACTACTGGATTTATCATAGTACAAGACAAACAAGGTAAATAGTTATTAATGTGGATTTGTTTTGGGACTAACTCCACCAGTATCAGTATCTATCTAAAATTTTAAGTTACATCTGAAAACGTTGCAAAGTTTGGGTTTTTAATTTAAAAGGGATATTGATCCTATATTTCTATTGGTGTATGCTCTAAACATATTCTAGTACTGGAACCAAGTGGCTCATATAATATAATTGACTAATGATGGCAAAACAGGCTATGCATGTGGCTGCATCTCTGGCACTATAATCCTCCTTGATTGCAGTTTTTCTGCTCTTTTAAGATTTTGAAATTCCAAGGCTCCCTATTTCTAGCAACATTGTCCAAACAACTTTCTTGGGGCATATGTCGACACAATCCTAAATTTCTTTGTTTTTCTAAACCCAAGTATACGGTCTTCTCGATTGCATTAACTGTTTTTGTTTTTGGTTTATTTTTAAAACCCAGATATCCTGTCTTGGTTCGACTAATTTTGCACAATTATTCACAGATGCTAATATTTAAGGTTACCTACCTTTACACGTAGGTAGTAATTGCATACCTTTACATAATTCTTGAAACATTAAGGAGGCCATACATCTCTTGCAAGAAGACAGTTTACCTCTAACACCACCCACGGATAAACAGTTGGGGGGGAAAAGGTAAAATCATACCCTTCTGAGATGATTTTGATTGTGCGAAATTAAATTAGAGATTATATTTTGTATTTCTTTTATTCAATGGAATAAGAAGGGAGAATAATTGATGGCACAATTCCGATCATTTGGAAGATTTTGATTTGTGGGAACTTAAATTATAGATCATACTTTGTATCTATTTGTTCAGTGGATAAGAAGGGTGTGACTGTGAAATAGCATTTAAGATGGAGCACCACAAATGGCTACGATTGCATGAACCAGCAGAATGCATCTGACCACACAAATGTGGTTCATTCTTTTACTCAACACTTCAGACTGGCCAGGCTGTAATGGTAATCGCCATGAAATCACTTTCTCAGTCGGGGAAAGAAAAATGCTACTCTTAGCTACAATACGAGTGCGTTTATAAGGCATACACGGAGGAAGTTGGAGTCCAAATATTTGGTAATGTTGGTTGTTAATCTTGAAGTGGAAATAACAACGTAAATTTGCTGCTGCTTAAATTGTAGTCTTATAAAATCAACTTATCCTGCAAGCCACTCCGAGGCTAAACTCAAATTGCAATAAAGAAGTCCAAGAAACTATCCTTTCATGCATACAATTGTTCCACTGGAAAGAGGCACATAGTTAGTCTAAGCCATTATTAGGTATAGACTCAACATGTGAGTGTATATATAACAAATTCTTTACATGCCAAAATCAGTATCCCAAAGTTCAGTTATTTCGTTGTGATGAGCTTTATGAACACTTAGCAAAAGGAGAAATATATCAATCCATAAAAAATCATTACCTCTGTTACAGTCGCAAGTCAAGTTGGTGTTAATCTGTTGGGATGACGATTTTCTCCAAACCCGAGGAACGAAATCACAAACACCGCAAGGAACCCAAGCATAAAACTCAGGAAGATCAGAGTGGCTTTGCTTGTTAAAAGCCGATCGACCAAGCATCTCTCTTTGTACAATCCGTCCCGAAACTCTTGAATGATGGCCTCCAGCAGGATATCCAGGAGCTTCCTCGAGTTGTACTCAACTTCCGATTTGGAGACCTGAATTCTAGCAGCTGTCAGATGTTTTATCACCATCTCTGCCTCAGGTGGTAATGTGTTCTTGATCGAATCCAACTCAGGATTTTCACATTTGAGGACTGAAAAAAAGGAAGCCGCACGCTCCGCTGTAATTATAGATTTTGGCGATGATGATGATGATGGAGCTTGATCTGCGGTAACAATTGTTTCAGACGTAGACGCCTCCGCATAATCCAGTGGACTAATTACGTAGTTCTGAAAAATAAACATGCTATCGGATCTGTAAAACCAGTTCAAAAAAACCGTAAAGCCTAATTAACGACGCAGACAGGAAACGGTTGGGCTCACTCCAATAAAAACAGATACGGGGATCTACAATCTGTTGAAACATTAACTTCAAAATTAAGGTACTCCAGACCCGATACTTAGCTTGACATTCAGTAAGTGAACACAAAATTATAGTATGTTGATTTGAAAACTCTGCACTACAAACTCATCCATTCAATCAAAATTTTCTTATTTCGTAGCGCATCTTAACTGTCACTGTGTTTGTAGCAGAACACCTGATCAAAATCGATAAACGTAATAGGAACCACCACGAGTAACAAAGCTACAGAAAATTCCTAAATCATTCACAATCTTAATTCAAAACGAAATTCAAACTCAAACACTATACCTCAGAAGATTCGCTGACATGAGTATCCACAGAAACCGCAGAGATTGGTGAACTGAACTCCGAAGTTTCTTTCGCAAAATCGGAGGCCTTCTCTTCAGAAATCGCCGCAAAAGAAGGATTCAAACTCTTCTCCGACAAGTGGAAAATCGAAATTAGTAGCATAAATGCTCGTGAAAATCAAACTGTACTGCTGATGCTTGATAGAATTACACATAGATGGGTTCGACTTTACCTTCCGATGCTTACTGAGATTAGAAGCAGATTTGGATCGCCGATTTGCAGTAATCTCCCGATCTTTTTGTGGCGTTTGAAATTGAGATTCTCCCATTGTGGAAGCTCAAAGAGTATGCGGAAGACGACGACTACTCGAATGAAATTGAAATTCGCGGTTTATATACAGTAGAGTTACGAAATGTGCTGGCTGATTATAAAAGCACTTAGTTGGATTAATATTGTACAACAGGATTATAAAAGTCTATGGGGTTGATCCATTAAATTTATAATAAAATATTAAATTATATTTTTAATATTTATAAAATTAATAAATATAATAAAAAATTAAAGATAATATTATAATTTTATAATAATAATATGATTATTATGAGATAGATAAATAATTAAATATTTTATTAATATAAAATAAATATATATGATTTAATTGATATGAAATAAATAATATTTCGATCGAATATATAATAGATTACAATATAATTATTAATATTACATAGCACATAGTCGATTCACGTATATTAAATTGGATTGCACTTACAGTTTTATGTGGTTTGGTTCCATTAATTTTAAGGTGTGTAATAATAATTATATTCGACAAAATATATTTCTCTAAATAATATTAATTAATTAGTTAAATTATTATTATATATTTTTCATTCTTTGGATTTTTAATTGATGGAAACTTTGGTTGTCGGATGGAATATAATAACAAGAAAGAAATATAACTTATTTTAGATGTGTATACTATCAGTCGTCACGTCCCGGGATCGAGACACTTGATACCGATGATATTTAACAGTTAATCATCGTAAAATATTGAGTCTCGTAGTATAAATAAAAATATTATTCTATTATATAATCAAAATTATTTGTCTTTATAACTGGAACCAGACAAATATGTAAGCGAGTAACAACTTTAAAAAGAATATCACTAATCTAATGAATCTTCACCATCCCTAGAATATATTATGTTCTTTCTTCAATCTTCGGTGCGAATTGTTTTGGAAACACTCAGCAAATTATATTCATTTCCTTTTCAATATTTATTGATCCGTTCCTAATTTTTACTAATCAGCTGAGCTTAATCATTACGAAGTGCAAAATTCTATATTATCATATTAGCTACAACTCGGAACAGTGCTATACAAAACAGAAAGTATAGGCATTCATAACATGCATCATGACATTATTTTGACATGAGACAAATGCTCGAATGATACTTACAAAAATAGAATATGGCATGAACAATCATATATTTTCGAAAACATGATTTGAAATAAACACACATATCAAAAGCCCTTCATTCGTATTACGATCAAACGTTTACCACTAAACCAAAAACTATAGTTGATGGTCAGCATGCAACTTTATTTTCTTATACACGCGGCATCATCGAGTGCACCCATTTTATGCATTAGGGTCGAGCTGTTAGGACCATGCGTCTGGGAATGTGCATGTCTAACTGGTGATGATGTCTCATAACCTTTAGAAATCAGTCTTACCCTTCTTCTCACCAGTTTATCCTTAGCAGAGATAGTATTATCCACTAAGATTCGAACTAACTCTTTTATGTTTCAACTAACCAATCAAATCAAACAACACAATGTTTAGCAGTTTGACGCACGAGAGCCTTCCGGGAGTTCACATATGTCATTACTACTCTCATATATGCACGCTTAACCCAAAAAATCCCCATTTCCCAACAAGTATAGAAAATGCTTCTTGGAACCTCGAACACATGACCTTGCTTTGATACTAGTTGTTAGGATCAAGTGCTTACCACCAGACCAACAACTATATCTGTTAGCCAAAGTGTAACTTCATTTCTTATACATATGTATCATAGAGGGCACCTATTATATACTTTCAGGTCGGGTTGTTAGATTCATGAGTCTAGGGAGGTGCTTGTCTAACTGCTGGTATTGTCTCATATCACTTAGAGATTAGAGTTACCCTTCTCCGTCCTTCGATCCAATCTTCAATAAACATAGATAGAGATATTCATCGGGATGATCGGGTCGCGTCCCAAGGTGCGTCTTGCACGGGTATCAAATACATTTGGCGATAGTGATTTCTTTATTTATAGTAAGTATGTCGGCAACCTTGTGAATTATTAAGTTTTCACTTATTGTAAGCACCTTATTTTGCCCCGGGAGAGTAAGCAACTCATATTTTTATTTACGGATTCAATTCAATTTATGAAACTAAAACGACTAGCCTGTCAAAATACTTCAAAAAAAAACAAATGTTTCTTTGATTGATATATATTTAACCCATAACCGGAACCAAAAGAATTGAAAGAGTCTTAATACTTGGGAACCTACGGATATCGCTCTACTAAAAATAAGAATCAATGTCTTAATACTAGGTATAAGAGTTCAAGATTGACTTAAATACACGGTTACGCGTCATAACCAAATTAAAATTTGGTCAAATAATTATGATTAAAAGATTTATGTGAAAACCAGAAATTTAGCTCTCGGAAATTCAGTCCACGAACAATAAAAACGAAATTTACGATAGTCAACACAGCCTTGGTAAATTCAACCCAGCTTAGGTGGACAGAACAGATCACGCATGGTCAACTCAGCTCACGGTGGACAGAACAGATCACGCATGGTCAACTGAGTCTTGGTAAAGTCAACTCAACTCACAGTGGACAGAACAGACCACGCATAGTCTGTTAGAGTAGATGCCCAACTAGCCAACTTGTGGCGTGCGGGTTTTATAGACTCTTGTACAAATAATCTTTATATATGATATTCGCATTTTCTTATATGACATTCTTTATTTTCATTATGTGTGTAATGATTTACAATTGTGTTGAGTAAAGACCTAGAATACACTAAAGCGTATGTTGGATGTGATAGTGGGTATGACGGCTATCATGAAACACATCTAATAGTCGCTGTGTATTCTGAACATGTTCCTAGTCGATTGGGCCGTCAAAATGAGGATAAGGCCGCCCGAGTTCGAGACTAGTATCTGCGATGCAAAGTACCATGTTTCATTGGTAGGGAACATTGTGATGTTCTGAGCATGCAGATAGATAGTGACCTGGTGATCTATCGAACTACCCTCGTTCGGACTTTCCAAGTGGTTACCATTTGTCGAGTGGATAAGTGTAGGAGTCGATGCATCGTTGTCGAGGATTCACCGCTCGTAGACATGCGTGGATATCCTATGCTAATAGTGTATAAATCTCTGGCCAGAGTACTACAAGTGTTTTAGGTAAATGTGTTTGCCTAGTTACACTCGCGATGTCACTATTTGATCTCCAAGATGTATGCATAGCTATGGGATCTCTAGCGACTCTCGATTTACCAATGGTCGTTGATCTGATCGGGATATATGGATTGAAAGGACCGTACAGTACGCTAACCACGACCGACTGGTTCTTGCAGGCACTATCAGTGATACCTAGGGGATCATGGGGCGATGTTGCTAGACGCTTTACCATGATCCGATGGGTAGGTCCGGAATTGTGATTCCGGAGCCACAATCGTTGTGGGCCCACGGCTAGCTGTATCCCTGAACCATTGAGGGTCACACAAGTACTAGATTCGAGATTCCCACACGGATACTCAGCTCAATGTGTTGAGCACGAGAAGAGGATTTCGGGAAGTGCGACTTCCCAAAAGTCAACAGGGGTCAAACCGGGATTTGACGCTGTTGAGGGGCAAAACGGTCTTTTTGCAATTTAGGGTTAGATGATCTGAAAAATTGTTTTTCACATCATAACATTCAGTTTTGGAAACTGAGTCGATCGGTCCGATCTGATCGGCGATCGGAGTTACGATGAAGTCGCAGCAATGGATATCGTCATTTGGACCCGGGCCCGATGGGCCGGTCCAAGTCCATTGATAAGTCTATATAATTGTGATTATTAGACTTAATGACTTAATTTAATCTCACAATACAACTCTCTCAACCCTAAACCCTAAAGCACACGCCCCCTCCTCTCCAATTCACGCCGCCGCCGTGCGCCGCCCGCCGCCGCCGCCAACTTCGCCGGAAAACGTTCCGGCCTAGTTTTCGAGGAGTATTCGTTCGTGCCGATCTCGTCAGCGCTTCTAGTGCAGCCTGACGAAGGAGTCTCGGATCTGGTCGTGGACCGGATTGGCATAACTACCGCAATCTACCGAGAAGAGCCGGGTTCTAGAAACACCGGTTGGAGCCAGGAACAAGTGCCAGCAAGGTAATCCGCTTAAACATCCTATGAATGTCGTAGTATGTTGATTGTTATTCGTATTGATCGCCTCCCGGTTTTTAAATTTGATTGTTCTTCCGCTGCCTGGCCGGGGGGCGGATCCGGGATCCCCAACATAGTCAACTCAGATCATGCATGCTTAACTCAGCTCACAGTGGACAGAACAGATCAGGCAGTGTAGGCCAACTTTCGCGTGAACTGAGCAGCTTACAGCATGCAAACAGCTCTCGCCAAAGCTGACAGCATATTGGAACAACCAAAGCTGAGAGCAGCAGGGTATTCCAAGCTGAACCCAGCACAACAGTGCCCAATGCTGGAGCTATATGCTGGACCCCAAACAGATTACAGATTAAGGATAAGCTCGCAGCATACCCAGGAGAGATCACGCACACAGATCACACGTACGGATCAGCTCACGAACTGCTGCAGAACTGCTACACACGACATCAGATTGCATTTGAAAAGCCAATCATCAACAATCGTAACTGCTGATTTAGAGATATTAAATGCCCTTGTAACAACCAGATTAATGGCCATCAAAGCAGGAATGTATGTCTGTAACAGCTGACCTTTGAACTCCCTGTTTCTACACCTATAAAGACCTTATTGTGCCATCAAGAAGACTCACACTCATCGCGAAAAATCTCAGTATAATACCAGTAAGCTCTCACGTTGAAATCCCGCTCGAGCTGCATCACAGTGCTGTGCGAAGTTCACCAGATTTCGTATACCGGATCTGAGCTGAATACTGTTTCTGCCACCTTGAACCAAAAATTTCAGGAGACTGTAAGTGGGCTTTGTTGGCGAAAGTGGCGGATCCGGATCCCGTTTCCCGAGGGCACAGCGGAAGTTAAATTTTTTTGCCCCGAGATATGTTCAATATATTAAAGAAGACTCACACTCATCGCGAAAAATCTCAGTATAATACCAGTAAGCTCTCACGTTGAAATCCCGCTCGAGCTGCATCACAGTGCTGTGCGAAGTTCACCAGATTTCGTATACCGGATCTGAGCTGAATACTGTTTCTGCCACCTTGAACCAAAAATTTCAGGAGACTGTAAGTGGGCTTTGTTGGCGAAAGTGGCGGATCCGGATCCCGTTTCCCGAGGGCACAGCGGAAGTTAAATTTTTTTGCCCCGAGATATGTTCAATATATTAATACTAATCAATAAACCATTCATAGGGCGTTTATTTATTGTTACCTTGCTGGCGTCTAGGCGTCTGGCTCTGACCAGTTTCACAGGGAAACCGGCACTTCAAAAGGTAGGTGGCGGTAGATCGTCTAATCAGGTCCACGACCAGAAACACGATTGTTCCGTCAATCTGCACTAGAAGATCTGACGGATTTTGGCACGAACGGATTCTCCTCGTCATGCTGATCGAAACAAGTCCGATCACGATCACCGACGGCGGGCGGCGGCGGCGGCGCTTGGAGGTGGCCGGCGACGGCGTGAGGTTTTTGGAGAGGAGGGGGCGGCGTGCTATAGGTCTAGGGTTTGTGAATCAATTTATGTTCTAGCCCTAGACCAATTCTACTAATTAAAGATGGTACATGGGCTTGAACCGGTCCAATGGACTTGGGTCAAACCCAGGTCCATATGAACATTCGGTTCATTTAATTCGCCGTGGTTTCATCATAATCCCGATCGACGATCAGATCGGACCGATCGACCCAGTTTCCAAAACTGAGTATTATGATGTGAAAACAATTTTTCAGACCACCTAGTCCAAAATTACAGTTTAGCCCCTCAACTATGGGAAATCGCAATTTGACCTCTGTTGACTTTTAGGAAGTCGCACTCCCTAAAATCCTCCTCCTATGCTCAACTCATTGAGCTCAGTTTCCGTGCGGGAATCATGAATCCAGTACTTGTGTGACCCTCAATGGTTCAGGGATACAGCTAGCCGTGGGCCCACATCCATTGTAACTCCGAAATCACAATTTCGGACTTGTCCATCGGATCATGGTAAAGCGCCTAGCAACATCGCCCCATGATCCCCTAGGTATCACTGATAGTGCCTGCAAGAACCAGTTGGTCGTGGTTAGCGTACAGTACGGTCCTTTCAACACATATATCCCGATCAGATCAACGACCATTGGTAAATCGAGAGTCGCTAGAGATCCGATAGCTATGCATACATCTTGAAGATCAAATAGTGACATCACGAGTGTTACTAGGCAAATTCATTTACCTAAAACACATCCAGTACTCTGGCCAGAGATTTATCACACTATTGTCTCCTCAGATAACATAGGATATCCACGCATGAAAGCGAGCGGTGAATCCTCGACAACGAAGCATCGACTCCTACATGCATCGGGACCTCACCCAATCCCGCCGCCTAACGACCCCAAGTGAGTCGGCAAACGGGTCAAAGTGAGGCGCCTATCATGTAGAGTCTCAATGACGTTTCGAGTAGTGAGGACTAATCAGTACAACCAAGACCTCGGACTTATCCACTCGACAAATGGTAATCACTTGGAAAGTCCGAACGAGGGTAGTTCGATATATCACCGGGTCACTATCCATCTGCATGCTCAGAACATCACAATGTTCCCTACCAATGAAACATGGTACTTCACATCGCAGATGCTAGTCTCAAGCTCGGGCGGCCTTATCCTCATTTTGACGGCCCAATCGACTAGGAACGAATTCAGAATACACAGTGACTATTAGATGTGTTTCATGATAGCCATCATATCCACTATCACATCTAACATATACTATGGTGCATTCTAGGTCTTTATCCAATACAATTGTTAACATTATAACATAATGAAAATAAAGAATGCCATAAATAAATGCGTATTTCATAAATAAAGATCGTTATACACAAGAGTCAATAAAACCCACACGCCACAAGTTGGCTAGTTGGGCATCTACTCTAACAATCTCCCACTTGCCCTATAGCCAACTACTCATCAGACGCAGTCCCATTGTTTCACGATGTTTTTCAAACAACGGTCCTGACAAGGGCTTCGTAAGTGGATCAGCAATGTTGTCCGCAGAGACGACTCTCTCAACTGCTATGTCACCTCTAGCCACAATATCCCGGATTATGTGGTATTTCCTTAGTTTTGGATCTTTGGTGAGACATAGGCTCCTTTGCTTGCGCAACGGCACCCGTGTTGTCGCAGTACACCGGGACTGGACCAACTCCATCAGGAATGACGCCCAACTCTTGGACGAAATTCCTTATCCAAACCGCCTCCTTAGCAGCAGCTGATGCTGTAATGTACTCCGCCTCAGTGGTTGAATCCGTGATGGTGTCTTGCTTGGAACTCTTCCAAGAGACAGCACCACCATTGAGCATGAATACAAATCCAGAGGTTGACTTCGAATCATCCACATCGCACTGGAAGCTAGAATCAGTGTAGCCTTCCAGTTTCAGTTCACCACCCCCACTAGACCATGAAGATCGCCTCCTTAGCAGCAGCTGATGCTGTAATGTACTCCGCCTCAGTGGTTGAATCCGTGATGGTGTCTTGCTTGGAACTCTTCCAAGAGACAGCACCACCATTGAGCATGAATACAAATCCAGAGGTTGACTTCGAATCATCCACATCGCACTGGAAGCTAGAATCAGTGTAGCCTTCCAGTTTCAGTTCACCACCCCCATAGACCATGAAGATATTCTTAGTCCTTCGTAAGTACTTAAGAATACCCTTCACAGCCTTCCAATGTAATTGGCCGGGGTTGGCCTGGTAGCGGCTCGTGACACTCAGAGCATATGCGACATCCGGTCTAGTCGAGATCATGTCATACATAATACTACCTATTGCCGAGGCATATGGCACACGTGTCATACTCTCTATCTCCTCATCAGTCTTCGGACACATAGACTTAGATAGAGTGACCCCGTGGCACATAGGTAGGTGTCCTCTCTTGGACTCTTCCATAGAGAACCTCTTAAGTATGGTATCGATGTAGATGGCCTGGGTGAGTCCGAGCATCCGTTTCGATCTATCCTGATAGATCTGTATTCCAAGAATATAGGATGCTTCACCCATGTCCTTCATCAAAAATCTACTAGACAACCGACTTTAGTTGATTGTAGCATTCCTACATCATTCCCAATGAGTAGAATGTCATCAACATAAAGTACGAGGATGTCACAGCGCTTTTAACTACCTTCTTATATACACATGGCTCCTCGGAATTCTTGATGAAACCAAATTCCTTAATTGTTTTATCGAATCTCAGGTTCCAACTTCGCGATGCTTGTTTGAGACCGTAGATCGATCTCTGAAGCTTGCATACCTTATGCTCGCTTCCAACAGATGTGAAACCCTCAGGCTGCGTCATATAGATTTCTTCCTTAATGTTTCCATTAAGGAACGTAGTTTTCACATCCATTTGCCATATCTCATAGTCGTACCATGCGGCTATATTCTAATCGACTTGAACATTGCGACTGGCGAGAAGGTTTCATCATAGTCAACACCTTGCCTTTGAGTGTAACCTTTCGCGACCAGTCGTGCCTTGTAGGTCATTACCTTACCATCAGGCCCAAGTTTTCTCTTGTATATCCATTTGCACCCAATAGGAACAATTCCTTCGGTAGGATTAACAAGAATCCAAACTTGGTTCGCATGCATTGAGTCAATCTAAGACTGCATTGCTTCAAGCCACAAATTAGAATCAGCATCGGAAATTGCCTCCTTGAAAGTCCTTGGATCAAATCCAACAACTTGATCACTTTGATCATCTTCAAGGAGGAAACCATATCTTTCAGGAGCCCTAGGAACCCTTTCGGATCTCCTAGATGCGACCATTTTTGGTACCGGCTCTTGAGGCGCAGGAGATTCACTTGATACTTCAGTTGGTTCTCGAACCTCTTCGAGTTCTACTATTTTGTCCTTTCTATCAAGTAGAAATTCCCTTTCCATAAAGGTGGCATTCCTAGAAACAAATACTTTTGTTTCGTTGGGATAGTAGAAGTGGTATCCAATGGAATTCTTTGGATACCCAATGAAGTAGCATAAGATGGATCTAGTATCCAGCTTATCTCCCACTGTCTGCTTCACGTAAGCAGGACATCCCCAAATTCTCATGTATGAGTATTTGGGTGGTTTGCCCATCCATATCTCATATGAAGTCTTATCCACCGCCTTGGTGTGGACATTGTTCAACAACATTACCGTCGTTTC
>KV003326.1:4541-50400 GCA_001598015.1 Dorcoceras hygrometricum | reverse complement strand
GGAAGTTCAGTGAAGCTCATCATGGATCGAACCATGTCCATCAAGGTTCGATTACGACGCTCCGCTACACCATTGAGCTGTGGTGTGGCCGGAGGGGTCCACTGTGAGAGAATCTCATTCTCTTTAAGATAGTCTTGAAATTCAGCACTCAAGTATTCACCACCTCGATCGGATCGAAGTGCTTTAATACTTTTGCCTAATTGATTTTCTACTTCAGCCTTGAATTCTTTGAACCTTTCAAAGGATTCAGACTTGTGCTTCATTAAGTACAAGTACCCACACCTAGAGTAATCATCGGTAAAGGTGATGAAGTATGTGTGACCGTACTTAGTACCAATGCTAATTGGGCCACACACGTCAGTATGGATCAAATTCAATAGGCCTTGAGCACGTTCAGGCTTGCCCTTGAAAGGTTGTTTAGTCATCTTTCCCTTGAGACAAGACTCACAAGTCGGTGGGGAGTTAATGTCTGACAAATCAAACATGTCACTCCTAACTAACTTGTTCATCATTCTTAGAGAAATATGACCTAGCCTAACGTGCCAAAGTTGTGCTGGGTTTAAGCTATCGTATTTCCTTTTAATTGTTGTTGTATGTGTTTCGACATCGCGAGTTGGAACTTGTTTCAATTTTAAGGTGTACAAATCGTTTTCGCGTTCCCCAATTCCAATTAAACATTCATTCTTGTATATATTGCAAATCGAATGAGCAAAAACACAAGAATATCCATCACTATCAATCATAGAAACAGAAATGATGTTCTTAATTAATTCGGGAACAAATAAAACGTTTCGCAATAACAACTTAAAATCTGAAGATAGAAATAAATAAACATCTCCTATAGCTACTGCAGCAACTCTTGCTCCATTGCCCAGCCTCAAGTGGGTCTCACCCTCTCTAAGACATCGGCTTCTTGTCATCACCTGCAAATCATTGCAGATATGAGATCCACATCCGTTATCAAGTACCCAAGAATTCGAATTAAGAGACATATTTATTTCGATATAGAACATACCTTTTGCAGTTCGCAACTGCTCGAGGTACTCCTTGCAGTTCCTCCTCCAGTGCCCAGGCTTGTGGCAGTGGTGCAAACATCCTCGGACTTGTTTGGCTTGGAAGCCTTTGCCTTTGGCTTCTTAGTGGGCTTTTCCTCCTTCGCAGGGGCAGAACGTTTCTTACCCTTGCGTTTGGGCCCCTTCTTCGCAGAGGAAGAAGAGCCCATAAGGAGGACGGGCTTGTCCTTCTTTATGGTCCCCTCAAACACGACCAGCATGTTAACCACCTCTTCGAGGGTGGCTGCCAGCTTGTTCATGTTGAAGTTGACCACAAAGGGGTCGAATGCAGCGGGTAGTGAGAGGAGAAGCACATCCACAGACAGCTCATGTGGAAGTGTGATATCAAGGTCCGCCAGCTTTTCAACGAGCCCAATCATACGAACCCCATGCTCGCGGACCAAAGTCCCATCGCGCATGCGGCTCGTCATAAGCTCCTTGACAGCGGTGAACCTCTCATGTCGAGAGTTCTCCCCATACAGTTCCTTGAGATGAAAGAGTATGTCAGCAGCATACTTCATCTTATCAAAGCGCCGTTGCATTTCGTTGGACATCGATGCCATCACATAGCATCGAGTCTTAAGCTCGTCGTCCCACCATTGTTTAAGCGTAATCAGCTCCTCAGGGCTGATATCGGTAGGGGCTTCCTTCGGAGGGCTCTTCTCTATCGTATAGAGAAGTTTCTCCGAAGCCAACACAATGTTGAGGTTTCGAAGCCAGTCTTGGTAGTTCAGACCGGTGAACTTGTTGCTATCCAGTATAGCAGCGAGTGGGTTTTTGATCGAAGACATTATAAAGCAATTTATACTGAAAAGAAAAACAGACATGCATTACTAACTATATATGAAAAACGCTAAGACATAAAACAGGGTCATTTAGTTTTATGAATTACCCTCCCACTATTTTAACGATTTCGCCACCCTCTAATGAAATCGGGAAAACAAGTTTCCTTAGTGGGTACACAGAGTCCAATCGAGCGACCATGGTCCCGAATAATATCAGCCAACCACGACCCCCAAAAGGTAGAATTCAATTGCAACCGGTGCAACCTTCATGTATTTACCTCACGTCCAGTAAGGGCCCAATAAAATGACGCCGATTACTATCACGTGTCAAGATGACCCATCAATGTTGAGTTGTGAAGGACGGTCCCCTTAACGTCCCCAATAATATGAGCCAACGTTAAAGGGAGTTCCAACCGACTCACAACGAGTGTCAATGACGTGTACAGCTTTCCGGCATACATAACACCCTCAATAATATGAGCCGGGCCATGTATGCGGGTAGCATCGACGTACACCCATTGTTGATGGAAGGTAGGGATAATTTAAAACAGATTTAAATTCCCTTAGTTTATCGAATAAACTTTTAATCTTGATATTAGTTTTAAATCGTATTTAAAACGAGATATTTTATTTTTGAAAATTTGGTCTCATCAATATCTTAAATCATAATTTAAAACATTAAACAGATTTAAATTCCCTTAGTTTATCGAATAAACTTTTAATCTTGATATTAGTTTTAAATCGTATTTAAAACGAGATATTTTATTTTTGAAAATTTGGTCTCATCAATATCTTAAATCATAATTTAAAACATGTGGATTCAACATATATCGAATATATAAAAAAAATTTGGGATGATCGATCGCGAGAGCTATGCAATCCGTGGTTGTCAATCACGGACCTGGGTCCAGTCCTAGGTGAAATGAAATATGCAATGCAATCCTATTACAATTGCTTCCGGTTTTACAGATCTTCGGTCTTCAATATCTTTGATCGTCATGTCCACCGTCTTCAACTGTCCTCCCACAAAATCTAGTAATTTACATTTAAATTTTCATGACATATATGGGATACAAATTTGTAGGGGTGGGAACGGGCAACAAACAGACCCACTTTAATCGATATCAACAATATATATATACAACCAAAATCGCAAAACCTATAGCATACACCTAACACATTGGGCACGGCTCTCGATCATCCCAAACATGCAATCAATCTAATTAATTTGCATAAATTTAAATAATCAAATCATATTTGATATTACCCACAAAATCATATTTTAATTATAAAATCGCATTTCGTCGACAAAATCATATTTTAATCAACAAAATCATATTTTAATTATAAAATCATATTTCATAACTTAAATCACATTTTGTAATTTTAATTGCATCAAATTGGGCTTAAAACAATTTTAGGTCCAAAATCTCAAAAATTTCAAAATCAATTTTGGTCCGACCAAAATCGGTCCAATATTGAATATTGGCCCGAAAACTTCATGGGCTGTCCGGGACAGGCCCGATCGAAACCTAGAAGAAAAACTAGCCGTCGCATCGCTGCAGGAGATTCGCCGGACGGTGGCCGCCGTCAACATAACGTGCGGCGCATGGCCGCACGCCGCCGCGCCAAGCGCGGCATCTCCTGTAACGCCGTGTGCCAAGAATGGCGCACAGATGCCATGACACATATGGGATACAATTTGTAGGGGTGGGTACGGGCCACAAACAGACCCACTTTAAATGATATCAACAATATATATAAACCAAAATCGCAAAACCTAAAGCATACACCTAACACATCGGGCACGGCTCTCGATCATCCCAAACATGCAATCAATCTAATTAATCGACATGAATTAAATAATCAAATCATATTTGATTATTTCCTACAAAATCATATTTTAATTACAAAATCGCATTTTACAAATAAAATCGCATTTTGTCGATAAAATCAAATTTTAATCAACAAAATCATATTTTAATTATAAAATCATATTTCATAACTAAAATCACATTTTGTAATTTTAATTGCATCATATTGGGCTTAAACCAATTTTAGTCCCAAAATCTCAAAAATTTCAAAATCAATTTTGGTCCCACCAGAATCGGCCCAATATCGAATATTGGCCCGAAAACTTCATGGGCTGCCCGGGACAGGCCCGAACGAAACCTAGAAGAAAAATAGTCGTCGCATCGCTGTCGAAGATTCACCAAACGGTGGCCGCACGGCGGCGGCCGCCGCCAACATAGTGTGCGGCGCATGGCCGCACGCCGCCGCGCCAAGCGCGGCATCTCCTGCAACACCGTGCGCCAAGCATGGCGCACAGATTGCGCACCCCCGCGCAACGATTTGTGCGCGGCTGCTGGCCACGGCCGGCCACCATGCACGGCCAGTGCGCATGGTGTCGCGAGCGCTTTCGCGCGCGCGAGGCGGCGGCCGACAGGCCGCAAAAATTATTTTTTTTCGTTTTGATTTTAAAATTCGAGATCTATGCAATTCAGGCAGTAAATGTATTGAAGGATCCGAGCCTGAGCTCTGATACCACTGTTGGCGAAAGTGGCGGATCCGGATCCCGTTTCCCGGGGGCGCAGTGGAAGTTAAAATTTTTTGCCCCGAGATACGTTCAATACATTAAAACTAATCAATAAACCATTCATAGGGCGTTTATCGATTGTTACCTTGATGGCGTCTAGGCGCCTGGCTCCGACCAGTTTCATAGGGAAACCGACACTTCAAAAGGTAGGCGACGGTAGATCGTCTAATCAGGTCCACGATCGGAAACACGATTCCTCCGTCAATCTGCACTAGAAGATCTGACGGATTTTGGCACGAACGGATTCTCCTCGTCACGCTGATCGAAACAAGTCCGATCACGATCACCGGTGGCGGGCGGCGGTGCGGGGCGGCGACGGCGCTTGGAGGTGGCCGGCAGCGGCGTGAGGTTTTTGGAGAGGAGGGGGCGGCGTGCTCTAGGTCTAGGGTTTGTGAATCAATTTATGTTCTAGCCCTAGACCAATTCTACTAATTAAAGATGGTACATGGGCTTGAACCGGCCCAATGGACTTGGGTCAAACCCAGGTCCATATGAACATTCGGTTCATTTAATTCGCCGTGGTTTCATCACAATCCCGATCGAGATGTGAAAACAATTTTTCAGACCACCTAGTCCAAAATTACAGTTTAGCCCCTAAACTATGGGAAATCGCAATTTGACCCCTGTTGACTTTTAGGAAGTCGCACTCCCTAAAATCCTCCTCCTATGCTCAACACATTGAGCTCAGTTTCCGTGCGGGAATCATGAATCCAGTACTTGTGTGACCCTCAATGGTTCAGGGATACAGCTAGCCGTGGGCCCACATCCATTGTGACTCCGAAATCACAATTTCGGACTTGCCCATCGGATCATGGTAAAGGGCCTAGCAACATCGTCCCATGATCCCCTAGGTATCACTGATAGTGCCTGCAAGAACCAGTTGGTCGTGGTTAGCGTACAGTACGGTCCTTTCAACACATATATCCCGATCAGATCAACGACCATTGGTAAATAGAGAGTCGCTAGAGATCCGATAGCTATGCATACATCTTGGAGATCAAATAGTGACATCGCGAGTATTACTAGGCAAACTTATTTACCTAAAACACATCCAGTACTCTGGCCAGAGATTTATCACACTATTGTCTCCTTAGATAACATAGGATATCCACGCATGAAAGCGAGCTGTGAATCCTCGACAATGAAGCATCGACTCCTACATGCATCGGGACCTCACCCAATCCCGCCGCCTAACGACCCCAAGTGAGTTGGCAAACGGGTCAAAGTGAGGCGTCTATCATGTAGAGTCTCAATGACGTTTCGAGTAGTGAGGACTAATCAGTACAACCAAGACCTCGGACTTATCCACTCGACAAATGATAACCACTTGAAAAGTCCGAACGAGGGTAGTTCGATAGATCACCAGGTCACTATCCATCTGCATGCTCAGAACATCACAATGTTCCCTACCAATGAAACATGGTACTTCACATCGCAGATGCTAGTCTCAAGCTCGGGCGGCCTTATCCTCATTTTGACGGCCCAATCGACTAGGAACGAATTCAGAATACACAGTGACTATTAGATGTGTTTCATGATAGCCATCATATCCACTATCACATCTAACATACACTATGGTGCATTCTAGGTCTTTATCCAATACAATTGTTAACATTATAACATAATGAAAATAAAGAATGCCATAAATAAATGCGTATTTCATAAATAAAGATCGTTACACAAAAGTCAATAAAACCCACGCGCCACAAGTTCGTTAGTTGGGCATCTACTCTAACAGGCTTTTGCTAGTATATTCGTTTGAAATAAAATATATGGTCTTCGTGTTATATTTTTGTCTTGAATTATCATTCGAGTTTTTGTTCCGCGTCAAATTCATGCTATGATCTATGCTCTGTTTTATTACTGATATTTGTATCGTAATATGGGTCTACGAAATATTCCGCACTCGGAGTTACTGTGTGTAACTATAATCTTGACCCCTTAGAGGAGTAAAAATTAGGGACTGATCAGTAAACCATAGAAACGAAGTAATTATCAGTGCTACTTGCTCTCTGTTATATGCCTTGCTCTGTTCTTATGATCAAATTCAGTATATATATATGTATATTTTGTTATACTCGAATGATTCCCCCCACTTGCTGAGTGTTTCCCCAAACACTCACCCCTTACTTCTCCCACTCAAATAAAAACGAAGAACAGGTTGAAGAGGACGAGCAAGAGATTTCCTGGGGTTGGTGAAGACTTAGTATAGGTTAATGGAATTTTCGCTTCCGCAAACTTTGATTTTCTGTTGTAAAGACGATTATTTTGATTATGTGAAAGACTGATTTTGAGCTATTTTGTGAGGCTTAATATTTTACGATTTTTAATTGTCTAACATTACCGATGTCACGAGTCTCGATCTCGGGGCGTGACAATTTAGCCCTCGAGTCCTTTGATCACAACAAAAGCCCGAAACTAAATTTCAATGCTCTTGCTCCTCTTTGTAATTAAATTATTAAGTTTATCTAAATATGTTTATTCTTGATCAACCAACATAATAACAATTAGACTTTTCAAAGTAAATAACAAATACCAATTCATAACATTGAAAAGGTAAGATGGGCTATTTATTTGTAAACATTGTCTATAATTATGGTCTCGGGGAGTGGATAAACCGGACCGTTGACCATGGGCCGAATTAGGGTCAAACCCGGCCCGTGGCCAGATCTATCCCAAGGTGCGCCTCGCACGGGTATCAAATACATTTGGTGATAGTGATTTCTTTATTTATAGTATAGTATGTAGATAACCTTGTGAATTATTTTAAGTTTTTCACTTATTGTAAGCACCTTATTTTCTCCATGGAGAGTGAGCCACTCATATTTTTATTTACGGATTCAATTCAGTTTACAAAACTAAAACGACTAGCCTGTCAAAATATTTAAAAAGAAAACAAATTGATGCTACTCAAATTTCGTCCTCGGTCCCCGACCAAAGAGCTAATTATCACCACCCGAGGAGAATGATACACAACTCAACAAATTCTAATCGGGAAATCTTGTAATGCTCTTTCTTTTATGGTAAGTTAAGATTCTTATCCCTCTTGTTTGCGAGAGACTCAAGTATTTATAGGTGAAAAAAGGTATCTCGATTGCGTATACGCCACCTGGCCACTCATGATTAGGTATGGGTCTGCCAGTCTTAGTTTGCACAAGTTACTAGGCCAATCAGAACTGAATAGAAGCCTGACAACACGCTACCCGATTTAATCATTAACAAGCATGTGCTAGACAGCTTTTCACTTTTGGAATACTCGGACAGATGTTCCCGAGTAAGCTTTTACGAGCAAGTTTTTCCCGAACATACTTTCCCGAGTACGGTTCCCGTGTAAGCTCTTTCATCTATTGATAGTGGCATATGTTCCCGAGTACGATTCCCGCGTAAGCTTTTTCATCTTTTGGCATCACAAATGTTTCTTAGATTGATATATATTTACCCATAACCGGAACCAAAAGAATTGGAAGAGTCTTAATACTTGGGAACCTACGGATATCGCACTACTAAAAATAACCAATGTCTTAATACTAGGTATAAGAGTTCAAGATTGACTTAAATACATGGTCCACGTCATAACCAAATTAAAATTTGGTCAAATAATTGTGATTTTTGCGTTCAATAAGCTTTAGCCCTCAATTATTCAAAACAATTAAAAGATTTAGCCCTCAAGTCCTTCGATCACAACAAAAGCCCGAAACTAAATTTCAACTAAAAGTACTTTTAAACGTAATTCTAGTTTCTTCCCGTGCACAAAATATAACTATCAGCCATTTATCTTTTCAATTCTGGTCTTGCTTGATGTTATAATTCGAAAACCGACTCGTATCCCATCTCCTTTTCCTCGTGGAATTATGAATAAGTGGAGGGCTAAAGAAAAAATAAGTATAAATACTTATTCAATTATTTAAATATATATTATAGCTTTTCAACTCTTCTAACTTGAAGAGGAGGCACCTCATAATCGTGGGATTTCTCCCGAGATGTGCATTCCATTTTAATTTATATAAACTACCTCTAACTAAACTATATGGCCACAACACACACAGAGCCGTAACCAAATGAGATTGTCAATTTTCACACCTAAATTGACTTGTCGTCATACGGCCTATTATGCTTCAAATAATTTTCGTAAGACCTCATTCAAGGACCGTGAATTGCCATACGAAGAAAGTCTATCGTCTCTTACCTGACGAGCCGGTACAACAAATTATAGAAGTCGATGATATTTGAAAACAAAAACGAAAAGTTAAAAATATCAAATATTGTAGTATTTGAGAAATAAATGATTCTAAGTAGTTATTGCACTGACCTTTTCTCTCAAATCATGATCGTTGAAGTAGAATCACGTTCCCTCTAATTTTTTTTGTTTCAGCTTAATCTAGGTAAAGATAGGTAAAAGTTTATTACGAAAACCACGCCAAAAGTCTATAATCATAAATTTTTTGTTATCTTTTCATTTATTTCATGAATGAATATGTTTTCATAAATGTTAATATATATTATAAATATAATACAAAAATAAATATACTCTTATTATTTATTGTTAGGATATGTAGGGAGATTATTATTTATCAGTTCTATCTTTTATTGATAATGGTAAATTAAAAAAATTATACATAAAAATCACTTAGAAATGATTTTGCACTACATTTTGTAGAAGTAGAATCACGTTTTCTCTGGCTTTTGATTTCAGCTTAATCTAAGTAAACGATAGGCAACATGTTATTATGAAAAACACGTCAGAGGTTCATGATCATTAATTTTATGTTATTGCAAACATTCGAACTGATATGGTTATCGGTTTTCATTTATTTCATGAATTAATATATTTCATAAAAACAATTATTATATATATTTAGGAAATTAGATGCGAAGGAATATCCGTCAGTCACGAGAGTGGATCCCATGCCCGTCGAGGGGGGTTGCCACGTGATTCCAAAACTTGAAGTTTTCGACATGACAACTAATCTTATAAAACCATAAAATTACTGATAAAACCAAAATTGTTCGTTATCATGCAGAAAATTTTTGCAAGTTACACTAGAAAATTTTAAAACACTGAATCAGAATAAATTTCCTCCCACCTGAAAGGAAAAAAGTCGAGAACAATACCACACCGCATCAAAAAAAATAATACGACTACTTCCGGGGAATATATTACATTAAACCCCAAAAAGAGATTAAAAAAAGGAAATACAATTCGGAAAATCCGATGTTCAAAGGGCCAAAATCTTTAGAAACCCTTGAAAAGTAACGCCTCCGTCTCCATTGTCTACGCCGCCGCCGCCGCCTAATCTGATCATGGCCTTCACATCCTCATCGGCGGCCTCGAATCCAGCCCAGCTCAGGTAGCTCTTCAGATCCGCGTGCCCCACTTTCCCATCCCCATCTTTATCCATCACCCGGAACGCATCCTCCATCACTCGGGTCCTCCGATCCGTCCCCTTCTTCGCACCCAGAACCTTCTCGAACTCATCGTACTCGACGAACCCATCCTTGTTCGAATCCGCGACGGCAATCATGGACTCGATAGCCTGCTCCCCCGACGTCGCATCGGCCTCCGAGAACTCCACGTAGAACGCACGGAGATCTTCGTGGCTGATCCTCCCGTCTCCGTCTGCGTCCAGGACGTCGAATGCAGATCGCAGGTCCGTTTTCCCGCCTCGACGCCGCAGGGTTTCTCCCGTCGGACACATTGTTTGATCGATGAGAGCAGTTTTTATGAAAGTGGAGAGAATGTACGTGTTGCGGAGTGAGATTGTGAGGAGGGAATGGAAGAGAGATATATATAAACGAAGGTCCGGGGATATGGGGTGTCACGAAAGGCTTGGCCAGCAAGTTTGGTTCTACGATCTTTGATCGAAGACGTCATTGATGACGTCAGGTGGAGATTTAAGATCCTCACGTGGAAATTTGGAAGAAAATGTGGGCCTGATTCGTTTACGGGCTTTTGCGGGTCGTCTTTTGTTTGATCCTGTGTGGTCCTACTGGAAACGTCCCTTCTGATTCAATTTATTTCTTTTCCCTTCGAGTGGTGTTTGATAATCACCAACAAAGGAAAAAATATGACAATAAAAATACATATAACTTAGAATCTCTAAATAGGCACTTAGAAATACAATCTTGATTTTTTGGTTCAAATTACATCAACTGAACTAGATGTAATTTGGTCGTCAAAATTTTTCTTTTTTTAAAAATATTTGTAATATATGATTTGAAAATGGTTAAATTCTAACTCTGAAAGGCTTTCAGTCAGACGACATTTGAAAAACTAGCCGATTGAAGGAGACCGTAAACTTAAATGGTGTTTTTATGTGGAAAAGGTGGTGTATAAGATTCTAAATTTTTGTCCAAAAGAAATTGGTTTCGGTATATATATATATATATGTGACAAAAAATAATAAAAAAACAAGAATATATATTCGAAATTGACCGATGTTTTATGCACAATTCTACATTACAATGGGCTGAATGGTTTCAACAGCTATCAACCCAATGAAATGGAGCCCATCAACTCGTAAGTCAGCTCAAAACCCTAATCCCCAAATGACAACTATTTAAGCAACCACTTCCAATTAAGCTCGTCAAAATTTCAGCCTCTCTTCCTACACATCTTTGGGCAGATGTCTCTATTTTCTGTAATGTTTTTAATAATTCACAGACGCCAGACGTGGGCGGTCTCGCGTGAGTGGGATATACATATGCCTCGCAGATGATGATGGTGCTTGCGTCGCCTCTAAATACGAATCCTTTTCCGATTTGGGGGATTAGGGTTCTTAATCTTTACCTATATTCGTAGAGGCAAGATGTTTATGCAGGGCAGTTGAGTCGCTTCGCTCCAGTTGTGAAACCCGGGCGCAGTGAATTAAACACCTGCTAAATCATTTTATGCGAAATTCTTTGGGGGTTTTGTTTTCCGATGATGGCATGAAATCTTTGAGACCTGATTGTCTAATTTGATGACAATTTCAAGCAATTAACTCTGAGGATTCGCCCCCCCTCCATTTCTTCGATTTTTCATTTTTATTTTATGAGATTTATGTGTGATTGAAGAAATGATGATCGCACTGGGCTCTGACTTTATATTGATGGACATTGCAGCCTAGAAAGCTATATCTGATCTTATACATTATGTATGTAAAATTCAATAAAAGCTATTAGTTTTTCTTAACGAGAAAAATTATTTCGAATTGGCAAAAAGTTTCTGGAGTTGCGTTCATAAGATATATGCATTAAACCTCTTATGGTTTTAAATGCAAGATTCATTGAATTTCCTTTCGATCTCCTGATAATGAAAAATATTCAAAGGGAACTGAATCAAGTAAAGTCGAAATAGTTTGATTTAAACCAAAGCGATCGAACTTCTCGCCGATTCAACTAATTGTCTGGTCGATGAATTTTTATTTTTTTTTATAACGATTGAATATTAGTTCGCACGGCGAAGGAAAAGCTAAAAGGTTGTGCGTAGCCAGTTATTTATTTTTCGACTCCACAAGTTGCGAAATGTAGCATCAATATTACATCTCTACGCTGAGATAATATTTTTCATCATCTTGGTCTTACCGACCAACAATGTTTTTTTTATCATAATTACTTAGAAATATAAAAAATGCATTTTTGAATGATAACATTTAAAGACAAAAATTTTTTAGATACTATTGACCATTTTGCTATTATTTTTAAATTATGTGTCTTTCAAACGAACGAAAATCTAATTAATTCTATTTATTCTTTTCTTCTTTATAACAAATCACGAGCACCTTCGTAGTCTTATAAAGTAACAAAATTTTTTGCTACCCTTCCCCAAATATCATTTTTTAGGTCAAACAAAATATAAATTAAATAAAATAAAACCTCAAATAATAAGAGTACTTGAATCTCCTTATATTTTATATAAAAATTTGTTCCATATAAATTAAAAATATATGTTGAAATATAAAATGACACCAAATCCAATTCATAAAATAATGTATGTGATTTAATTTTTTTTAAAAAAAGAGAAAATGAAAACAGATTAGAAAAAATTCTGATTTTTTTAAAAAAAGTAAAAAAAAAAACCTGTTGCCTGCTGAGCAATCTACAGTGGATTCTATTTACGGTGTAGATTTGCATTAAATTTGCAAAGCTCACCGTGGTATATATTAATTTTGATTATGAAATAAGTTTTAGTTGGTTAATAATTAGTTGTTAGTTGTTGGATGGTTAAATATTAAATGAATTGATTAGTTTTTTTCATTATTTTATCAATCTTATTGCTTATAAATAGGCTTGTAATGTTTATTGTAAAACACACACAAAATTATACAAATTCTCCCCACTTTAATTCTCTCTAAATTAAGGAAATTATGGAGAAATAAATAATTTCCTATTAAAATAAATTTGAAAAGTTTATTTGAAGCAATTAAAGAGCAAATGTAATATTCAACTATAATACCAAGATAGTTATTAAATTAATTTTATTCATTATCAAGATAATTATTAAATCTATTTTGTTCATACTTCTTTTAATTTATAATACGTCATCATCTTTTGGTTCAAAGAATAAACGAAAATGAGTCGAACAGATCGATTTCTTCATACGAATAATGTGAAAAAAACTTTGTTCAGAGTGGCTGATAGGCTTCAAAGCTTTGGAATTAACCCCTTATATATCCAAGTACACCTTAAAAGCTTTGTAATAAACTCAAACAGTACAGCAAAGAATCCAAGTAACTAAGTAATGGACCAGCCGGATTTCTTCATACGAATAATGTGAAAAAAACTTTGTTCAGAGTGGCTGATAGGCTTCAAAGCTTTGGAATTAACCCCTTATATATCCAAGTACACCTTAAAAGCTTTGTAATAAACTCAAACAGTACAGCAAAGAATCCAAGTAACTAAGTAATGGACCAGCCGGATTTCTTCATACGAATAATGTGAAAAAAACTTTGTTCAGAGTGGCTGATAGGCTTCAAAGCTTTGGAATTAACCCCTTATATATCCAAGTACACCTTAAAAGCTTTGTAATAAACTCAAACAGTACAGCAAAGAATCCAAGTAACTAATGAGTCGAACAGATCGATTTCTTCATACGAATAATGTGAAAAAAACTTTGTTCAGAGTGGCTGATAGGCTTCAAAGCTTTGGAATTAACCCCTTATATATCCAAGTACACCTTAAAAGCTTTGTAATAAACTCAAACAGTACAGCAAAGAATCCAAGTAACTAAGTAATGGACCAGCCGGATTTCTTCATACGAATAATGTGAAAAAAACTTTGTTCAGAGTGGCTGATAGGCTTCAAAGCTTTGGAATTAACCCCTTATATATCCAAGTACACCTTAAAAGCTTTGTAATAAACTCAAACAGTACAGCAAAGAATCCAAGTAACTAAGTAATGGACCTAGCCGGCTAATGCTCTTCCAGCAGGCCGAAGGAAGAGACTATATCACGTGTGATTAGCTTTGTCAAACTTCTCAGTTTTCACGTGACCTGCTGATGGGCTTCTAACTTTTCACGTGTGATTTTCTTGCCTTATGAGTAATCTCTTATCTTTCAATTAAGTACATGACAACTTCTCCTAACCATGCCTCGAGCCCCCGTGAGAACACCCGACGCCGCTAGCTTCACGAAAGCCGAAGAAAAAGCCCGAAAAAACGCGCCTTGATCGGCCGCAAACTTTCGGACGAATGGTCTAGTTCGTGAATCTAGAGGCATTTCAGCATCCACTCTTAGCAACCCCTGACCATTATTCGTGCTAGAAAAGTAGTGGCTGTCGAATACCAATGATGTGAGGTCGTTTTGCACAATGCTTATGTTCGATACCAAAGATGTCGGAGGACAGATGATTTTAAGCGCATTCTTGAATGTGGGCTTGAGTGCATCCTCTTTCCCCTCATGGGAATCGTACAGTCGAGCATGGAGACTGGAACAATGCGTCACTCCAATTGTATGGCCCCCTACAAAAGAGCAAGATTTAAACCTGAAAAATTAGCTTTAAGATACGCAGTATACATAAAACTTGGATAAGAAAATTGAGACTTATCCTGGGCTTGTTCTAAATTTGTAAGGGATAAAAGAGAAATCATCTTTCAGTTTAATGAAGTTGAATAAACATTCAAGTGTTTTACCTATGTGCAAATTGCATGCTAGTTGGCCTATTATCCATATGCATGAAGAATAATTGCTTGAAACTTTTGTATGTTTAAAATAATAAGTCGCAAAATTGCGTTTTCCCTTTTGTATACATGCAAAGACAAATCATTGTCCCTCAACCAAATCAAGATTTATTCTAATATTTCCTCATTTCACGTTTAATCCAAAAAGAATTTACGTTTTCCAAGGTTTAATAATTGTGTAGAACAGAAAAAAAAACTAGAAAAATGCTATTAAATGCGAAAAATAGACTATATATTCAGAACAATAAAAAATGGAGCCTATATAATTAGGACGACGAGATTATTTAGCAATTACCTTTACTTTCTTCTCTCAAAATTCTTAAGATGATGTTTAAGTACGAATAGGTCACAGAAAATAAAACAAATAAATGCAGACATAAAATTAAACAATCTATGTTTTGAATTTGAAAGCGATGAGATCCATACTCCAAGGAAGTCCACTATATTTTCCAAATTATAATCTCATTATCAGGATTGCAGAACTATCCAAAATAAACAATTTCCTTTTTTTAGGCCAAAATAAACCATTTCAAAATCTAAGCAAAAGCATCAAACAAAGTTCTTTCTTTCTTTTTTTTACCCAAAATGGCAACGGATTCTTCAACAGTCATGCCCTTTTGGGCAAATATTTGGAGCATGCCATCAACTCCGATATCTGCTGAAGGGAGGGAAGAGTCCGCCAACTTCGAAGTCGAAGGGGTAGAAGAGTCTTTACGCCCCAACGGGACGTCGATTCTCGGCCCTCCGGAGATCGCGACAGCTTCCCGAGCAGCTAGTACTATGATATCTGCACACGAAACTTGCAAGGGACACACTGCCTCGAGAGCTGATTTTATGACACCTATTAATTCCGTCTTTCGGATTCCAAAGTTCTTTGATGAATGCAATTCAGACTGCTGGATTGTATCACCAACTGAATCCAGGAGGATTGAGGCATCACAACCCTGTAATCCAATGGTTGTTAACACAAATAATTTGGCCAAATTCATGCAATTTTTTAAGACACAATTATTATATTAATCAAGTCATGTTTTCGAAGTTGCCTAAAATCGACATATAATTCTTTGGTTTGGAAAAGAGAATCACACTCTTATTGTTGACATATAAACTATTTATAAAAATCAATTACACCTAGCTAGAGACATGACACGACAATACGTTGTTATGCTAATTAAATCATAATTGTTTCTCATGAAAATAAAAATACATGATATGAAGCTTTATTCTCTCTAACAATTACATGAACTTCATATCTATCTTGCAATCTCCTGAAAAAAATCTTAACTTTAACTATATAGGATATATTCAAATTTAATATTTTAAAATGTTAGATATTCTAAAACAATGATTTTATGAGTAGAGATACCTGAACTTGGCAGTCATGAAACATGAGCCTTAGTATGGCTGAAGGGGTGGTAGGATCAGTGAGTGAGGCAGATTGAAGCCCCGCCCGAATAATGTTCTCTGCCTCTGGGCAAGATTTATCATAGAAATTATAGAGGAGCCCTCCTCCTTCCGCATAAAATGTCAGAATTTGCAAGAAAATTGTAAGTGCGAGAATTCTGCTCTGCATATTTCTCACAATTGGTAAGAGAGACTCCAAAGTCAGATTTTTCAGGTTTTTCTTGTGCATCGATTTATTGCTTCTTCTTTGGCTTTTATAGTTGCCAAGTATGGAAAGCTTTCTTGTGATCATAAGACAAAAATAAGTACATTACCGATACCTCCTCCATCACCTCGGGACCTGAGGGTCGATGACTCTACCTATTGTCATACAGCACGTCGGGAGATCGAGGCAAGAGGTCCAAGGAAGAGCCTTTATGGTCTCGTCCGGTCTGGTATTTTAAAACGTGACAGTTATTGTAACACCATAAATCCATAAATCAAAATATATTAAGTTCAAAGTTTCGAAGGATCAAATTGTAATTTTTTAACATTTAGTTAGCTTTCGTTCATGCTGGTTTTGTTTCCATGTAGGAGCATGGTTTAGGGAGCTGTCTAGGTAAACAAAGCAAGCACGGTTCATCTCTAAAATTTTAGCATTATTTTTGTCTACCTTCAATATATATATACATATATATATATATATATCAACACCAATCTTTAAACGTATAACAACACAAACGTTACGGTTCGATCGCTTCTATCTAGTAGGGACAATTATTGTACATCAACAATCTTTCTCCTAATAATTGCACTCCTTGCAATCAATGAGAATCGAACCCGTGATCTTGACTCTGATACCGATTATTGGACCAAACGCCTTGCCGCTTTACCAAAAGCATTATAGCTGATGGTAACGGTGCAAATTCATTCTTTTAAACCGTATAGCAACACAAGAGCCACAGTTCGATCACTCTACCTAGCAGGGACAATTATTGCACATCAACAATCCCCATCTCAATTGTTGCACTCCTTGCAATAAATGGGAATCGCCCCGTGATTTTGACTCTGATACCAATTATAAGGATCACGTACTTACCACTAGGCCAAAAGCTATATATATATATATATATATATAATAAATTGATATTGTGGGCTTGTGTGAGCACCTCGTGATGTGGTACTTCCTGATGCTGTCACATCATCAGGTGCCCACATAGGTGCTCACAGAAGGTGCCCACAGTATCAGCCATATATTATATATATATATATTAAAACCGATATTGTGGGCGCCTGTTATGCTGGAGATGCTCAGCCGAACATCATAGGAAATATATATATATATATATATATTAAAACCGATATTGTGGGCGCCTGTTATGCGCGCCTGTGTGGACGCTTGGAGATGCTCAGCCAAACATTATAGGAAATTGATATGATGTTCGGCTGAGCATCTCCAGGCTATATATATATATATATATATATATGAATGACTGATACTGTGGGCACCTATTGTGGGTAGCTATATGGGCACCTGGTGATGTGGCACTTCCTGATGCTACCACATCACCAGATGCCCACACAGGTACCCATAGTAGGTGCCCACAGTATCAAATTTATATATATATATATATTATATATATATAAGTGTAATGTACTCGGGATTCTCAATGAGTGTGCGAATTCAATTAATTTTTTTAAAATAAAACACAAAATTAAAGTCATGTATTAACTTCGTACGTTTATTATCTGAGATTTTATACTTTAAACTGCTAATAATAGCTTCATAACCACCAGTGTAAAATACATCTACCTCAATATGGTACCACAAACAGTCATTTAAAATATCATTTCTGATCCGATTAGGAGTACGATTTTGATTATTGTCATAGCTAAAACCACTTTCTCTATAGTTGTAGGTGCAACGGGTATAAAATGCCCGGTTCAAGATGATGTGTCAAAGGATACAATTGTTATTTCTTCTATTGGACCATCCTTTTAAGGACCCGTTAATTCCGAAACCTTACAATTGACTCGGCTACTTCACATGTCAAAAATAAAAGTCTTAAGCTAATGTCCAAGATGCATTAACTTTATAAAAAACAATGGATAAAACCGAGTAAACGGAAGTAATTTTCTCTCATAAACAAAGAATGAATTTTATGGATCAAGACAATCCATATATAACAACTTTGTGTTAATCTTATTAAAATAATTGTTCAAACGAGTGATTGCACAATTAAGATTGTATTTTAATATATATATATATATATATATAAATTTGATATTGTGGGCACCTGTTGTGGGTACCTGTGTGGGCACCTGGTGATGTGGCAACACGAGGTACCCACAGTATCAGTCATTTATATATATATATTATTTGTGGGCACTCAGGTAAACTCCGACGCCGTGTTTTATTTATGTGGTAGACTCACGTAAAACATGACGCTGGGTTTTACCTGGGTACCCACAAAGGTGATCACACGGGATACCACGATATCAAATTTATATATATTCGAAATGAATTAAATGGTAGTACCGTAGTAGTGCCATGTTGAGCATTGAATGTGATAATGGCACATGCAACCTTCGACATACAACAAATCATGACTTATATGCAGCCACCTAAAAGTCTATTGAGACATTAATTTCGAAATCTTCCAATTTATGGCTCTTTCGTCATGAGATTTCCACTCCCATACATGCATGTTGAAAATTATAAATTATTCGTTTTCAATTTCAACTCTATCTATAATATGATGTTCCCCTCCTTAATAGGGCTCTTGACCGGGAAAGTTTGGGTTAATTAGCACGAGATTCACTTGCAAAGCAAATATACTTCTTGGAACCACATCAATTTGTTTAACTTTAACAAAAAACTTTCATAAAAAAATCGACAACCTTTCAAATTATACATATAAAATTATTGTATATCTACGTATAAAAAAATCCACCCAATTAATGGAAGTTTAAGGTGTATTGGATCTAAACGTTTATTTACTTTTTTGGAGTACAAAATATTTATAATTATCCAGTTAGAATTTTATATACTCCATAACAATTTGTTGGTATTCAAACTAAATATTTTTAGAGTTTATAAAATAACACGTCAACTTAACTTTTATAAACTTTACAAATCTCTATAGATATTTAAAATGTTGATGGACTTTTAATAAATCCGTTGTATATTAATGTTTTGGTGATAATTATAACCTGGAAATTATTTCACGATTATAACAAAAAAAAGATATCGGCTGAAGACTTATCGAAGCAGTGCAAAAAAAAGAAAATAATAGATCACCCGCAAACATAAATATCAGATCAGTTGAGTTACAGAGGTAAATATCAGATTAGATTAGTCACATACATAAAGATCATATCAGTTGCAAGACTTAAAGATCAGATCAGTTGAAGAGCGGGACGGAACTAATACAAACATATAGGTCAGATAAGATTATCAACATATTTACTCAAGACCAGATTAGTTACAACGAAATAGCTCAGAATTACAAGACTGCAAATCAGCACTACAAGACGTAGTTAGGAAATAATTTCAGACGGAATTTCAGGATATTAAAGTAATTAATCTAAAGACTTATCCACTACGATAAACATCAAGATATTAAAGAGAATGATTCATCCGATGTTTTTCTTATAGAGCTTAAATGACAATGAGAATTTATGCTAAGTACTTTTTTTGGAAAGATATATAAGGAACATTAAAGGCCCATATTCTCTGATGAAATTTAAAGATTAGTATTATTGTGTAGCGTTCGAATTTATTAACATTGAGATAATAGGCTATAAATGGCTGAAGTTTTTATTCAAACACAAGAGACACAAACGAGAGAGCAGACTGAACAATCGATTTGTGATCACTCTAAAAAATAATCAACTCACACTTACTGAGAATCTGATCAATTAGGATAATTTTGAGTGATAGAATTCTGTGTAAAATATTTGTAAACAGACAGAAGAATGTTTATGTTCAATTTAAGTATCTTAGGCTCCGTTTGGACAAGTTTTTTAAAAATATTTTTATAAAAGTGTTTTTTAAAAAAATCTTGTAAAATGTTTTGAAAGTTTTTGTAAAGGTAGGTATGCGTTTGGACAAATATTTTATAAAAATATTTTTAAATTAAAAAATCTTTAGATAATTATTTTAGAAAATGATTTATAATTAAAAAATAGTATTAAAATAGCATTCAAATAAGTAATCTAATAAAAAAAAAATTAATTGGCCACTCGTATAAAGTTTCCTTATATTTTGTATTCTAAAAACATTATGAAACATCTTTCACTTGTTTTTCAAAAAGTGTACTTCAAAATTAGTTTTCTAAAAATATTTTTCAAAAAACATTTTAAAAATCTATCCAAACAAATATTTTAAGTTTTTTAACTTTAGAAACATTAAAAACGTTTTTTAAAAATATGTCCAAACGGAGCCTTATAGTTTTAGCTCAAGTTATATAAACTGAAATGAAGTGGGTTTGTACAACATGAACCAATCAATTTTGTAAAACATAGACTCTACTCAATTTCAATTTTTTAATAAGTATCTTTATAAACAATTTTTCATATTTTTTCTATTATATGTTTTTTTCAAAACAAATTTTTCTATACCTAAGTTATGGATTCGTTAGTTACAATAGTAAAAATAAAAAGATTAGTACTATATTCTACTTCCGGTCACAAATCTTATGATATTTGAAATCATATATGTTACATTTTTAACTAAAACCTATTACACCACGTATTCTTTTAATATACAAATAGGTTTTTTGTCACGCCCCGAGACCGGGCTTGGACGTGAACACCGGCGATGTTTAATAATTATTCATTACAAAACATCAAGCATCATAGTGCAGCTCAAAACCAGTCTTACATAATCAAAATTTAAAATGTAATTACATCAACAAAACGAAATCTTCACCAGCCCCAGAACTGATCTTGTTCTTCTTCTTCAACTTGTTCTTCATTCTTATCTGGGTGGAGAAGTAAGGGGTGAGTGTTTGGGGAAACACTCAGCAAGTGGGGGATACCATTCGAGCATACAAAATATACTTATACATATACTGAATAACAGATTTCAGAACAGAGCTTAGACAGAACATAGCGTGAACAGAGCATAGCATAACAGAGCAGAGCATAGCATAACAGAGCATAGCATAGCATAACAGAGCATAGCCTGACAGATAGCACTGATGATTACTTCGTGTCTATGGTTTACTGATCAGTCCCTAAGTTTTACTCCTCTAAGGGGTCGAGGCCATTAGTCACACCAAGTAACCCAGAATTCCGAAATATTCCGTAAATCCATATAACGACAGAATCGTGTCTATGGTTTACTGATCAGTCCCTAAGTTTTGCTCCTCTAAGGGGTCGAGGCCATTAGTTACACACAGTAACCCAGAGATCCGGAATATTTCGTAAACTCATATAACGACTGCAAAAATCAGTACAAGCGGAGTTTGACACAAAAAAGAGATTTGAACAGAAAGGTGCTCGAACAGTAGACGAAAACTGAACTTTCGAAATGATTATATAATATGAAACGAATATATTATTTAGAAAAAGCCCACTTACCTGATTACTGCTCAAAACATGAGAGATATGGTGGCAATGCTTGATTCCGTATCTGGTTGCTACTTGAAGTGGATCACGAATGTAGAGATCTTCAGACGTTGCATACTTATGAAAATCACCGATATTTCATAAACGTCTTCGGTATACGAAACTCTAGGATTAACCTCAAGGTTGGTTGGCTTGTTCACAAAAGGAGAAAAAGAAATTGTGAACGAAAAAGATTGGATTGGTAAGCCATTTGAATCCATATCGGGTCGGTGAATTGAAGCTATAGTTTTATCGCAATGGTCGATACAATAGAATTGAAAAGGTATTTCGATAAAATCTAACCTTTGATCAAGATTTGAACAGAGTATGTGAAACATGATGAAATAACTTTTGAACGGTCAAGATCATTTTTCGAGAAAATGTGAAGCCGTTTCTAAGTGATGGACAAGAGCTGCAGATTTCTCGTATGGAATCTGTACAGAATTATGGAAAAGGGGTTTAACAAAAATCTAGCCGTTGGATTGGAATGAAATTTGGAAACCATATTCAAAACATATCGAAGTAACATATGAACGGTGAAGATCGGAAATAGAGGTCGTGTGAAATCAGTTTAGGATGATAAATAGAAGCTGCAGTTTCCTCACATGTAATCTGTGCAGCATTCTTGCGGATTTGATTCACGGAAATTTAACCGTTGGATCAGAATGAAATTCTTACCTAGTATTCAAAACATGGAGAAGAATATTCTGGACGGTGGAGATCGGAATCTAAGAAATGGAGCAGTGGTAATAGGTTCCGGACAGTAGGCCTTCAGATTGTTGATGGAATGCTCAAAGCTTCAACCTCTTGTTTTCGAAATGGTGCAGCCTCTTGCACGAAAATCTCAAGGTTTTCTTGATGTTTGTAGAGTGCCTTTCTTCATCTTTGAGGGGTGTATATATAGGAGAGGTTGGGGAGACTTTAAGAGTCACCTTTTATGACCATTAATCACCAATATTTATGGTCATTATTAGGCTAAATAATGGCTTACTTGTGGTGTGATTTTAATTAAGAATTCAAGACATTGATTTGGGTCTTTTAATTTGCCATAAATCCTCCTAAATCGACAGTTATAATCGTGAAATCTGACCTGTAAGCGACTGCCGAAGTTCGTGAGCAAAATCTGGATTTCCGACGTGAAGTCTGAGTTTCGTGGAGAAATCTGAATTATGAAGTTTCGTGGAGACGATGAAGTCTGCGTCGCTAAATCGCCAGCTGCCGAATTCGCGTCGCCAAATGTCCAACTGCCGAATGTTGCGTCGCTAACTTCCAACCGCTGAATTTGCGTCGCTGAATGGCCAACTGCTGAATTTGCGTCGCCACTGAATTTGCGTTGCTGCTGAATTTGCGTTGCTGCTGAATTTCCGTTGCTGCTGAATCTCGACCAGCAGGTGATTCAGAGCTCGAATCGTAAGAAAATCTCACTCAAGGGCTCACGCTAGCAGGAGAAATACACGGCACAGGCTTCACGAGAAAGCTTCGAACAAACAGCTTTTTGCACTTCCACTCCTGCTCAAATGCAGCGCCTCAAAGGTAACAAACGAAAGAGCTAAGCAGGGGAATCCAGCGCCACCAAGATCGTCAAAAACAGAGGGTGGGTGCGATGATAGGCGATCGAAAGTTACGGTGAACAGTAGATAATCGAGGGTTTGGAAATGGAGATAAGGAATGTCTGGTTCAAATAAAATTCTAAGTGTCGAACAACACTTCTACAAATAATCTCCCAAATCCAACGTCTGCTGATCATCAATTCAGTCGACAAGACCAGCAGGTATCTACCTGGAAATGGAGATAAGGAATGTCTGGTTCAAATAAAATTCTAAGTGTCGAACAACACTTCTACAAATAATCTCCCAAATCCAACGTCTGCTGATCATCAATTCAGTCGACAAGACCAGCAGGTATCTACCAGCAGATACCATCTCTTTCTTTCGCTAAAAACCAGCATTAGCAACCAAATAAGCAGTCGCAAGAAAATACTCCAAAACGACACCGTTCCAACTTATCAAAACGACGCCGTATCGTTATATCAGCAGGCAGCTGATCTCTTCAACACAACCAACGACCGATTCCAGCTGCAACATCCAAAACGCAGCGTTTTAACTTCATAGAACGACGTCGCTTCGCCTACTACATCAAATCCAGTCGACGCATACAAACACCAGCAGTTGCATAAGGGAAACTCCTGCGGCTGGTTCTTCAACCCATCGACTGGTCGCCTTATCTAAGTAACTGCTGAATCCTATAGCCAACACTCAAAAACGTTGACTAACACGTGTCGCTTCCTCAATCATTCTCAAGCTCAAGACAACGTATACCAGCAGATACAACACGTCACGCCTACGTCACCCTACCGATGCCAGCACCAGCAGGAAGCTACAGTATCGCTGACCAGCGTTGACTTCACCAAACTCGTTGCGACTGAATTCTCCAAGGATTTAAGCAACTTCCGAATCAGCAGGGAACCCGATTTATTTCGCAATTCGCCAAAAATTTACGTTGGCCACTGCTGAGTTTTCGATCACCAGCTGATTTTTTTTTTTTTTTTCTGGAGCTGAATTTTCGGGTTTTCACATTTTTGGTCTATTTTTCTTTTAAAGATATTGTCAAAATTCAAGTTTTATTATTTATTAATATTCAAAGGTATTGCTATGTATTTTTTAAAAATATTAACTAATTGTTGAATTGATTTGAATATTTAAAGTTTAATTGTATTAATCTTAATATTGATTAATTTATCTAATTATTGAAAATAATTACAAGAAATTATATCGATTAGTAACTAAATCTTGTTTACATTGATGGATACAATAATTTTATATAACTAGAACTATAGAAGTTCAAATATTAGTTCAAATAAATAAATTAAAAAATCAGAATAATAAATTATAAAATTCATAGAGTCCTACGAAAAAGTTTACAAATGTGTGTAAAAGTCTTTCAGAATAGATCTATATGACTCTGTGAAAACATTTAGATAATAAAAATAAATCAACACCACAGAAATCCGTCATTAAAAAATTCGTCGTTAAATATGTGGAAGTGGAAATGTCTGATCGAAACACATACTGAAACACATATATGATACATAATTCAAAATCGAGGCTAGATTTTGACAGGTAGACTGCCTAAAATATTTCCTTATTTGCTTCTTTTCATTAACTGAAATCGACTTCTCCCAAGACCTAAACCAAACCCACTTAAATGGTTCTCTCTCCTCATAATATATTCTCAAATCAGCCTTATTTTGGAAAATTATTAAAATAACAGAATTATAAGATGACATATTAAAACGAAAATTAATAGAAGGAAAGAGAGTGAAATATGTGATCAAATTTTATTATCTTCCTATCACATGTAATTTTCATAAAAAGAACAATATTTACCGTGATGATATTTTTACACGAAAATAAGTTCACCATTTGGTTAGGACCTTTTTGTAGCACACAAGTTTTTTCTTGTCAATACATATAGGTCCCTTCGATATATTACCTTAATATTAGAACCATAGATCAATCTTAAAGGTTTGAAGTATACATCGACAACTTACATTTTGAATTTACCATTTGATCAAATAAATTAAAATTAACCCCTTATTATATACTTGAATTAAAAAACTAAAACACATTAGTATTGTTTTATAGTACAATTTTTGAACATGTAGTTTCATTGTCATGCATATAGTGTTATGGCAAGTATTGTGTGCAAGACTTCGTGAGACAGATCAAATCTATGAAAAATATTACCTTTTATATTAAAATTATTACTTTTAATCATAAACGTGACCCATGAAAAAAAATTATTTTTTTATTTCAAAAATATTACTTTCAATAATTGATATGACCAATAAAAAATATTATTTTTATATAAAAAATATTACTTCTCATACTAAAAATATTACTATATAAACTTATTCGATTCATCTCACGGATATAAACTCATGAGACGGATACATTTATGTCACAAATTTAACAAAATCCCGGTTTGTTTAGCACTTATAAGTGAAGATTTGTCCTAGGTAAAGATGTCTAGATCCAATACAATATTTATACATCCTACATGGCATGAATTATGAATAGGATGCTATCCTCTTTCAAAACAAAAGATGATACGACACTACGAATAGATGCGAGATTCATGTGAAGATGGGAAAAGCCCATATATTATTTTTAAATAGATTCAAATAATCAAATAATATCATATATAATACAATATATCAGAAAAATCAATCATTAAGTTTTTAATAGATCTAATCAATTGTGGTTTCTCTTTATTCTCTAAATATTTAGTGATTTACGAGGCACCTTTTGAACTTCTAAAAATGGCACTGCACATGAAAATAATCTGAATTGGATCATACCGTCATCTATACTATATAGTAAGAGATACTATACGAACTAAATTTTAGTTAATTAATTGGATGAACCAAAATGAAATTACCATTGTATCATCCTTTATACTAAAAAGATTTTAAATAACTAACTTATTTGTAATTTCTATAATTATTGTATCTTATTTACTTTATGAACTTATGAAATAATATCTTAAAGATTCTTATCTTTATCTAAACTTTTGAACATTTGTTTGATCATATTACTCCTGAAAATAATTTATAAAATAAATTCAGTGTTTAATATACATTAGTTCATTAATTTTTGAAGCCAAAGCATGCATTTAATTGTGGAATTTTTTGTAAAAAAGGGGTGCTTTATAGTCATCCGAGACAAATTGTTTGTGTAACGTTTGGCTCCACTTGAGAACACTTCTAGCTAAAAAGACATTTGAACTCACAACTCAACAAAATAGGATCTGCTCTCTTGGACTTCACTACTCGTTCTGATATCTAACAATATTTACATTACACGAACAAAAAAAAGGCCAAGTGATGTAGGCAACCGATGACAGGTAAATCGACATAAGAAAAGCTCGAAAAAAGATAAATTTTTTCACGGTTCGGACCTTTTACGCGACTTGATAGATAGATAGAGATATTCATCTCTGCGGTTCGAATTTCGGCAAAATCATAACATGTTTTGGACCGACAAGCAGTCCAACTCATACGCAACTCTTCGAGCCTCTCTCGGCAACCGGCATATCAAGAACGACAAGGAAATGACATCTTTCCGACTCCCTGACATATTGAACTTCTCCATTCATAAGCTTCACAATCTTTCTGCATATGCTTAGTCCAAGACCTTCTTGAGTCGACCATCTCTTGCTGTGGAACATGTCTTCGACTACTTCGGCAGGAAGACCTTCCCCCAGGCACTTAATCCTTCACGGGAAGAAAGAAACACAAAAAAGATATGAAGAAAGATAATTGCCCCAATACTTATCAATCACCAAACTCTGCGGTGGTAATAGGTATTTTGATGAATTTCACAATGTAAACTAGAATGTTGGATGCATAGTACTATGAAACTTTATGGTGGAAATTAATCTTTAGTTTACCTAAACTCAATATGTGCCATGACAATTCCTTCAGAAATTCGCTTCGGAGTTGGCCTAACTTGAAGTTCTATCCAACCATCCGGAGAAGGTGCATAACGCGTCATGCTCATCAAAAAATCTGCTAAGACCTGTTGAAATCGGATTTGGTCGCCATTGAGTTCCAGTGTCTTGACTTCCTCTGGTATATCACAGATCAACTGCAGACCTCTCTCTCTCAGCAGTAACATTGCCTGGCTAACAACTGTGTTTATCACACTCTCAAGCACAAACCTTTTCTTTTCAAGCTCCATTGATCTACCATTATAAGATCTCGAGTTAGTTCATCAACTTACAAAGCAGGCTTCAAATAGTACAAAATAATCCTAACATCAACACATTAATTTATTGGTCAAAGCAATGCAATAAAGATAAAACACTTAAAGAATACAAAACATACCCAACCTCAATATTGTCCATATCAACATCCTTCATAATCTTTAAGATCTGCTTCTCACAGGCAGCACTCATCTCCAGAAGCTGTTTTTGGTCTTTGGTCAAGTTAGTTGCTTCTAAAAGTGAGTTACTGAACTGTATACCACATAATGGATTCTTGATTTCTTGACAAATATAAGTCAGATCTTTTACATTTGATGCACACGCCTTTTCCTGTTGCCTCTGGACTTTCAAAGATTGTTGTAATTCCCGACTCGCAATCTGCAAAAAGCAGAAGACTCCGATGACCTGACCATTCACATTTACCCTTTTGTTTGCAGTCAATAGTGCTTGCACGTACTTGCCATTGCGATCAAAGAAACAGAATGGGAACATGTCCGTGTCCTGGCCTCCGAGTGCATTGTGCAACACAATCATGAATTTTGTCATAGTGTCTGGACCCTTGAGCCGACAGCAATTTCCAAATACCTCCCCAACTATCATCTTCCCAAGGATATCCCCCATACTCCAGCCGGAGAGCTTTTCCATGGCGGTGTTCCACTCAGAGCAAAATGTGTTCTCATCAGAAGCAAATATCGGAGGAATAAGAGGGTTGGGACTGTGCACAATTGCCTGGTAATCACCTTGAATTTGTATGAACTTGTCCATTACTGCTTTCTGCCCAGTGACATCCTGACCAACAAAGCAAACACCAACTATGTTGTTCACATAGTCCTTACTGGAGCAAGCATTGACAACCACAAACACAGTCTTATTAAGTTGTCCGGTGTTGAATGTCCTCAACCTTAGCTCGACATTCTTATCTTCCTCACCTGCATGATTTTTAATTTCTGAATGCATCGTAACTAAGAAAACACTTAAAAAGGGGGTGGGTGCATCAAGTATGGTAGAAAAATGACTACCTCGTAGAGCATGAAAAAGAAGCTTGTTAGCAATCTCTACTGATTCTTTGTGAATGATATCGGGAATCAACGATTTTCCTAATGCCCCTTCCACAGATAAGCCAGTCAGCTCAGCGATTTTTGCGTTCCACCCATTAATGTGACCCTCGGCATCAACAGCAAATATAGGTGCCGTTGCAGTCTCGATCAATCTAACCATTTCTCTGGCAACAGAACTCAATTCATCCATTCCTTGTAACTCATCCCCAGCCTGGTCACGTACAACTGCCTTAGAACTACTAATTCCAGCATTATTATTAAATGACTCTCGTAAAATGAGGCGCAGAGAGTGAATTGCGTCCATTTCAGCATTCTCCCAAGCTAAACTTTGGCCCTTGACCACTTCAAGAAACGCCTTGAATGAAGAACGGGGATGCATCCTGAGACCATCGTCCTTTTCTTGTGGATGATGCTTCTCTCCACCCCACTTGATCTCTTTCGCACTATGGGAACGGAACCAGAATACATAATCTTTCGAGGTGATGAACGCAACGGTCATTCCGCAGACAGCATCCCCTAGAGAGGCTGCTCCAGGGTATCCTGCATCTGCAAGACTGTCTGTGCTCAAACCTGTCGAGTCCCCATGGAATGCCAACAACCATCTCACTATATCCTTTATTTGTGCTTCTGTAGGTGTCACACCAAGGGGATAATACTTCTCTTGGTAACACAGTGCAGCCCCATCGCACTTCACAAGGTCGATGATACTAGGTCTCTGCGTAACGATCCCAGTAGGCGAATCGCGAAGGAGCATGTCACATAATAGAGTCTGTGTCCTCAAAATGTGTTTCTCCGACAACTGAGCCGCCAACTGTAATTCCATGTTAAGTTGAAGCCCAAATGCCTGCATCAAGAATTCACAAGCACATCGTAGGGGGAAAGATATGCACCGAGCAGAAGTGTGATGTCCAACAACCAAGCCCCATAGCCTCATCGAGTTTCGTCCTTCAGCCCCGTCTTCTTCATTTCCATTAACAACCACGGCTAACGTCAACGAAGCAGTCGAACCCATGTTTGCCATGTACTGGGCGTGGCAACCATATGGTGCCCTGAGAGTGGATCCAACCAAACACAAGGGCTGCACTAATGAGTCTTCCTGGATAACCTTAACCGGAGTGGCTTCACAATCTACGATCATCCTAACCCGATTCTGCTTGAACAAAAACCTGGAAGCCTGCGGGATATCTGTGGCAGGATAATGTAAACCGATATACGGATCCAAATCGGACCTCCGATTCTCCGCCACCACTTCACCATGTTCATCTTCATGAAACTTAAAGACCATCACACGATCATAGCCAGTTAGCACTCTCACGCTTTCGACAATGGTATCGCACAGAACCTTAATGTCTCCTCCAGGAAGTGATTGCAACTGGGAGATGGCCCTCACAGCAAGCTTCTGCGACTGGACCGCACCCGCAATAGAGAGGGCCGGATCCTCACTCCTGGCAGGCTCTAAATCAATCACAGTCCCCACATCTATCCTATGCAGAATCGCGTAAAAGGGCTCCCCAGAATTTTTCGAATTCACCAAAATGGGATTAAACGGTGATATTTCACGAGCCGCAAACGCCCTCTCGAGCAAGACACAGCTCGAGGGGGAGAACAGAGTTCTTACATCAGTCCCAATTGTCAAATTTTCGTCCCTCTCCAGGCATGGGACTGACATGGGGGCTAAACGAAGCATCTCACCGGCATTCTCCGAGTAAGCTATGACGCGAAAGTCAGACTCATCCAACGCTATCATACAGCCAAACGGTTGAATATGGCTGCCACGCTGAATTTTCAATAGATAATCCGCAATCTGCTGCTCAGGAACTGACTCTGTACAAGTCCTTACACTCTCCGAGTAATCGAAGAACTTTCCGGACACACCAGATTGCTCGAAAACCGCATGCAGCCTGGCGTCAACAGTGTACTGCGCTACTGCTTTGCTGATCGAATCCGACCTGCTTATGGTGGCACTCTGTTGATTGTGATGACGCGGGGCCGAACCGGAACATTGAGCATCTAACTGATACGCCTGCCTGCTTCCCGAAACCATTTCTTGAAATCACACACAGCAGAAATCAAGGAATTGAGAAGAGAAAACCCTCTTGGAAAAGGATGGATCCCTGGTTCGAATTGCCTACACTGGATTTATACCTGTCAGAGGTTTTGGAGTGCGTGCTTCATTCTTGGAATCACCCGTCCTTCGTTATCTTTAACAGAACTTGGAGTATGGGAATCGAATGAGACAGAAACAACGAAACCTGCGCTTTAATTTTTTCTAAAATTGGTGTCGGAGTCATACATTCATGCAAAAATAATAATAAATTAACTATTCAAAGAAGAAATAGTTTTTAAAACTGTACTAGGCTTGGTTTTGAGAATGGAGATAAATTAATGTGAGCTTCATAGAATTATTATTTATGATATCCATGACCAAATTTTGATAATTGATGTAGCCAAATTATCTCAGCCGACGAGCAAACACCACTACGTCGAGGATCTCGGACACGTCGGGCGACAGGGGACTGAATTGTACTTCTCCTTGATGTCTGCAACCACAAATAACTGGTCAGAGGGCGCCGGAAGTGTGTCCGACGAAGCCCCTCCGATGCTTAAGTCAGACAGAGTACGAAAGCAAAAGCAAGAGAAATATATGCTGAGTGCAAAAGTGTGCAAGAATGAGTGTGTGTAGAATGAGGGAGCGAACATGATATTTATAGAGGGGCTAAGGCGGTGGAAAAGAATATCTTGGCGAATATCCCCCGTGATCCTCGGGATCCTCTTGCCTAAATAAGGAAAGGCGTATCGACCCAAGATTCTTTAAATAAGGAAAGGCGTATCCCCGCGGGATTCTTCTACACAAGGTAGGACGTATCCGGGGTGAACTCTTCATCTCGTCGGGACATGGTCCTCGGGAGATATTCCCGAACTAGGCTGGGGTCCTCGGTCCATCTCCCGAGCCCTTCATTCTAAATCCTCGGTGACAGCGGGATTCGTTCTACACAAGGTAGGACGTATCCCGGGGTGAACTCTTCATCTCGTCGGGACATGGTCCTCGGGAGATATTCCCGAACTAGGCTGGGGTCCTCGGTCCATCTCCCGAGCCCTTCATTCTAAATCCTCGGTGACACCCGATCTTGGTAGTGCACGTCGGGACTACGGGTGAGCTGCTCGGTCCTCGGGTCCCGAGGTGGTTACGGGGGGCATCAGGAGTATCCCCGTCGCGAGTCCTAGACGAAGAATTGAAGTATAGGAGTATGTATGGCTGAGGTCGGGACCCGAGGTGATCATCCGCGATTCTGAAGGAAATCGCGATCCCCGTGATGTTGTACTGCGACCGTCGATAAGGAGACACGTGGACGGCTGGATTGAGGTCGGGTTGTGTTTTCGGGAGAAAACCATAATCCGTGTGACGCTGCATCGTAGCCGTTGATAAGATCTCAGCGAACGGTTGAGATTGAGGAGGCATGACGCCCGAGGTGACGGTTGATGTTCCCTAGGCAATCTGGACCGTTAAGAGACGCGAGATCGGACGGTCGAGACCGACCTCCTGATGGTTATAAATACTCCGAGGTTTTCCTTTCATTTCTCACTTTTATCTTTTACCGCGCCGTTACTCTGCCAAAGTTCTCTCTCGCTCCCGAGCACTTGATCTATTCCCCCGATCTCCTTCTTAACATCCAGTAAGTTCAAACTTTTCCCAGAATGTCTTCTTCTATTGCCATCCCGGTTAGGAGTGTGCTCAACGCTGTAGATAGTAGTCCCGAGAGCCCCGAGGTAAAGGGGCCCTGGCTTCCCGACCAGGCCGAGCTAGGGTCAAGAATGCTCCCTGGTACGAGGAGAAATCCTCCAATCTCAGGTCGTCGGACATCTCCTTCATCATGGAGAAGGGGGGATGTTCGACAATTTCGAGGTAGTTATCCCCGGTCCTGAGGATAGGGCCCATCTCCCCCCCGAGACTTCCACACTGTAACGCCCCAAAATCCCTAGGACCATATTTATGCACTTCATAAATCATATGGGCCATTTTGGCAATTTTAAATATCATGTATCTGCTGAATTGTTGATTTCAGCAGGTAAGTTGCGCCGCGGCTGGTTCCAGCAGGTAACTCCAAGTAGCGATGCACGAGCTGATTTTTAAATCGATTGGAAAATGTTTTAAGGAGGTGAAATGCTTTCTTTAAGAGAAGGATCTCCAGATTTAAGCTACGAAGAGCGACCAGAAAGAATTCTCCTCCGAGAAGTTAGAAGATTAAGAAACCGTAGCATTCCTATGGTTAAGATACAATGGTCCAACCAGTCGGAGCGAGAAGCAACATGGGAAACAGAAGCTGATATGCTAAGTCTTTACCCATATTTATTTGGTACGTAAATTTCGAGGACGAAATTTTAATAAGGAGGGTAGAGTTGTAACGCCCCAAAATCCCTAGGACCATATTTATGCACTTCATAAATCATATGGGCCATTTTGGCAATTTTAAATATCATGTATCTGCTGAATTGTTGATTTCAGCAGGTAAGTTGCGCCGCGGCTGGTTCCAGCAGGTAACTCCAAGTAGCGATGCACGAGCTGATTTTTAAATCGATTGGAAAATGTTTTAAGGAGGTGAAATGCTTTATTTAAGAGAAGGTTTGGTGTTTTACAAATTAAAATGATATGAAGGGAATTTTACTAAATTTTGAAAGTGTGTCATGCTTGATTTCTCAAGTAGCTTGCCACTAATCCCTTTCATATAAAAACCTGTTTTCAAAGTAATATTTTCATCAATTGCAAAGAAAAGTTTAAAGTGTTCTTCAAAGGAATTTCAGAAAAGTTCGTGCGTTGCTCAAAGGGAGGATTTCTGCAGGAATTTGCTGTTGTTGCAAAGCTTCAAATAAGGCACGTAAAAGCTGATCTTTTTCTACACCATTTGAAGCATATATTGTGTTTTAATCGATCTTCTTGCCTGTATGTTATGGATATATATAAAGTTCGTGTTTGAAATAATTTGGACATGATAAGGAAGGAAATATGGGTTCGAAAAGGATGTTTTGATGTTTATGATGCTTCCAGTATGTTTTTCAGAAAATTTATGAAGTTTTATATATACTGAGGATTCGAATTCATTTCCAGAAATGTTATGAAAGTTCTTCTTGCAGTAGCTGTAATATTAGAATTTGATAACTGTGTAATTGGTAGTTGCTGGTTAAATCATTGGTATGGTTTGACAGGCAACAGCTGATGGCATCGTTGTTGTTTTGATATTACAAATGTTGAGTTCTGAATCCAGCAGCTGTATCTACCTGTTAAGATTCAGCAGTTGTATGGTTATAACGTTTTAGTTAGAATCCAGCAGTTGCATTGTCTACATAAAATCGGCAGATGCACTGTTCATTAGCAGATGCGTCTTTCCTTATTAATATCAGCAGTTGTTTTCCTTTGATTAGGAATCAGCAGCTGCATTGTGATTTTGAATTCAACAGCTGTATTTCCTTTGTTAGAATTTAGCAGTTGCTTTATTCGTTTTAAGTACTATTCATTTCAGCTGGTATTAGTCTTGCGACTGGTACTATTCTTTTATATAATCGTGTTAGCACTTTTCCATGCGCCTGATTGATGTGCTAACGACGTCGTTCCTTTAAGTTATGGAAAGATCAGCAGGTAGCCTTATTATTCCATCTGCTGATCACTCTAACGACATCGTTTCACTTTATATTTATTTAAAAGATCTCGTGACTGGATTCTTGTCTTGCGACTGGTTCCTATTTGTTGCGACTGGTACTATTCATTTCAGCAGGTATTAGTCTTGCGACTGGTACTATTCCTTGCGACTGGTTTTCTTTCAACCAGTTCCATTTCAGCGATATGTTTCCAAAGTTGAATTCGATACTCAGTAAAGTTTTAAAATGGGAAGCAAATGTTTAAAATGATGGAACCCGAGGATTTAACAGAAATGTTTAAAGAAAATATTGTTAAGGAACAAAAGATGTTTTAGATTATGGCATAGATAGTTACGGTCACCAAGGAGAAGGGTGAGCAGTTGTCGAAGATTTCGACTGCCCTTTCATATGAGCTATATGCTAAAACTGATATCGGGATTCATTTTGATCAAAGTGCAAATTGGACCACATAGAACTTATATGCCATGATCAACTGAAAATGAAATTGAAAGAAATGAGAAGCTGAGCTATCTTCCCCTGTTTCCGCCATTGAAATGCTTACGAAATTGATATTGTATTTTGAAGTTCCTTAACATATGAATTGTACAGATGTCTGCCTGCGTTTTATGAACTTGTTACTACTCAGATTTTACTTGCTGAGCCTTTAGGCTCACTAGCTTTTAAAATGGTGCAGGTACGACAACTGGTGGAGGATCAGCAGGTGAAACTTGAAATCAGCAGATGGGTGGCGTTGTGTTTATCCAAGGCCTACGTTTTTCCGTGTCTAAGTGTATCGTTTTGATTAGGTTGTACTGTATAAAGCAGTAGCAATGGTTGTATATTTACATAGAATAACAGCTGTTGTAAACCGCAATTGCAAAGTTATATGAAATACTCTGTTTTTCCGCAAATGTTTTAGCAGTAGCGCGCGAACTTAAGTACCTGCTGATCTACGAATTTTGTCTTGTGTTTCGTTTCCTTTGAGTTATAAGAAATGCAGCTTATAACAAATTATCTTTTAGCCCTTCTTTTATTCGAAAATTTTTGTTTACCCCAATTCTCGTGGCCCCGTTGGGTTCGGGCGTCACACACACCTTCTATATTAACCAACTGGAGATGGGTCTTCGGTTCCCTCTGCCGAGGTTTATCGCTGCCCTCTGCCAACATATTAAGATAATCCCGAGCCAATTGGCCCCCAACTCGTACAGCTTCTTTCTGGCCTTGGGCGTACTCCTCCGCTACCACAATCTTCCACTAGTCCCTTACGTTCTCATGCAACTAGTCCAGGTCAAGAGACTAGGACCGGGGAAATTTTACCTTTCGCACAAGGGGGATCACACGTTTATCAAGGGGAACCCGAGCTCCCATAATGGTATGGATGAGCCGTTCTTCTTTGTGAAACGGGTTGGAAAGAAGAGGGACCCTTGGAAGTGTGAGATGCACTGGCGGGAAAACATGTTTACACTAACTCCCCGAACCCCCGACCGATCCCCGAACTTGGCCTCCTTCCTCGGAGTCATGCGCGGTAAGAGCTATAATGCTCCCGAACTTATCCAGGAAGATCTCCTATGTTTCTTCGATTTCAGCAGGAGGGGGGTCGAGCTGGTCGGGGACCTCGGTATAGCCGTGTCTTGCCTTTGCCGCGTCCTTATATTGTACCTGAGCTTGTGCTTGCCGGCACGAACATTTATTTTGTTCCTCCATTTGCAGACTAACGAATGGGCAAGGCAGAGATGCTGAAGCTGATGGAGGAGGAGGCCGCGGCGGGTTCCTCGGGCACTGCCGCGCCCTCTAAGAAGGCGCCGAAGAAGAGGAGGGCCTCTACTCAACCCGAGAATGAGGCCAGGCATGAGAAGAAGAAGAAGGAGGCCCGACCCGAGCGTATCCCTGAGGAGAGCCGGGCTTCGATGCCCCCGAAGCATAAAGCCGAGGACCGTCCCAGATCCCCACCGGTCATCACCATTGCTGAAGCCTCTTCCCCAAAGAAAAAGGAGCCCGGGCGAGTCCCTCCTCTCGACTACTCCAAGGACTCGCTGGTGGCTTCTCCGTCGGGGGCAGTGGCCACAAGGTACATTTGCCACATGGCCCCTGATGCATCGACTCCTACATGCATCGGGGTCTCACCCAATCCCGCCGCCTGATGACCCCAAGTGAGTCGGCAAATGAGTCAAAGTGAGACGCCTATCATGTAGAGTCTCAATTACGTTTCGAGTCGTGAGGACTAATCAGTACAACCAAGACCTCGGACTTATCCACTCGACAAATAATAACCACTTGGAAAGTCTGAAGGAGGGTAGTTCGATAGATCACCAGGTCACTATCTATCTGCATGCTCAGAACATCACAATGTTCCCTACCAATGAAACATGATACTTCGCATCGCAGATACTAGTCTCAAACTCGTGCGGCCTTATCCTCATTTTGACGGCCCAATCGACTAGGAACATGTTCAGAATACACAGTGACTATTAGATGTGTTTCATGATAGCCGTCATACCCACTATCACATCTAACATACACTTTAGTGTATTCTAGGTCTTTACTCAACGTAATTGTAAAACATCATACACACAATGAAAGTAAAGAATGCCATATAATAAATGCGAATATCATATATAAAGATGTCATATACAAGAGTCTATAAACCCACACGCCACAAGTTGGCTAGTTGGGCATCTACTCTAACAAAACACATCCTTCCTTTCTGATCATCTCCCTCCAGCTCCTTACTGCTCATTACCTGCACTCAATGAAAACTAGTGAGCCAAAGGCTCAGCAGGTAAAATCTGGAATAACGAAATCATGCAATAGAACTGAAATCTGAAATTCTAAATACATAACTGAGGTCTGAATACACTTTAGAATGAACAAGCACAATAACATATCTAAGAAATCTGATAGAAACTGAAAGCATAAAACATATATGATTTCCGAAAACATTTTCTTTAAACATACTTAGAGCTGTGATTAAAATCACACTTGCGCTCTTCTTTCTATTTTCTAAAATTATGACAACACTTTAAACATTTGGTCCAATTCGTTTGATCAAACTCCTGATATAAGTCTGTTAGCACTATGGCTCATGGTGAAGGGATATACAGATCCGTCGACCTATACACCTGATCCTTCCTCTGTTGAAAGGGCACACGGTTCGTCAGCCGCGCACTCACCCTTCCTCTGGGACCCTATTTGTTGTCATAACTTAAAAAATTTTCTAAAACATCGTTCTGCTCTTTCTTTTCTTTCTTAAAATCTGTTTTCTTTCTCTCTTGTACGAGTTACTGGTTTTTCATTTGTCTAATGATGTTCTGGAACTTCAAGGGATTTCTCTATAAAACTTGAGAAAATGAAAACTGAATAAAAAGCTCTCAAATCTAATCAATTGAATCAAATAATTCTTTCGAATTGAAGCGGAAATGAATAAGGAATCAAATTCTGGAATTTCGTTATCTGTTGAAGAAATGAACAGTAACTATCTGTTGAAGAAATGAACAGTAGGTAACTGTCAACAGACTCTCTGGGAAGACACGAACAAAACTGTCAACAGATATCGCTCGGGGAAAACAACGGTTGCTGTCAACAGATATGTCTCTAGGTAACGAAGTAACAGTGGTACATGAACTAATGCAACTGCTGACAACAAAATAATTCAACAACTGAGAACCAACAGCTGATGAACAAACTAACAGCTGATGAACAATAAACCATGCAACCGCTGAACATGAAATAGTGCGACTGCTGATCGCAAGTACTGAACGCAAACAATGCGACAGCTGAAATATATACTTAGATTATTTTCAACAAAGAAATATCAGTCGTGGTATAAGAACCAGATTTCAGACTTAACCAGGTGAATGACGATGATTTTCCTTTGTCTGAAGAAATCAAAATATCTGAAGAAATTTCTGGAAGTGATCGAATAAGCTACTTGTAAGCTACTTCGAAAAGAAATATTTGGAAAACTCAGGAAACTATTGGACGAACATCATCAAACCATTTTCTAAAACATTTCTGGATCAAAATACAGTAAAACGCAACTTTCATAAAAACAGAGCATGAACTTTTCTGCAGCCAACCACTAACACTCCGATCGTCTCCTTCGAAAGACTTTAAAAGTCTTTTGTTTGGTTTCTTGAGAGAGAGCACCGCTTAAAAGTAATTTGATTTGAAGATAATGATGCATGAAGCACCTAACATCCTATATATATATATATATATGATTTGTAAATGCCTAGAGAAGAAACGCATTTAAATCAATATGCCAAAATCTTCTAAAAGCGTACTCTGTTTTAAAATAAAATGATGCACATGGAAACCGAACGATTTTAGTTAAAACAAAAGGATTCGGTCGACTTGCTATAATCGGCTAAACAGCTACTGCAATCGCATTCTAACATCTGAAATATATTCAAGCCGAAGGCTGATTAAAGTATAAAATCCAACGTCTGAATCTTTAACATAGTGTGACAACTGATATCACGAAAAGTTGAAACTCAACTCAATATACAATGGAAGCTGAATTTACGTAATCATGAAATCTAAAATTTAGCTCTTAAATGATAAAAAGCTAAATAATACATATCTGAATCTGAAACTCGATTAAATCAAGAGTTAAATAGAATAGCATTGTAATCCCTCAATCTCATAACTTTCTAATTTGTGGCGCTAAAATATCTGGGCATTACAATCTACCCCCCTTAAAAGAATTTTGTCCTCGAAATTTCTTACTTAAAGAGATCTGGGTAGCTTTTCTACAAATATCAGACTCACTTTCCCACATAATTTCTCTTTCAGTGTGATTTACCCACTACATCTTAATCATAGGGATAGTTCTATTCCTTAACTTACGGTTTTCTCTTGAAAGAATCTTTACTAGAACTTCTTCATAAGTTAAGTCTAAAGAAACTTAAATAGGTTCCTATCTGAGCATCTAATTCAAATATAAGTGACGCATCGCTGAAATGAAATCAGACGCAACAAAGTGGAATAGTATTTGGAAACAAAACAGATCTTCACTATTCACGTTATCGTAAAACAGCTGTGAGAATATTTGTGACTAATTGAAAGATACGTAGTAAATGAAACGATGTCGTTGAAGTAGGAAACAGACATGATGACGTAAGAATATCTGCTACCAGTTGTAACTTAAGGAAACGATGTCGTTAGTTTGAACCAGTCGTAACAATAATCGCTAACAACGCGACTTGGGAATAAGTGTAAAACAATGTCATTTGCTTTAAGAAGCTGACGTAAGAACATCTGTTATCAGACGTGACTTTGAATAACTGAAACGATGTCGTTTGCACAACAAACAGATGTATGAACAGTGCAACTGCTGATTACTTAATAATACAATAACTGTTTACGAAAACTGATGTAACAGCTGATGACTTACAAATGCAACAGCTGAAATGTAACTACTGAATTTAAATATGAAATTCAATCGCTGACATAGGAAACGAAATATGAATAAAAACTTGGTGTTGCAACATCAAACGACAGTTACGCTATCAGCTGTTGTCTATCAAACCAGACTTTATACTGATTCGACTAACAACTACCGATTACATAGCGTCAAGTTCCGATATTACCATCCACCGGAAGATGAACAATCATAAACATATGGGAATCAAACTCGAACTCCTCACGGCGAAGCACTGGGTCTGACGAAACTTTTGCCTAACAAATCCTGGAACTGATCTTTTAATCCTTTAATTTTTCTTAGGGGCAATCTATACAGAGGCTTAAAAATTGGAACAGCTTCTAGTACCAAATCAATAGTAAACTCTAACTCAAAGGGATCTGAACACAGTACTCTACTTCTATCTCTCCTAGGTTAACTATCAATTTCTTAACAAACCTATCTGATACAAAAATAAGTTGTACCAGAATCTAACAATGCTATTGTAAACATATTGGCAACAAAATCTTACCCGTCGCTGCCAAAATATCTGCTGTATTTTCTTCAGCTGTCATTATATAAGCTCTACTAGTGATAAGTGGTCGCTTCTGGGAACAATCTCTAGACATGTGGCCTGGATTTCCACAGGTATAACACACCTTCTGGCCAAAAAGACACTGGCCTGTATGGTTTTTCTTACAAATTGGACATGGAGGCCTAATCCCTGAATTAGGGACAGCAGAGATAGGCTGAACAACTAATGGTCCTTTTTCTTGAGACTCCTTCTGGTTATTATTCGGTTTCTTATTTTGCCTACGGTCCTTCTGTTGAAAAGCTTGTCTTTTCAACTGTCTCTCTTCTTCAATTGCTTTCCAGTCTTGTTCTGCCCGTAGGGCCTTATTCACAGCTGATCTATAATCTACGGGTTCTGCCAATCATCATGCCTAATCATCGGCTTCAACTCATCAACGAAATGTTGTAGCTTAATATCTGCATTTGTCCCAATCAAAGGAACAAAATAACAACATCTCTCAAATTTGCGGATATAATCCCGCATAGACATCTCTCCTGCTTAAGAGTTAAAAACTCACTCCGCAACTGTTGTCTTACATCCACCGTAAAGTATTGTTCATAGAACACTCTCTTAAATTCTTCCCAAGTAAGAATTTCCAAGTCTACTGTTAACTTGGCTCCTTCCCACCATATCATGGCATCTCCTCTCAGCATGTAAATCGCACACCGAGGCCTTTCTAGTTCGGTCAGTTGCAAATAGTCAAAAATCACCTCTATGGATTTGATCCAGCTTTCTGCTATAAGAGGATCAGTAGTGCCAGAAAATTCCTGAGGTCTCTGTCTTCTAAACCTATCCTGTGGATTTTCACGACTAACTATTCTTCCTGAGGTTTGACCATTCCCATTAGTGGTTTGGTCAACTAAGTGCTCTAACAGCTGAGCCATGGTATTAAGAACGGGGTTCATTCCGTCAGATTCGCTATCTCCTTCTGTAAAACTTCTTCTTCCTCTACCTCTTCCTGACATATCTGTAAGGGTAGCCCAAATCCACCACAATTCTATATGAGAGATTACTTTATGCTAGAACATGAATTAAAACTCACAAATTTAGAAGCGGCTGGAGAGATCTGCTCAGACTGGAAATGTGTTTATCTCAAGGACCATGCTCTGATACCAACTGTAACGACCGAACTTTTCTTAAAAGAAATCAAGAAATTTGGGGTTCAAATTGAAAGACCAAAAATTTTCGATCTTATCACACATAAAATTCGTTACTAAAATTCTGGACTAAATTGCGAATAAACACAATTCATATCTGTTGAAGGAACTCGGACGTGAAAAATAAAAAGACGCGGAACTATTACACATCTGAATCATAATAACGTACGTGGAAATAATAGATGTCTGATAGAAATTTGATGATTCAAAAGAAACTGTATACATAGTTAAATATAGAGTCTGCACAGAATATCTACAAAACCTCGCAACTACCGAAATGCACAACAAGCAAAACGGTGACGTATGCGGAAAGGATAATCAAGGGTGAAGTGATATCTGATAGAAATAATCGGAAGATATTAAATTAGAACTAATGTCTGATAAGCGCTTTCATAAGGTATAGTAAAAAGCGGAACAGATATCTACTGTTTAAATATCTGTTGCAATACAAAAACATTACAGCTGAATTTTTTGTAATACAAAACAGAAGCTGATGAAACATGATGGAACTGATGTCCACGATAAACACATCCTTCTTTTCTGATCATCTCCCTCCAGCTCCTTACTGCTCATTACCTGCACTCAATGAAAACTAGTGAGCCAAAGGCTCAGCAGGTAAAATCTGGAATAACGAAATCATGCAATAGAACTGAAATCTGAAATTCTAAATACATAACTGAGGTCTGAATACGCTTTAGAATGAACAAGCGCAATAACATATCTAAGAAATCTGATAGAAACTGAAAGCATAAAACATATATGAGTTCCGAAAACATTTTCTTCAAACATACTTAGAGCTATGATTAAAATCACACTTGCGCGTTTCTTTCTATTTTCTGAAATTATGACAACACTTTAAACATTTGGTCCAATTCGTTTGATCAAACTCCTGATATCAGTCTCTTAGCATTATGGCTCATGGTGAAGGGATATACAGATCCGTCTACCTATACACCTGATCCTTTCTCTGTTGAAAGGGAACACGGTTCGTCAGCCGCGCACTCACCCTTCCTCTGGGGACCCTCTTTGTTCTCATAACTTAAAACATTTTCTAAAACATCGTTCTGCTCTTTCTTTTCTTTCTTAAAATCTGTTTTCTTTCTCTCTTGTACGAATTACTGGTTTTTCATTTGTCTAATGATGTTCTGGAACTTCAAGGGATTTCTTTGTAAAACTTGCGAAAATGAAAACTGAATAAAATCTCTCAAATCTAATCAATTGAATCAAATAATTCTTTCGAATTGAAGCGGAAATGAATAAGGAATCAAATTCTGGAATTTCGTTATCTGTTGAAGAAATGAACAGTAACTATCTGTTGAAGAAATGAAAAGTAACTATCTGTTGAAGAAATGAACAGTAGGTAACTGTCAACAGACTCTCTGGGAAGACACGAACAAAACTGTCAAAAGATATCGCTCGGGGAAAACAACGGTTGCTGTCAACAGATATGTCTCTGGGTAACTAAGTAACAGTGGTACATGAACTAATGCAACTGCTGACAACAAAATAATGCAACAGCTGATGAACAAACTAACAGCTGATGAACAATAAACCATGCAACCGCTGAACATGAAATAGTACGACTGCTGATCGCAACTACTGAACGCAAAAAATGCGACAGCTGAAATCTATACTTAGAATATTTTCAACAAAGAAATATCAGTCGTGGTATAAGAACCAGATTTCAGACTTAACCAGGTGAATGACGATGGTTTTCCTTTGTCTGAAGAAATCAAAATATCTGAAGAAATTTCTGGAAGTGATCGAATAAGCTACTTGTAAGCTACTTCGAAAAGAAATATTTGGAAAACTCAGGAAACTATTGGACGAACATCATCAAACCATTTTCTAAAACATTTCTGGACCAAAATACAGTAAAACGCAACTTTCATAAAAACAGAGCATGAACTTTTCTGAACTTTTGAAGAACAGCCGAAGCCATCTTCCTTTCTTTAAAATCTCATATAAACATGCAAACAGAACTGAATATATGCTTTCACTGAGTGAGCAAGAAACAGAGTTTACTTGCCTGAATTCTTGAACACAACCGCATTAGAAATCCAGCCAACCACTAACACTCCGATCGTCTCCTTCGAAAAACTTTAAAAGTCTTTTGTTTGGTTTCTTGAGAGAGAGCACCGCTTAAAAGTAATTTGATTTGAAGATAATGATGCATGAAGCAGCTAACATCCTATATATATATGGTTTGTAAATTCCTAGAGAAGAAACGCATTTAAATCAATATGCCAAAATCTTCTAAAAGCGTACTCTGTTTTAAAATAAAATGATGCACATGGAAACCGAACGATTTTATTTAAAACAAAAGGATTCGATCGACTTGCTATAATCGGCTAAACAGCTGCTGCAATCGCATTCTAACATCTGAAATCTATTCAAGCCGAAGGCTGATTAAAGTATAAAATCCAACGTCTGAATCTTTAACATAGTGTGACAACTGATATCACGAAAAGCTGAAACTCAACTCAATATACAATGGAAGCTGAATTTACGTAAACATGAAATCTGAAATTTAGCTCTTAAATGATAAAATGCTAAACAATACATATCTTTAATCTGAAACTCGATTAAATCAAGAGTTAAATATAATAGCATTGTAATCCCTCAATCTCATAAATTTCTAATTTGTGGCCTCTAAAATATCTGGACATTACACAATGGCTTGGGGGACAAGGTGGTAAGACGCCTCACCCGAGCTCACCGAGCTGTGATGACAACTCGTCGGTCCTTTGACGAGGCGATGGGTCAACACGCCGAGCTAGTGGCACGGCTGGAGGAACTGGAGGCCCTCAGGCTCAAGAGCAGAGGGCGGCCGAGGCCCGGGAGGAAGCATTGGAGGCCCAGCTGGCGGTTGAGAAGGCTTACTGGGAGGCGACAAAGTCTGAGCTCGACGCCGCGCTTGCTAAGAAAGCTGCCGTCGAGATCGAGCTCGAGGAGACCAAGGCCCACGCCGAGGAAGAGGTCGGGCGGCTGAAGATCGAGGCCATCCACGCGTGGGATCTGAGCAAGGAAATTCTGCAGTCCTCTAAGTTCGACACCCTTTGCACGAATAAGGCCTTGCGCTACTTCAAGGATGGCTTCGCCGGCTGCCTGGCTCAATTCCGAGCCAACGGCTACTCTGAGGAGGAGCACCCTGCTTCCTTCCTTGACACGAAGAAGGCCTTGATGGAGATGCCCGATGAGCAAGGCCTCATATTCCACTTCTTATTGGAGGCCTTGAAGTTGAGAGTTATTGCTAGACTTGTTTCTTCCCCCCAGGGGGTACACCATAACTATCCGACGCCACTTCCCGATGAGCAAGAAGATCCATCCACATAAACTTTCCATCTCTCCTCTTGCTCGAGGTGCACTGTTTCTGCCAAGAAATCTGCCAATGCATGCGCCTTAATCGCTGCTCGAGGTCTGAACTGTATATCATACTCGCTGAGCTCGGTAACCCACTTAACAAGTCTTCCAGAGGCGTCGGGGTGAGAAACAATTTGCCCCAGCGTGCTGTTAGTAAGTACTGTGAACGGGTGAGATAAGAAATAAGGTCTGGGATGCCGGGCTATGATGACTAAAGCCAGAGCCAGCTTCTCCTGTGTAGTATAATTAATCTCGGCCCCCTTCAGAGCATGACTTACAAAATACACCAGTTGATGCATCTGTCCTTCCTCCCGAACTAGAACTGAACTGGCCGCTTATGGGTTAACAGCCAGATAGACAAACAAAGGGCTGTTAGTAAGTACTGTGAACGGGTGAGATAAGAAATAAGGTCTGGGATGCCGGGCTATGATGACTAAAGCCAGAGCCAGCTTCTCCTGTGTAGTATAATTAATCTCGGCCCCCTTCAGAGCATGACTTACAAAATACACCAGTTGATGCATCTGTCCTTCCTCCCGAACTAGAACTGAACTGGCCGCTTATGGGTTAACAGCCAGATAGACAAACAAAGGCTCCCCGAGTTCGGGTTTGTTGAGAACGGGCAACCCCTTCAGATACTCCTTCAACTCCTGAAAAGCTCTTTTGCTATGCTCGTTCCATTCAAACTGCTTGCCCTTGCGAAGTATTTTGAAGAAAGGGAGACTTCGGTCAGCAGACCTTGAGATAAATCGGGAGAGAGCAGCAATCCTCCCTATCAACCTCTGTACCTCTTGAATATTCTGTTGGGGGTCCGGATCCGCCCCCCGGTCAGGCAGCGGAAGAACAAAATTATAGACACCGGGAGGCGATCAATACGAATGACAGTTCTATATGTATCGACATACATAGGGTGTTTAGCAAGTTACCTGTCTGGCACTTGTGCCTGGCTCCAACCGGTGTTTCAAGAACCCGGCGCTTCTCGGTAGATTGCTGTAGATTCGCCAATCCGGTCCACGACCAGATCCGAGACTCCTTCGTCAGACTGCACTAGAAGTCCTGACGAGATCAGCACGATCGGATTCTCCTCGAAAAACTAGGCCGGAACGAAATTCCGGCGAAGTTGGGCGGCGACAACCCGGCGCTTCTCGGTAGATTGCTGTAGATTCGCCAATCCGGTCCACGACCAGATCCGAGACTCCTTCGTCAGACTGCACTAGAAGTCCTGACGAGATCAGCACGATCGGATTCTCCTCGAAAAACTAGGCCGGAACGAAATTCCGGCGAAGTTGGGCGGCGGCGGCGGCGGCGGCGGCGGCGGTCGAGAGAG